>QLOH01000318.1:0-600000 GCA_026901365.1 Sesbania bispinosa
AATAAAGTAACTAGCACCTCAATGTATAAAAAATTAAAGGTTAGAGAATTGCATCTCTAAATCTTAATTGTATCTTGAAGTTTCTTACATGCCTCCAAACCAATTTTTTCTATAAATACACGTTGGTATTCGAATTTCAAGTCTTTCGAATTTCACAAAGTTTTAAGTCTTCTATAAAGTCAGAACGTTCAATTTTAATTTATTAGAAGATGTTTTCTTTTAAAAGAGGTTAAAAAATGAACTAAGTCTTAAGTAAGTCAATATTCTCGAATTCAAGTAAAAGAATGGAAGTTCCCGGCTTGATGTGGATGTTCCTGGCTCGAACAGAATTGCCTCTAATGGAGGATACATGTGGTTAAACAAAAAAAAATTGAAGTTCGAAAGTCAAATTTATTGATGAACTCGAATGGTTAAGAGTTCTTGGTTAAAGTGACTTGATACAAGAGAAACTCTTTAAACTCGAAAAAAGGATGATAGAATAAATTCGAAGTTCAAAGGATTTTAAATATCCAGGAGTCAAAGGGTTTCAAATGAAGAGTTATGCCCGCAAAAATATTTTAAATGTGACCAAACTCATTTTTGCAATTTTCACAATTAGCTTTACCTTATACCTACAACCTATTCCTTAAAATTAATCTAGACCATTCAATTAAGTAAAATAATATCTAATGTCCATCATTCATTTGTGTATTTTATTTGTGCACCCTAAACAATCCCAAAAACAATATAGAAACAAAGATGAACGTTGATTTTCACACATTTAAATTTTCCACGTAACTTTCTACCAAAAGAAAAATAAAAAAGAATTTTCCACGTACCCATACCTTTACATATTTTTCTTTTATGATAAAAAGGAAAAAGAGATAAACCCAAATTTGGATTCCTCGTTTCCTTTCAAATATATATGAAAGGGGAGGTTGGAGGTATAGAGATATATATTGTAAAAAAAAAAAGTCATTTGTGAATCAAACATCTTTCTTAAATTATACATATGATGTTTTGAAAATAAAAAATTATAACAATCACAACAAATCTTTGATTCTGGTAGTTTTTTTTTTTAATTAACAGTAGCTTTCCTGATGTTTACCCCTTAACCAAGTATAATACTATATGTTAATCACGCTTTTCACGTCAATTAAAAAACGGCAAATACTATCCACTTAATTAAGAAATCTAACTTTTTCGTCAAAAAAAAGAAAGATAACTTTTATTATGATTTTGGTATTAATAAATTAGTCATGTGTTTTTTTTATGGGTGATATAGTTTAACTAGAGAGACAGTGTCATATAAATGCTTTGGTTGATAAAATTTTTAGTTGAAGAGACAATAGTATAAGCAAAAAGTTAGAAACATGAAATAAATCTTAGAAAAACACACAACTTTTGTCTAATTAAATAAGAGTAATATGGAATATATGAAATGTTTATTTAGTAAGAAACACAAATCATGGCTTAAAAGTACATTTTGGAGAACACATAACACCATAAGTTTTACGTTTTGAATACCTTCAACCAAGGACACATACAATACAACGAGGGGCAGGCCAATTTTTGACCATGTATATATACAATAGAAACTTTATAAATTAATAATTTTTTTAAAATAATAAATTTTTCGGTCCCGATTTGGGCCCAAGATTTAAATTAATAATTTCGCTAAATTAATAAAATAATAATTTTTCGAAAGACCCTTATATAAATTCATGGTCTTTTCAATATTATAAATTAATAATTATATAAAACTACAAATATAACTAGGACAACTTAGTAAAATATGGAGTCATGGTTGGTTGGTTTTCATTTGGTACCATACATGAACCTGTATTAAGTTTTAACTAGTATTACGTACTACTGTACAATGAACTTTATTTTTTAGGGAGATGTATATTATATATTTAATTAGTCACATTATACATGAACATCATTCAATTAGTCAATACAATGTATATGTTTTATTCATGAAGAATAATGTGGGTTCATTAAATCAAAAAATATCTCTATAAATTAATAAATTATTAATTTATCAATTAATTAATACTTCTTTAAATTAATAAAATTATGTGGTCCCGACATTATTAATTTATAGAGGTTTTATTGTAGTGTATATTTCATTCATAAAAAATATATTGCATGTTTTCTAATTTATTTTTTACGTTAAATTTTGTCTATTTATTGATGTTTTTATAACTATATGCATATATATATATATAAACTTTTATTTTTTATTTGGTTTGATAAATGGATTTTAAATTAATATTACTTACACTTTGTATAGTTTCAATCGTGCATGTTGGATAAAAATTAGAAACTTACGTTTCACAAATTCCAGTGTAAATTTATTATCGCAATGCAAGTTTTTCCAAAACAATAACTAATTAGTTGTGTTTGAAAAAACATAAGTTTGGGGAATGAAACGCCAACCCAAACATGTTATTTCTGCCCCTTCAACCATTCTTGGATTCATCGATCCCCACCTTCCGCTATTATACAAAATGGTAGCAAGGTAGAACGAGATGCTAACCATAGAATCTAAATGAGGTAAATAAAATAGATGAATGATATTCAAGTGTGATCAACGATAAAAAAAAAAGTACACCTTAAATTCAAAGAAAATTTTTACTTCAAAACTATATATATGACTTGCAATGTTGTATGGAACTCAATGTTGGATGATAAAGAAGATAAACATAAAATAAACCCAGTGTTGCACTTTTTAGCCAATCCCACCTAAAGTGTGTTTGACTCATCATTTTAACTAGTTGAAAGCTGAAGTTAATATTTCATTTGATAAAGTAGTTTTTTTTAGTAGTTACAGACGTTCTTTTGAAGTGCTTTCACATTTCAAATCCTAACTGAAAATATTTTTACATTGTTATTATTAAAAGATTTCATAATTACAAAATTTCAAGTTTTGGTCCAACAACTAATGATGATCTTATATATCATTTTACAATTATCAACTGAACACTTTCAATTCAATAAGTTAGCTTAATAGCTTTCACCTATCATATTTTAGTTAGCTTATCAACTAGTTTTAACAAGTGTTTAAAGCCACTTTTACCGGCTTCTAACTCGTAGTTTATTTATTTTTCTTTCATTTTTTTTATTCTTGATATTTTAATATTTCATGATTTACCTCTTATTTTCTTTTTGTCTTTATATTTTAAAAAAAAAATAAAAGGGTGTATATTAACAACATTATCCCCTTATGAAAAAAAAAACACCACTTAATCATGTATCATGTCTCAATTAAATTAAATTTTATTAAGAGTGTCAAATTATGATAAACACTCATAAATTATACACACATATGTATAATATAAGTGTTTAAAAAATTGTGAATTATTTTAGATATTATTTTCTTTTTATTGTTGTTTGGAAATATTTTTTATATTATAGTATTTATTTTAATTGTTTTGATATTTATTTTAATTTTAATGAAATATTTTATCATTACAAAATTAATAAGAATTTAAAATTTAAAAAAATTAAAATTAAAATTGTCCAATAACATATTTTTTATCTAAAAAATTACACAGTATTTTTTATGTAAATGTTATCTTTATTTTCTTTTCTTGTGAGAGTAAATAAAATTCACCTGGCCTAGAGCTAAGGTCGACATTGTGACTTAAGCTGACACAACTCGACCAAAAGAATCATGCTAGTATATCACACACAACTCGCCAAAAAAATAAAGCTAGTGCATCAAGTACAATTCGGCCAAAGAACCAAACTAACGCACCAAACGTAACTTGAGCAAAAAAGTTCACGAAAAACACATAAAGTGCACCTTGGCAAAAATTCAAGCAAACATACCAAGCGCAGTTCATGAGAAGGACAAAGTATGGTTAATCATGGATCATTTGACTATTCATAAACAATCCCATTACGCCTAAATATTAGGGGCTCGACGGTTTATGGAATGAGCTGGAGCTGAAAGACCCATTTAATATTATTAGTTGATACAGGAACAAACCCACTACTCCTAAGGGCTAGGGGCTTGACGGGCTACGGAATGAACTGAACCAAGGGGCCATTTAATATAATTATTTAGGGAAAATAAAAACATGGGAAATTTAAATAAAAGTTGCCTCATATAATTATTAATATATTCGGTAATCATGAAAATAATTATAGACATTATTGACAAACAAGAAGAAATAATTGTCGCACAATAAGGATTAGAGGGATATAAACAACAAGATACACTGAGAAAAAGGGGGGAAATAACTTATTTTAATGTAATTGGAAGAATTTATTTGAGTTTATTTTATGAGATAAGCATTTATGTAAATGTTTGGATAAACTTATGAAAATAGCTTATGACCCTTTCATAAACTATTTTCAGTTCATTTCAATAAAATAATTTATGCAAAGTTGACCTGTTTGGTTTGCATTTCCATTTCCTGTTTTCAATCTCTGTTTCCTGTTTTCTAAAATTTTACAAAGAAAAAACTGGAAATGCTGTAAACAAAAAAAATTTGTTTACAATATTTCCAGTTTTTACTTTGTAAAATTTCAGAAAACAGGAAACAACATGAAAACAGGAAATGGAAACAGGAAATGGAAATGCAAACCAAACACGCCCTAAATGACTTATCTTCCCTTTGTTTCTCAATCACCACCTTAAGTACTTATGACATAACTCTTATGTGATAAAAGCTTATTTAATAAAAACTTGGTTAAACTATTTTCATATATGCACCATAGACTAAATGTGACAAAACTTGTTAATGTTACAAATTATATTTTTATTTAGGGAAATGTTAATAGGGCACGAGTTAAATAACTAAAATTAAAAAGTTTTTATTGGTCCGTGTAATATTTAGGACTATTATTTAATAATGTCATATATATCATTGAAAACATCGATAATTATAATAATCAGTTTAAAAATTACACTGTTATTATAATGTAACGTAGATGACTAATTAAAAGTATAAAACGTTTATACTAATAGTTTATTGAAATTCAATATTTTACTCAATATTTTTTAAAATCGGACCGATAAATATACCACTAAAAATACTAGGTCATGGTTTATTAATTTAATTATGGTTAAATCGTGATCGAACCGATAATAATTAAATATATATTTTTAATATTATATGATATTTTTAAATAACAAAATAACATAAAATAACATAAATCATAAGAAATCAAGATATAAATTAATATAAAAGACCCTATTTTATATATCATATGATAATAAGTTAATAATAATTGAATAAACGATAGATATTTATGTTTAATCTTTAAAAAAATTATCTTATTTATATAAAAAAAATTTAAATTAAATAAAATAAATTAAAACTATCCAATTTGCCTGATTTCCTGACATCAATTTTTTAATCCAATCGATTCTCACTTATTCTAAAATCGATCAGTTTTATGTATCGAACACTAGATTCATTTACGATCAGACTAGTTAAAATGGTTGATTGCACTTTTCCATTTTTTTATGGATTATAAAATAATTTCAACATACTTTTCAACCCATACCTACTATCTCTTCTCTGTTTTTTTTTTTTTCTATCCAAATAAAAATGTATAAAGAATGCTGTTAAACGAATAAAGTGCAGAAATAATTTTGATTATTTGCAAATTCGCGAGCGAACTCAGGGAAGCATTTGCATTGTAATAAAAATAAAAAATAAAGTACATGCATGAATCGGTCAATATGGCGTGTGACTTCGTAATTTAGAGTCTGACAAGACTTCCGACATTATTGTTCGAAATTAATAAATAAATATTCGATCAAATTATTCATCCAAAAAATGTCATTTATTATATAGCAACATCCAAATCAAACAAACTGAGAATTGTAAAATCTTAATGTGTAAATCTTTAAAGCAAAAGATTCACTATAAATTAATTTTAACCTGAGATTTTTATATGCTATATTTATTATTTTGAATAATATAAATGTAAGTAGCTAAGATTTTAACTTGAGGTAAAAAATAGATTTCACAAAAAAATGAAAAGGAAAGAAAACTCAAATTCAAAAAATGCAATTCTAATTTTCTAATTCTAACTCTGACTGCCTTATAAAAATGAAAAAAAAAAAAAAGAAGCAAATTTGGCCACTCCTTCTCCTGACACGTGAAAATTCAGAAATAAAAAGCCAACACTCAACCTTCATTCTTCCCTCTGCAGAGAGACACCACAGCACAGCCATTTCCAAAATGACCGGAGAACACACTGCTACATCTGCTTCCGATGAGCTTAACCTCAAGGCCCCACTTCTTCCAATTCATCGAACACAGAGCAGCATCCCTTTCACCCTCCAATCCCTTTTCACCCTCAAGAATTTCTATGTTATCCTCGGACCCTTATTGTCCCTTTTCATCTGCCTCTTCGTAAAGCTCGATGCTCCCACCAGCAGCCGGAATATGCTCGCCGTGATTGCCTGGGTTTTCAGTTGGTGGGTCACCACTGCCGTGCCACTTCCGGTGACTTCTATGTGTCCCCTGTTTCTGTTCCCTCTCTTTGGGATCTCTTCTGCTGACACCGTTGCTCACTCTTACATGGACGATGTCATTACCCTTGTATTGGGAAGTTTCATTCTTGCTCTCGCCGTTGAACGTTACAACGTCCATAGAAGATTGGCCTTGACCGTGAGTCATCACCATCCCCTTTGCTTGCCATTTTCTTCTCCGCACGATCATATATCAATTTTTTTTCTTAATTTATTACAAAGTTTAATTAATTAAATCTTGAAGTTGTTTTTTTGAATAAGATTTGATTTGCTTCTTCCAAGTTCCAATCAAGTAACAGTTTTGGTTTTGTGAAAAAATAGTCGGAAAGCACAATAGTGCTCTATTATTGGCCATAAGAAACAATTGAAGATTGGGGAGTTATCCCATGTTTTTCAATTTTCAATAACGTGGAAATTTCCCTTTCTGTCTTATGTTTGGTTTGATGATTATTAATGGTTTAGAGGACAGCATTTATTTAACCCCTGAGGTGGAAAATAAATGAGGCACTTTATGATTAAAATTTAAAAAAAAAAAGGATAAATAATTAAGTGCTGATAATTTGTTTGGAATGATGTGTGAAGGTGACGTCGGTGTTTTGTGGAGAGCCATTGAATCCAGCGCTGCTTCTATTGGGCCTATGTGCCACGTCATTCTTCGTAAGCATGTGGATGCACAACGTGGCAGCTGCGGTGATGTTGATGCCCGTGGCGACGGGGATCTTACAGCGACTGCCACCGCCGCATGAGCAATCCGAGGCGGTGAACAAGTTCAGCAGAGCGGTGATTCTGACGGTGGTGTATGCGACGCCGATTGGAGGGATAAGCACGCTGACAGGGACAGGTGTGAACCTGATATTGGTGGGAATGTGGAAGAGCCTTGTACCAGGGGCGAAGCCAATAAGCTTCAACACATGGTTCTTCTTTGCTTTCCCTGTAGCAATTCTCTTCCTCATTTGCTTTTGGTGCATCATTTGCTTGCTCTATCTCCGAAAGGGTTCTGGTCGGGCTTTGTCTTCTTATTTGAGCAAACAACACTTGAAGAGGGACCTCCAAGCTCTCGGTGAGTTCCTAAATCCTAATCCTTAATTATTCACATTCACATCACAGAAACAAAAAATAACAAGAAATTAATTACAGCCACAGAAAAAGTCCAGCTCTCTTCCCTTTCTAACTCTTTTATGGTCTTTGGTAAAGCTAATAAATTCACTTCTTTCACTAATATTAAAGTTTTTATAAAACACAATTTTTTAATTTATTTTAGCATCTTTTAACTTTCTAGCCTATAAACTATAAGTTACTTAATACACTTTTTTATATATAAGTTTATCGGTTTGTTTTACTAAAAAAATTTAATTCAATAAATTAGCTTATAAGTTTGGAGCTTATCAGCCAATAACGGATCTAAATCTACTCCATTTGAAAAAAAAAATTGACAACGTCTCAACCCTTCATTTTTTAAATGCATCAATTAGAAAAAGTTAAAAAAAATTAATACATTAATTTGTAGCCATTAGATTCGAATAACAAAATCGCCAGTATTACATATAGGATCTCAACCTGTCAATAACTAATTTATTAGCTAATATTTAATGCATGTTTGATTTGGCGTTAAGAAGAGGTCAAACTCAAATCAAAACATCTCAATGCAACTTTTTATAGCATTAAAAATATAAATTTATCACATTCTAATGCTAAAACATACATCTCATTTATCACATAATTTTATCAAAGGCAAAACTCACAAAAATTTATCACATAATTTTATCAAAGGCAAAACTCACAAAAGTGTCGTTTTCTCTTTGTTCCACAAACCTTATTCTTATTCGTGTTCCTTATTGCCCCACGGTACATCTTTGGGTCCATTTGTTGTCCGGTGTCAACCTCAATGATTGCACTTACCAAACTAATAGGCCCGATTCTTTTTCTTTTTCTTTTTCTTTTTCTATTTCAGATCGAAACGGTTCTTGTGCTTGATTTAAGTTGTAAAAAATATTTACTGCCTTTTTACTTTTTTTTTATTATTTTTTTTGAATAAAAAGTGATTAATAACTTCTATATAAATATATTTTGTTTACATCTTGAGATCAGCGAGTGGCAATGGAAAAAATTATTATCTAGTTTGTGGGGCTAAGATCTAATTCATATTTGACCTGATTTATTTTAGGTTTATTTACTAAGTTAAATTCTTTTAAAAATAATCACCTAAAAATGCACATTTTAAATTATAAAAAAAGAACTGTTAGGCATATTGGGTCAATTTATTTAAATAATATAATTATTTCTATTGTTGTATAATTTTTTTTATATATAGTATCTGAATATTATATATTTATTGATCTATTTAAATGCTTAAGCTAGCTAACTTAGATTTGTTATCTTATTTATAGATTTTATTATCAAATAGGTCTTTGAATAACTTTTTCTTAACTAGGTCAAGGTTTTTAAAAAATGAAACAGACTTAAAAATTACTCCATTATATTAGATATATAAACTCAATTTCGGCCTCATGTTTAATTAATATTTAATAATAATCAATAATACAGCTTTGCCCATTTTCTCCTTCCCGATGCTGAGGTTAATCACTTCATTGACCAAAAATTGAAAAGAAATAAGAAGCAGTTGAAGAAGATTGAAGAAGATTGTAATGGACTTATGTGGAATGGCTTATCCCATTCAAATTGCCAACAGCATCATACAATCCGATAAGTTCAATGTCACTTGGGTTAAAAAAATAAATTATTTTAGACATGTCATATATGTTTCAATAACTTTAAACAAAATTAAATTAGTAATTTTCGTCTGTATTCTTGTTGTAATTAATCTAATTGAAAAAAATAAATGTAAAGCTGGTAATTTAATTATTCATCAAAATCATTTGGATATAAAAAAAGTTTAATCCTTTTCAAAACCCCAAATACAAAAATTTTTCCCTAACAGTATATATAATCATTCTGTTTATTTAGAAATAAATTAGTTTAAAAATTAAAGAACCATTTGATGGTGAACAATTCAGTTGATGCAGTTCTAATTGTGTAATTGGTATTGCAGGTCCTATGTCTTTTGCTGAGAAGATGGTGTTGGCTGTCTTTGGGGTGTGTTTGTCTAAATAGTAATTATGAATTTCAACTTTCATATTTATTTAATCATATGAAAGTTTATTATTTTGATACCGAAGGCATTAACTAGTAGTATTGTGAATGCAGTTGCTGATTATATTATGGATGACAAGAAGAATCACAGATGACATTCCGGGTTGGGGATCTTTATTCCATGGCCTTGTTGGTGATGGAAGTGTCAGTGTGAGTACTCCATCTCCTTTGAGGTTTTATGGGTAATCTATTACACCAAAATTTTGTTAGAAAATTAGAGAGAATGAAGTAGGAACCACAAAGTCTGACAATCAAGAGTTTATTCGTGTGGGATAAGATTAATATAAATTTACCTTTGTTTGTGTGTGTATAGAAAAGGATATACTAATGTAACTAAATTTATAATGTAGGTAATGGCGGCTGTATTATTGTTCATAATCCCAAACAGGAAACAAGAGGGGGAGAAGCTAATGGACTGGAATGAATGCAAAAAGTTACCTTGGAACCTCATTTTGCTTCTTGGAGCTGGATTTGCTCTGGCTGATGGAGTCCAATCTAGTGGCCTAGCAGATGTGCTTTCCAGAGCCTTAGATTTCTTAGAAGATGCCCCTTACTTGGCCATTGCACCTGCAGTTAGTCTTATAAGTAGCATTATAACTGAGTTCATCACCTCTAATGATGCCACTGCCACACTTATTATCCCACTTCTATATCACATAGCTAGGACTATGCATGTGCATCCTCTTCTTCTTATGATCCCTGGAGCAATTGCAAGTGAATTTGCTTTCTTGCTTCCAACTTCAACTCCGTCAAATGTAGTTGGATTTGCCACTGGTCATATTGAAATCAAAGACATGCTCAAAGTTGGTGTGCCACTTAAGATTGCTGGCATAGCTGTGCTCTCACTTTTGATGCCAACTCTAGGTAAGTTAATTATTGCAATATGTCTATATATAATGTTCTGCTAGACACACAATTGTTTTGATTTTAAGAAGATCAATCTGATTGAAAAAGGATTTTTTTTGGTGTTGCAGGAGCATTTGTTTTTGGAACGAATGATGGTGTTCAGTGGATGCCAAATAAACACTCTTCTTGGTTACGAAATTGATTTATTTTTTCTCCAAATTCCACGTCGCTTTATAAATTTTTGTGTGTGCCTATATATATCTTTGAAAATTTGACGCAACCTTCCTTCTTACACCAAAGATCAAAGCATAGCAATTGTGGATAGCCATACCCTGTGTATATAGATATCAATAGGCAAAGGAGGAGGGGATATATAGATCATAGAAATATGTGTCTCTGTTCATTAAATTTTCTTTCTGTCTGCAGGGGAAAAGATTTTATCAATTTCTGTTGTAATCTTTTCTCCCACCAATTATTGAAGAAGAGGGATTATGTATTAAATTGTTTATAAATACTGTGACTATGTACGTTTTACTGTTTTTGAGTTTATAAAGTTCATTTTTTTAAATGTATTATTTTCAGTCTTGATTACACTTTTGATTTTGAATGATGATTGTAATTTTACTGAAATGCAATTGTTGTCTTATTAATATTAATTAAAGAATAATCAACTAAGAATGTTATAAAATGATGATTAAAATGAAAAATGTTGGCAAGGTATTTTTTAACATACTTTTTTTAGAGTAATTGTATTCATACATCAACCTAACGTACAACCATGTGTCCAACAACCACGTGTCACTGTGAGCTGATTTTGAAAAAGAAAAATAGAAAATGAACACTGAATATGGTCATTCAGTTGATATAAAAAAGCTGCAGGAATGTCACTTCTTGCAAACTCATAAAAAAAATTACTTTGTTAAAAAAAATAGAAATCAAACAAACATCTTGGGTGCTTCTCTTGCATGAAGTTCACCAATTGGGTGCTTTTCTTACAAGTTTATCATTAATTAAAATGTATAAGTTATTTTGCTTTATTAAAAACTTACTGTTAAGAATTTATAAAGCTTTTTAAACTTGGTTATAAAGTGATTGTTACAAAGTTATAAACTTTATTTTCGTTGGTTGAAAACTGATTGTCTAAAAGTTATAAATTTTGGTTTATTTAATTAAAATTTGTCTGCGAAAATTTTATGAACTTTTTTTTAATTTGATTATAAACAAAATATTAACAAGTTATAAACTTTATTTTACTTGATTACATACTAAAAATGGAGGAATTGGTGTACACCAGTTTTTATACGAAGAAGAAAGGGAGGAAATGAGATCGGTAAAAAACTTCAAATGATTTTCGATTTTTTTTTAATTTATTACTTTTAATTGGTCACTTTTCTTTATTTATTTAATAAAGAAATAACTTTTTATGACAGTTGACGTAGTTACAGCTTTTTAAAGATAAAGTGACATGACAATTTCCATTTATTTTTTTTTACTTTTATAAAAAATAAAGTAAGAGAGATACGAATATTATACAATGTTGTAAGCTTGTTTGATGTACAAATAGTATAACTCCTCTTTTTAACATGATACTTATAATTGATTGATGGTTGAACGTCATACAAGTTGTATCACATTTGAGAATAAGATCCATATAAATTTCAACTTAACACAAGGAGTGTTATATTAGCATATAAGCTTAAAATCGATCTCTCTAAGCAAGCGGGTCTAGACTCATTTTTTAAAACATTCTCAAACCTTTTTTGAAAATGAATTTGTTTAACACCAATTATTTCAAACCAATTATAGCAACAAGGGCAGTACCCTGTGCCAATTAGCATACACTGATTATAATCTTTATAGCTGCGGCTGGTGTTCGTGGATGAGGGGCCAGCCTCACCTAATTTCCCATTGCCATTGCTTATCTTCGGGTTGGTGGGTGTAATTGGATGCTCAGTGCTCATCTTTGTGGGCTACAGCAGAGCACAATGAACAACACATTCCCCATGCCGTCAATCATTTTATTATCTTTTTTATTGTATTGGGCCACCATCTCACGGGTAAGGCTCATTTCTATGGGCCGAATAAAACCATTCACACAACGATCCAACTCATCACTTATTTGTTTTCCCACTCAAGCTGTTAGCCTTTAATATAGTAACTTGTTGTGTGTACTATAAATTGGAAGCCAACCCCCACCCACAAAGCATAATCCATTCGTCAAAGAAGACAGTTAGCGGTCCAGTCCCAAGCAAGCATCATGAAATTGAAACTCGAGAGCCTTCTCCTCCTTGTCCTTGTTGTCTCTGCCTCTGCGGCTTCCAGGAAGGGACCTGGTCCTATACCCGGAGGTTGGAGCCCCATCAAGGACATCAACGATCCCCATGTGAAGGAGATCGCGGATTACGCCGTCACCGAGTACAACAAGCGATCTGGGGCCAAGCTCAAGTTGGAAAGGGTCATCAAGGGTGACACCCAGGTCGTCGCAGGAACCAACTACCGCCTCACTCTCGCCGCCACCGACGGTTCCACCTCTAACAACTACCAAGCCCTCGTATGGGAGAAGCCATGGCAGCACTTCAGGAACCTCACTTCCTTTAACCCTGTTCATGCTTAAATTAATTAATGTTAATGTTGCACTCTCTATTATTATCATCTTATAGCATGATTCGGTCCGCTCTTTATTAATGCTATATATATTATATTTTATACCAATAAAAGATATGTCTATGCTTTCAAATCAGAATGGATCTGGAATCGATGAATTTGTGTTTATGATTATGCACGAATCTTCCTTGCGTGTTAGGATTTTCTGGAAAATTCGAGTACCGTCTCTACTTTCAAGTTTGAGTCAGTGGGATAAGGCAATTTTTTTTAAAGGAAAAAAAAAAAATAGGATAGCAAAATGGATGCTTGTGATTGAACGAGAGAAAACGATGATGCTTGACGATTGTCATTGACTTGCTCTGTCAAGCATGGTCGCTCGAGCAAATCACGGGGCCACAGTGTGTAATGCATTTAATCAGTTTTGTTTTTGTTTAGTTTTTTTCCCCCCGGTCCTTTCTAAATTTCTAACACGTCTATAACTATTTCACTTTTCACAGCTTTTTTACTCTGTCCATTCTAACGCGTTACGTGTTTGTTTTATCACTGGAACGTTCATTCTAACGTGTTGCGTGTCTATTAAACTAAAACGTCAATTTTAAACGGACCTATTTTTCAACAGAAAAAAAAAAAAACCCGGACCCATTTAACATTTCAGAGACATCTTATTAAACTAAAGTATACTCAAACACAACTGAGACCGAATAATTTGCATGTTTATCTCTCATTCTCTTACATAAAAAAGTAGACAATTATACAATATAGAGTAGTATGGGATATCTCTTTCTTTCCCTAATTTATTTTGCAATATCATTAAGTTTTCAGCTATCTAACCCAATTCCATACCCTTGTCCGGTTTCATATATCATTTTATTTTTTTAAAAAAGAATAAAACCTATTTTATTAAAAATTTGGGATTGATCATGTTAGTAATTAAAAATAAAAATTACATTTATATAATGAAAAATAAAAAAGTAATTCAATTTAGTATTTTTTAGAAACTAAATTAACATTAAAAAAATATAAAAATGATTAAATTGAACCATTTTTAATCTTTCATGGATTGAATTAGATGACATTTTATTTATTAAGGATAAATGTAATTTTCATTTTTTAAAGACTAATATGACCTGTTCTAAATCTTTTATGAATCAAATTTAGGATTTAGTATATTTTTTTAAAAATAAAGTTTAGGATTTAGGACATGTTTATTTGCCGTTTTTTAAAATTCATTTTCTGTTTTTTACTTTTAAAAACAGAAAATTAAAAAGATCTGTTTGACAAACAATTTTTAAAAAGAGTTTTGAAAAGGATGATTGTTTTATTGTTTTTTAAAATTAAAATGTCGAAACTACTCTGATATGTTTTCGATTTTTTTTTTAATTTTTATGATTTTTTGATGAAAATATTATAAATAAACCATTTCATTTGTATAAAAATTATTTTATAAAACAGTTTTCATAAAATAAAAATAAAATTAAATCAAACAAACCTTAATGTCAAATTAGAATTAATATCTCAATCACTTTTGTTTCTAAGAAAAATATCTCCATTTTTTAACCCATCAGATCTTGTCTCACAAGCAGTATTTTTTATATTTACTTTTGAGGTAAAAGATTAGGAAAAAAAAAGTGTGTGAACTAAATTAATGAAATTAAAGTAAAAAAGAATATAGTTTAACCTAACTTGACTTAACATCAATTAATTTACAGGTTCAGTGTTATCATAATTAGTCACTACTATATTAAGTTTTTTTTAAGTTTACTTTATTATTTTAAAACAGATATTTATATTTATTTATCTTACAAATAATAAATTTTACACCGTTTAATAAAAATTAATGTGAGTTATTTTATACAAGTTAATAATTAAATCAATTATTTTTTATTAATATTTTTTAATTTTAACTCTATAAATAAGTAAAGTGAAATACAAGCTAATAAGTCGGTCGGTGCATTTTTTTTTTACATTGTTTGGAATGAAAAAGAAAATGAAAAGAAAGTAGATAGTAAAAAAATGAGTAGAAATTTTTATTTGTTTGGGATGATAGAAAATGGAAGGAAAATAATATGAAATAAAGGAAAATTTTATTTCTCTTTCTTTGGTTGAATGAAAAAGAGAAAGAAATAAAATGAATAATTAATGTGTGGTCATTTTTACCTTTTCACAAAAAAAATTCATAAATACTTAATTAATAACTATTAATAGTAATAATAATAATAATATTCATTATATAATATTGAGTTCTGATTCAATGAGGTCAGAAAAGTATTTTAACTATACTGATCCTTCTCTCATCACCATATTTCCATTTCAAGTAACAGCAAAAATGTGTTGTTTGGAAGAACTTATTTAAGTTTATCTTATGACATAAGCACTTGTATAACTGTTTGGGTAAACTTATGAAAAAAAACTTATGACATGCTCATAAGCTATTTTTAGCTTATTTCAATAAGCTCCTGAGAATGACTTATAAAATAACTTATGGAGAATTTAAGTACACTGCACTATTTTCAATTTTCATCAATTTTTTTAAGAACTTATTTATTAAGTGCTTATTAAATAAGAGCTTATGTGATAAGCACTTAAACAAGTTGTATTTCCAAACAGGGCCAAAGTGAAATTTCAATATTAACTAATAGAAAAAGGTGAAAACATGAATATGTGGTTTGTTGGCTTTTTATTCATTTACAAGTAAATAAAAGCAAAAATAAAAGGCACTTAAGTTATTTTAGTATAATGGTGTGTTTGGTTTACACTGGATCTACGTTTGAAACGTGGAGCCTGGCAGAAGCTACTCTCAGTAGCATTTACCTAGATCCATGCTTGAAACGTGATATAATTACTAACGAGGGTTGATTTAAGTGGTACATGCTTGATTTTTCATATAATTTTTCTGTTGCTCTTGAAGTTTTGAGCGAGATAACTGAAGCTGAAAAAAGCTAAAAAATTGATTAAGAGAAGACAATCTCCACAATCATCAGTCGGGAGAGATTGAAAACGTCCAAACATGGCTAGACACAATACTTTCCTTTTGAATCCTATGACTTTCTCAATATGAATTTTTGAACATGCAAATCTTTCATGTTTCAAGTGTTGTCTTTGTATGATTTTTGGTGTATTTTGGGAAATATTGAATCCTCTTTTTTCAATGTATATATGCATTTCGTGTTTGTAGATCTCAAGGCGTTTTCTGCCAATTGTGAAGCAAGTAATATTGTAATTTTGTTATTTGTATAAAGCTTATATGTTTTTCGGCGTGCTGGGTTCTAAGCGTTCTTGAGGAGGGTACGCCTGTAACCCCTTCTAAGTTATTCGCTTAAACCCGCGTTGTTGCAAGGCGTGCTATGTTCTAAGCGTCCTTGAGGAGAGTATGCCCGCAATTCTCTCCTAAGTTATTCGCTTAGACCCGCAATATTGCTAGGCGTGCTAGGTTCTAAGCGTCATTGAGGAGAGTACGCCCGTAATTCTCTCCTAAGTTATTCGCTTAGACCCAAAATGTTTGAGGGAACTTTTTTTTTCATTACTTGACTCGAGCAATCTCTTCACGCTCAACTTCTTATTTTCTATTTGGATTCATCATTCATTTGGGTGTGTAACCTTTTCCTCTTTCATTAAGTTCTGAACGTAATCTTTTTCAAAGATGCATGGTCATATTTAGCAATTTTATCAAGTCAATATACGGGTTTGATGTATCAATTCGTTTTATTTACAGATGCAAAGTATTCTTATTTGGAATTAACATTGCCAATCATTTTCTTTCTTTATGCAATATGCATGACGCGTTGATGATTCAGTGTATTAATTAGCTTAGCAAGTAGGGATACCCAATCATGTAAGTGAGGTCCTATATATGACATAAAAGTATAAAGAACACATTCATCATAGTTTTGAGTTAGTTTTTCCCAACCTAGAATGGTCGCTTTCAACTCAGGATGGATGAGATATTCCAGTTTCGGGCGTGTATTTCAACTTGCTCAGTTAGCCTTTGTCAGCACCCAATTTTGTCCGGAATTTTCACCTGCTTTCCCTTTTATTTTCGTATGTGTATATATTTGTGATGTTTATCCTTTCCTTCTTACCTTAAGAAAAAATAAAACAAAATAAAAAAATTAAATGAATTAATTAATTAGTTGGTTAATTAACTATTAATGGTTAATTAATTAAATAATTAATTAAACATTTTACCAAAAAGAGAAAGTTTTTCAAATCCATTTAAGTCTTCATGTGAGTTATTTTGGCCCAATAATAAACTTAAAAAAAAAAGATCATTTGGGCCATTTTGGGTCCATTAATTGTAAAAGTTCAAATTTTAAGAAAAAAAAAATCTCTTTTGGGTCAGGCCTATTTGCTTCACTTTTAGAAAAAAAAAATAGAAATTTTCAGATTTGTTTTTTTGTCTTTTGGGCCATTTTGGGCTCATTGTTAGTGAAGCTTTTTTTTTAAGAAAAAAAAAACCTTGTGGGCTGGCAACCCATCCTCATTACTTAATTTTTTTTAAAAGGATGAAAATAGCTGATACAGAGCAAGTTGCAAATGCAACTTGCCTCTGATTTGGGCGGCCAGAAGCATGGAGGTGGGCGGCAATGTCAGACAGCAGCATGGACAAAGGTGATTTTGCAGTGCGATTTGCACTTTTAAAAATTGTGAAATTTTCCTATAAAAGGGGGAACCGATTTTTTTCATAGAGGAGGAAGAAAAAGAAGAGGGTTTTCAGAACAAAAATTCAAACAGGGGGATTTGAGAGAACAAAAAGATACAGAGAGAGTTAAGGGGGGATTCTGAACTACAAAAAATATTTACAACCCATTTTTCAGAATCAATCCAGAGGAAGGAGATTCATCAATCCCATTCAAACAGGTTTGAAACCCAGAAACAAGGAAAAGAGGAGGAGGAAGAAGTTGCAGCTGTAGGGCTAACGAAGTAACAAGAATTTTAAAGCAAAAAAGGACAATTTGTGCCTCGGTATCATTTTTTTTTTGCTTGCTGCATTTTTTGTTTGTATCTTCACGATGTGCAATCTGAATTTGTTATCTGTGTGTGGACAGTAACAGAATAACCTATACTAACTACACCAGTGCCAAAATGCTAATTCAAAGATAGAGTCGTAATTAATCAATTTAGAGTCCAAGTATACAGTCCCAAAACCAAGGAAATTAAGGGAATTATACATAAAAACCAAGGAAATTAAGGGAATTACACATAAAAACCAGACAAATCCTCCCCTGTAAAGTTGCAGCCATTCTCTAAAACAGCCACCCCATTGTTCTTCCACCATTCATCCATAGCTCACCTGCGCCCAAATCACCAAACACAGAAAATCAACAATGAGAGGGGGAGTAAAAAATAAGAGAGAAAGAGAGAAAGAGAACCACCACCACCTCCTAGTCGCGGCCCAGGACGGCCGCCGTCTATACCTCGGCAGCCACCGCGCGCAGCCGCGCGTTCCCGATGCAAACCCACTCACCGCCGTGCGCAGCGCCTCCACCGTTGCGAAGCGCTCCTCCACCGCCCATAGCTCGCGCCCCCTCTTGACAGCGCACGGCTGCGACTCACCGTCGCGTGCCGCCCTTGCCTCCTCTCCTCGTACCACCGCGCGATCCTCTGTTGCAACTCCGCCACCCATGGCGGCCCTTCCTTCCCTGCATGCGGCCAGCGGCACCGCCGCTGTTGCTGCAACCATGGCTTCCCCCTTTCTTGTGTTCCAATAGCAAACCCTAGAAGAGAAAATGAGAGGCTCTATAATGTTGTAAAATAAAATGGGGTATCAGCTTCCAATCTCAACCCCCTTTCTTTTTTCTCAAATCACAACCAATCGTTTCTTTGTTTCTTTTTTTTTTTTGGGCTATTGTGTTTGTTCTTTTTGGTTTATTTTTATTGTCATTTTGTTTGTTAAAATTGGGCCAAGGCCTACCTTTACTTTTTTCTTCACATTCAGCCCCCTTGTTTTTTTTTCTCTGTTAGGCCAATGATGTGAACTGAGGCCCAATTTATTTTTCCCTTCTTTTATTTTGTGTTATTTGTTTCACTAAAATTGTGTGTTATTTGTTTTAGATATGTGTTGTTCTTTATCACTAATAATCTCTTTTTTGTAAATTATTTTAGATCCACCATCTTGTATTTCTTTTAAGTGTTTAGAATTATTTATTTAACACTTGTGGATGTAAATATTTGTTTATTTCTTTCTCTGTAAATAATTGATTATTTGTAATTTTAATTTTGTGTTCATGTAAATATTAATTAATTCAATTTATCCCCTTTTATCTTTGACGTTAATAGAATAGCATTTCTATCTTTTAACGTCATTCAAATAAAAATAATTGAGCATAGTCATTACTAGCTCAATAATTTGCCCATTTATAAATAAAAAAAAACATTTTTTAAATTGGTTTATCAAATTGATTACGTTGATGGAATAACCTTTCTATCCTTTAACGTATCATTTTAAGAGAAAAGGAAATATTGAGTATAGTCATTTACTAGCTCAATAATGCGGAAATTTCAAATCTCTTTCCAAAAATAATTTCTTCTCAAAAAAATACGTTAATTGAATAGCATTTCTATCAATAACGTGAAAAAGGAAATATTGAGTATAGTCATTTACTAGCTCAATAATGCGTGAAATTTCAAATTCATTTAAAAAAATGATTCTTTTCAAAAAATTACGTTAACTGAATAGCATTTCTATCAATAACGTAAAAAAGGGAAAAATATTGAGTAGAGCCATTTACTAACTCAATAATGCGAAATTTCAAATCTTTTTTAAAAAATGTTTTCTTCTCAAAATAAAAGACATTTATTGAATAGCATTTCTATCAATAATGTCGTCTAAACAATTTCAAGGGTTCGTTGTATAGTCATTTGCTAGCATCAACTCTGCTAAAAAATGAATTCCTATTTTCTTTGAATTAAAAACACTTCCAAAATCAATTTCCTCATTTTCCTTTATTTTCTAAAATTAAAAATCAATTTCTTTCAAAATCAAAATCGATCTTTTCAAACACATTTTAGAACTACGTGACTTTGATTTCTCCATTGCACCTGGAGATACGTAGGAGCGGGATTTCTCGTCGAGCCAAAATAAAATTTTTAACATTTTTGTCCCATTGATTTCAAATTAATTTTTTCTCATCATTCTTTAATTTAAAGAATGTAAATATTTTTTTTCTTTTTTTTTCTTTAGAGGGTAAAATAAACATTTTAAAAGTTAATGAATTTTGCACAGTTAATTAAGGGTAACCGTTTTTAACGGATGTTGTAGGGTGCTAATACCTTCCCTACGCATAATCGACTCCCGAATTTGGATCTCTTGTTCAGAGACCAGTTTTTAATTTTAAATCATTTTCGGGTTTTCCAATTTTCCCAACCCAAATAAATTGGTGGCGACTCCCCAAAAATTCAATCATTTTTCATTATTTTTCTCACGGGCTCGCCGACTCCGTCGTGGCCCCGGTCGCGACAGCTGGCGACTCCACTGTGGAATTCGAGAGTCAAGCCTATTAATTAATTGTGCAAAATTATTAACTTCTTATGTTTATTATACTCTCTTTCCTTTTGTTGTATATATCTTATTGTAAATACTTTTTCTCATCTCTTTGTGAATTCCATTATACATATTTTGCTGTTGTAAATATTTTGCTTCAACCTTAGAGTAGAAGACTATTATTTGTGTACATATTTGTTGTCTGTCTCTCTTGCAGGTGGGGTAGTTTTGTAGGGTTCTATGCTCTAAGCAGGCACTTCGCTGTCAGTCTCATCGCACAACTTTGGCTCTATACCCGAGCTCGTGCAAGCTAAGGCATATGAGGTGTTTCAACAAATGTTTTGAGGGGCTTGATGCCCACGTGACATTAGTTGATTCACCACTCAAATTGCTACCGGTATCCTGGATTTGTTATATTGAGAGGGATTATCCCTACGTATGACTAATTCACGAACTGGATCCGTGTCAATGTGATGAGGGCAATCTGGTAACCATGGTCTCTAGAGGTCTAGATTCATCCCTAAATCTGTGCATCGGTAGTTTATCTATAATTGCCAAACCTAAATAGGGATTTTTGTCCAACAATAGAATTATCCAATGCCAGGATTCGCCCTTGTAGAACAAAAGGAGCATTAATCTTTTTCTTATTTCTTTTTCCTCAAAATTTTAATCTCCACATTTTTTGTACAAAATTTTAGTATCTCATCCTTGCACAAAAAAAAAATATTTTGCATCTATAAACTTTGTGAATAGTTTGTCTTTTCTTTCTCCTTTTTCAATTTCTTAAAAAACCACGTGTCTTCTTTTGTATATAATTCGAGCAAATTTTGAAAAAAATTTTGAAATGATTCCAATTTTGAAATAACATTCCCCTAAATTAATTCTTTCCAAATTTTTATCAGATTTCACCATTGCGCCAAAGCACAAGTTCATACGCAGTCATATCCAAACCCGTTCTCGTTCCCAGACAGTTCCTCACCACTCAACAATGGCCGAGATCCCTGTGACAAATGAGAACCCTCTTACTATGGAACAAAGAATGGAAAGGCTGGAAGGGAGCTTTAGCCAAATTTTAGACTTGCTAAAAACGGCGATCCCTGCGAAGGAGGTAGTTAATGACAATTCAAATAATGATGGAAATGGTGATTGAGGTCCGTCAAATAAGACCAACGGCGAAAATTCCCTCGAGGTCGTGATTGTTACCGAATCATCTGGCCCTGATGTGAAGGTCAGGGAGGAAGAAGCCAAAATGATGGACAAAATGGAAATGTTGGAAGAAAAGATGAGAGCGTTGCAGGGGATGGATGTTTATGGGAAGCTGGATGTGCAGGATTTTTACTTGTTCCCCGACATGGAGATTCCTGCAAAATTCAAAGTTCCAGACTTTGAGAAGTTTGAAGGGAAAACTGACCCGTTGATTCACTTGACCATGTACACCAGAAGCATGGCTGCACATTACAACAATGAAAAGCTGATGATTCATTGTTTCCAGCACAGCTTGGCTGGAGGTGCTCTGACTTGGTTTTTACAGCTTGATAAGAAGCAAATCAGGAATTGACGTAATCTGGCGGAATTATTTATCAAACAGTACCAGTTTGTGACCGACATTGCCCCTGACCGATTTGAGCTTCAAAGGATGAAGAAGGCTGAGACGGAGACATTTAGGGAGTATGCTCAAAGGTGGAGGGAGAAAGCTTCTCAGGTTCAGCCCCCTTTGAACGAAAAAGAAATTGTTAGACTTTTTGTTAAAACTCTTGATGGTGCATACTTTGAGAAATTGTTGGGATGTGTCACCAATCGGTTTTCAGATGTTGTCATTGCTGGAGAACAGGTGGAAGATGCCATCAGAGAAGGGAAGCTACATGGGGTCATGATAAGCCCAAAAAGCCGAATTATCAAAAGAAAGAAGGGGAGGTCCATGCAGTTGGCACTGGAAACTACCCATCCAAAACCATGTCCCAGCAGCCCATCCGCCAATCCTCACCATACTCCCTACCACCCTTTTATCCATACCCCTACCCATCCTATCCTCCAAACTTCCACAATCCTTACCATGCAGGGACATCCCAAATTGGGAACTCTGCATCACCACAAGTAAACAATGTTTCCTTTCCCAACAATCCACCGACCTTCCAAAATCCACCCTATCAGCGAAGAAAAGAGAGAGTGAAGATCGATCCGGTGCCAATACCTTATTCCGACCTCTATGATACTTTGTTGCAACAGCATTTGGTGGCCCCAGAAGTGCCACAGCCAGTATCTAATCCTCCCCCAAAATGGTACAATCAAGTTGAGATGTGCAAATACCATATGGGAGCCCCAGGTCACTCAATTGAAAAATGTTGGACCTTCAAACTTCGAGTGCAAAGGTTAAGAGGTGCAGGACAATTGTTTTTTGAAGGAGGAGAAGGGAAATCCACAGGGGCGAGTGTTGACAATGATCCCCTACTTAAGCATTAAGAATGAAGTTTGACTGATGCATTTTGGGTTGTCGCTAGTATTGGATGGCTTTCAATTTCTTGCTTTTGATATTGTTTCTTTTGTTTAAGTGTAATGGTTAACTTTTTGCTTCTACTACAATGATTTACTCGTCATATTGTGAGCAATGAAATTATCTTTTGTTCATGTTGTTATTCCAAAAGAAATAAGGAGTGAAAAATGAGTAAATGCATCTTATATGAAGCCTTGTCTCTATATTAAACTTTTTGAAAATAAGCAGTCAAGATTTGAAATGAAGTTTGGCCTTGTTTCTTTATCCAACGGTTGAATAATATCCCTTGCTACCCACTTTGAGCCTAAAGGGAATTTTTCTTCAATTAACCCTGGACAAGGATCACCTCCACACCGGGGGCTATCACGATATGTTTGTATAAATTTCTTGAATTGTTCGTAGAATCACTTACACAAGTCGTA
The DNA here is from genome assembly GCA_026901365.1 of Sesbania bispinosa. Taxonomy (NCBI): domain Eukaryota; kingdom Viridiplantae; phylum Streptophyta; class Magnoliopsida; order Fabales; family Fabaceae; genus Sesbania; species Sesbania bispinosa. The sequence goes on from QLOH01000318.1 coordinate 23,472, forward strand.
TTCCATTTTCACAAGTTATTCATTCAAAAAGAAAAGAAGGGTTGGAAATATGAAAGAATGAAGATAAAAAAGAAAGAGTGAAATGAATGAAAAAGGAAAGAAGTGAAAAATTGAAATCTTGAAGAAAGTGAAAATGGAAATGTTGAGAACATCGCTTTAATTGAATTATCTGTTTCAAAATGTATCATTGTGCAGCGGATCTTTTGTCCCAATAAACCCTTAAGCATTCATTTTGAGCCTTAATATCCTTTCTTTCATAACCATTTAACCCTTGGCCACGTTACAAGCCCAATAAAGTCCATCCTGATCAAAGAGTGATTGCTTTTATTTTCTTAATCTTTAATTTCAAGAGAAAGCAACTTGTCTAATTTGCATTTGCTTGTACATTTCACTCCTAAAAAAGAGAAAGGAAGAAAAAAGAAGAAAAAAAAGAAAAAGAAAAAATACAAAAGATGAAGGAAAAGCGCACTTGCAACGGAAGCAAATGTTAATTGTATTCACTGAGCATTTGAAGCAAGAATCACCAAAAGGATTTGAGTACCATATATGTCTTGAAGCTAAAATCTGGGGGCTCATCGCATCAGGAGTATTTGACTGTCATGGGTATTTGAACCTTAAATTGAAGGGCTCATTATTCCTCCTCTCCAGAATTGTACAAGTTTCCATCTCCTTGAGAAATCGTGCTTTCATGCTTAACTTGGGGGCTACATCCATATTGCACTCTTACTTCCATATTAGAGCGGAAAATTATTTGTCATTCCCATGCCCCTTCTCTTTGATCTCAAAAACCTTGAAAAGATTCTTTGCTTTTCCCTTACACCATAATACCACCCTTTGTCCATAAACAATTAAATGAGTGTTCTGACTCAATGGTGAAAAGAAAATTCATATCATTTTTGGGAATGTTGTTTCTCCTGGAATTTTTCATATTTGATTTGAAATTCATGCCAAGTTTCTATGGAAGAATCAAGTTTTGAAATCCAGATTGTTGTCAAAATTTCCAACTTCATTTTTTGCAAGCATTTTGCACCGACCATTGGGCATTGTCATAACCTTTGTTCTAGGTGTTGAGTAGTTGAGTTATCATTTTTAGGTAGTGAGAGGCCCACGTTTTCATTCTAGGTATTGTGACGCCTAGTTCTTTTCTTTAGGGTATTGTGAAGCCCGCTAGACATTGTGACATCTAGTGTCTTCTATTTTCATCAAACTACCTGCGATTTTCTAGGTATTTTCCTTTCCTCCTGATGGTTTTCCAGGAGTCTTATCAGTTTGACCTGTTAATTTTCCAGGTCTTTTACTTTCCTCCTGATGTTGGTTCCGGGAGTTTTATTAGTTTGACCTGACGCTTTTCCAGGTCTTTTTCCTTTTCTCCTGATGTTGGTTCCGGGAGTCTTATCAGTTTGGCCTGATGATTTTTCAGGTCTTTTCCCCCCTCTCCTGATGTTGGTTTCGGGAGTCTTATCAGTTTGGCCTGATGATTTTTCAGGTCTTTTCCCCTCTCTCCTGATGTTGGTTCCGGGAGTTTTATCAGTTTGACCTGATGATTTTTCAGGTCTTTTCCCTCTCTCTCCTGATGTTGGTTCCGGGAGTTTTATCAGTTTGACTTGATGCTTTTCCAGGTCTTTTCTCTTTCTCCTGATGTTGGTTCCGGGAGTTTTATCAGTTTGACCTGATGCTTTTCCAGGTCTTTTTCCCTTTCTCCTGATATTGGTTCCGGGAGTTTTATCAGTTTGACCTGATGCCTTTACAGGTCTTTTCTCTTTCTCCTGATGTTGGTTCTGGGAGTTTTATCAGTTTGACCTGATGCTTTTCCAGGTCTTTTCTCTTTCTCCTAAAGTTGGTTCCGGGAGTTTTATCAGTTTGACCTCATGCTTTTCCAGGTCATTTCCTTTTCTCCTGATGTTGGTTCCGGGAGTTTTATCAGTTTGACCTGATGCTTTTCCAGGTCTTTTCTCTTTCTCCTGAAGTTGGTTCCGGGAGTTTTATCAGTTTGACCTCATGCTTTTCCAGGTCATTTCCTTTTCTCCTGATGTTGGTTCCGGGAGTTTTATCAGTTTGACCTGATGCTTTTCCAGGTCTTTTCCTTTTCTCCTGATGTTGGTTCCGGGAGTTTTATCGGTTTGACCTGATGGTTTTCCAGGTCTTTTCCCCTTTTTCCTTACACTTACTCATTGACGCGCCTGTGGTTTTCCGGGCTGCGTTTTCTAAATTCACCCGGTGATTTTCAAGGGTTTTCATTTCCAATGTCTTGTGAGGACTTTCATCAAGTTGCCTATGATTTTCTAGGCCTTCTTTCACTTTTTCCCTAATCATGTTTTGTCCGAAACAAAATTGGTTGCTTTTTATTTTTGCTTGCTCTTTCAGTTGAAAGAACAAGCAAATGGGGCTGCTGTCAGCACCCAATTTTGTCCAGAATTTTCACCTGTTTTCCCTTTTATTTTCGTATGTGTATATATTTGTGATGTTTATCCTTTCCTTCTTACCTTAAGAAAAAATAAAACAAAATAAAAAAGTAAATGAATTAATTAATTAGTTGGTTAATTAACTATTAATGGTTAATTAATTAAATAATTAATTAAACATTTTACCAAAAAGAGAGAGTTTTTCAAATCCATTTAAGTCTTCATGTGAGTTATTTTGGCCCAATAATAAACTTAAAAAAAAAGATCATTTGGGCCATTTTGGGCCCATTAATTGAAAAAGTTCAAATTTTAAGAAAAAAAATCTCTTTTGGGTCAGGCCTATTTGCTTCACTTTTAGAAAAAAAAATAGAAATTTTCAGATTTGCTTTTTTGTCTTTTGGGCCATTTTGGGCTCATTTTTAGTGAAGCTTTTTTTTAAGAAAAAAAAAACCCTTGTGGGCTGGCAACCCATCCTTATTACTTATTTTTTTTTTTAAAAAAAGGATGAAAATAGTTGATACAGAGCAAGTTGCAAATGCAACTTGCCTCTGATTTGGCGTCCAGAAGCATGGAGGTGGGCGGCAATGTCAGACAGCAGCATGGGCAAAGGTGATTTTGCAGTGCGATTTGCACTTTTAAAAATTGTGAAATTTTCCTATAAAAGGGGGAACCGATTTTTTCATAGAGGGGGAAGAAAAAGAAGAGGGTTTTCAGAACAAAAATTCAAACAGGGGGATTTGAGAGAACAAAAAGATACAGAGAGAGTTAAGGGGGGATTCTGAACTACAAAAAATATTTACAACCCATTTTTCAGAATCAATCCAGAGGAAGGAGATTCATCAATCCCATTCAAACAGGTTTGAAACCCAGAAACAAGGAAAAGAGGAGGAGGAAGAAGTTGCAGCTGTAGGGCTAACGAAGTAACAAGAATTTTAAAGCAGAAAAGGACAATTTGTGCCTCGGTATCATTTTTTTTTTTGCTTGCTGCATTTTCTGTTTGTATCTTCACTATGTGCAATCTGAATTTGTTATCTGTGTGTGGACAGTGATGAGATCAAGCAAACAGAATAACCTATACTAACTACACCAGTGCCAAAATGCTAATTCAAAGATAGAGTCCTAATTAATCAATTTAGAGTCCAAGTATACAGTCCCAATACAAAGGAAATTAAGGGAATTACACATAAAAACCAAGGAAATTAAGGGAATTACACATAAAAACCAGACAAATCCTCCCCTATAAAGTTGCAGCCATTCTCTAAAACAGCCACCCCATTGTTCTTCCACCATTCATCCATAGCTCACCTGCGCCCAAATCACCAAACACGGAAAATCAACAATGAGAGGGGGAGTAAAAAATAAGAGAGAGAAAGAGAAACACCACCACCTCCTAGCCGCGGCCCAGGACGGTCGCCGTCTATACCTCGGCAGCCACCGTGCGCAGCCGCGCGTTCCCGATGCAAACCCACTCACCACCGTGCGCAGCGCCTCCACCGTCGCGAAGCGCTCCTCCACCGCCCGTAGCTCGCGCCCCCTCTTGACGGCGCACGGTTGCGACTCACCGTCGCGTGCTGCCCTTGCCTCCTCTCCGGTTCGCTCCTTTGGGAACTCTCGTACCACCGCGCGGCTGTCACGCGCGATCCTCTGCTGCAACTCCGCCACCCATGGCGGCCCTTCCTTCCCTTCATGTGGCCAGCGGCACCGCCGCTGTTGCTGCAACCATGGCTTCCCCCTTTCTTGTGTTCCAATAGCAAACCCTAGAAGAGAAAATGAGAGGCTCTATAATGTTGTAAAATAAAATGGGGTATTAGCTTCCAATCTCAACCCCCTTTCTTTTTTCTCAAATCACAACCCACCGTTTCTTTGTTTATTATTTTTTTTTGGGCTATTGTGTTTGTTCTTTTTGGTTTATTTTTATTGTCATTTTGTTTGTTAAAATTGGGCCGAGGCCTACCTTTACTTTTTTCTTCACATTCAGCCCCCTTGTTTTTTTTTCTCTGTTAGGCCAATGATGTGAACTGAGGCCCAATTTATTTTTCCCTTCTTTTATTTTGTGTTATTTGTTTCACTAAAATTGTGTGTTATTTGTTTTAGATATGTGTTGTTCTTTATCACTAATAATCTCTTTTTTGTAAATTATTTTAGATCCACCATCTTGTATTTCTTTTAAGTGTTTAGAATTATTTATTTAACACTTGTGGATGTAAATATTTGTTTATTTCTTTCTCTGTAAATAATTGATTATTTGTAATTTTAATTTTGTGTTCATGTAAATATTAATTGATTCAATTATCCCCTTTTATCTTTGACGTTAATAGAATAACATTTCTATCTTTTAACGTCATTCAAATAAAAACAATTGAGCATAGTCATTTACTAGCTCAATAATTTGCCTGTTTATAAATAAAAAAACATTTTTTTAAATTGGTTTATCAAATCGATTACGCTGATGGAATAACCTTTCTATCCTTTAACGTATCGTTTTAAGAGAAAAGGAAATATTGAGTATGGTCATTTACTAGCTCAATAATGCGGAAATTTCAAATCTCTTTCCAAAAATAATTTCTTCTAAAAAAATTACGTTAATTGAATAGCATTTCTATCAATAACGTGAAAAATGAAATATTGAGTATAGTCATTTACTAGCTCAATAATGCGTGAAATTTCAAATTCATTTAAAAAAAAATGATTCTTTTCAAAAAAATTACGTTAATTGAATAACATTTCTATCAATAACGTAAAAAAGGGAAAAATATTGAGTATAGCCATTTGCTAACTCAATAATGCAAAATTTCAAATCTTTTTTAAAAAATGTTTTCTTCTTAAAGTAAATGACATTTATTGAATAGCATTTCTATCAATAATATCGTCTAAACAATTTCAAGGGTTCGTTGTATAACCATTTGCTAGCATCAACTCTGCTAAAAAATGAATTCCTATTTTCTTTGAATTAAAAACACTTCCAAAATCAATTTCCTCATTTTCCTTTATTTTCTAAAATTAAAAATCAATTTCTTTCAAAATCAAAACCGATCTTTTCAAACACATTTTAGAACTACGTGGCTTTGATTTCTCAACATTTTTGTCCCATTGATTTCAAATTAATTTTTTCTCATCATTCTTTAATTTAAAGAATGTAAATAAATTTTGTTTTTTTCTTTTTTTTTCTTTAGAGGGTAAAATAAACATTTTAAAAGTTAATGAATTTTGCACAATTAATTAAGGGTAACCGTTTTTAACGGATGTTGTAGGGTGCTAATACCTTCCCTACGCATAATCGACTCCCGAATTTGGATCTCTTGTTCGCAGACCAGTTTTTAATTTTAAATCATTTTCGGGTTTTCCAATTTTCCCAACCCAAATAAATTGGTGGCGACTCCCCAAAAATTCAATCATTTTTCATTATTTTTCTCACGGGCTCGCTGACTCCGTCGTTGCCCCGGTCGCGACAGCCCTGTCTGGGTGTCACGTTGTGTCTAAGCGTTCTATCATACTTCGCGATAGTGGTCACTCTCGACGTTGGTTGCATTTGCGCTCTCGACCTTGGTTGCATGAGCGCTCAGGCCCTGCGTCTTGGTTTGGTATTACTTTGTGTCTTACAATTCTACTGCGCTGGGCGTTCCCTTATGCTTGGCTCCCCCTTTCAGATTTGAGCATACTCTTATATGGGGCGTCTTCTAGGCACCACTTTCTTTTTTCCTTTGGCATGTACCTCTCTTTTTCTTGTTTTATATCAAATGCGCCCAGAGTCCTTTGGTTTCTTTCGTAGACATATAAGGGGTCGCTTCTATGTTATGTTGTTGTCACTATTGTGTTGAATCCTAGTCTCTTCATCAGGTCCTCATGTATTGTTGTGTGGGGCGTCCTTAGAGCATTGCCTCCCTTTCCTTTTTTCTTTTGAGTCGTAGCTCTTTGTTTTGAATCCAAAGACACGCCATGTACATTTTATTGCTCTCCAGATCTGAGTGTGGTTTTAGTGCTTTCCTATTGCCAAGTGTCTTAGCACGTACATGTTCTTCCAATACAGTACGCTCTCCGTTCGCGAGGTGGTGTCCTTCGCTTTGGTGGGGTGTATCTTCTTTGGATGGTGTCCTCCGCTTTGTGGGGCCTCAAGCTTTAACGTATTCCTCCCCTGTAAGGAGTTTTTCTACCCTCTGCCGTCTTGGGGTGTATCTTTTTTGGATGTCATGGACGAAGCTCCCTCCAAACTAAGGGCGTGCTTCATTTTTCCCATCTGAGTGTTTTTTTTAACATATCCATCTTTGCCACCATGTTTCCCCAGTGGAGTCACCAAATGTTTCGGATCAAACATGGATAAATGGAGATTGAGATTTAAAGGGTTCAATTTCTAAGAGAAACATGGTTGCAAGATTAGGCTTTCTCATTGGTATATTTCATGCTTTTCTTGGTTGCCCCCTAGTGTCTTGTATAGTGGCACAATACTTGGGGTCCAAGGCTTTTACATTAAAATCTTACCATTTGATTACATTAATTAAATATGCCTTTTGCACGTCCACTGTATAATTTCCTTTCTCGTGTTATTATTACATAGCTTTCTTAGAGGCCAGAAGTGGTGCCTCCATCTTAGTATAAAACTATGCTGTCCATCTGCACTGTTGCGCTGTCGCCCTGCTACGCTGTCCATCTGCAGGTTGCTTCTGACACTGCCTGCCCCCTTGCTACGCTCTGGTCAGTGGGTTGTTGCAGCCTCATACTCCACGTCAGCTCCTTTTTCCTTTTTCTTGGGGTCTTGAAAACCCAATCTAGAACACCATGTTACATAGAATTTATGTGAACTATACAAATTGCATTTGTACGTGCATTTAACTATTGGCTGACACAATATTTTTTGACTTGGACTTTTATTTTACAGGATCGAATTTTAACAAGGTATTTTAGCCCGACCCGTAAAAGTCCGCTACCCATTTTGGGCTAGGTCGATCCAGGCCGGGTAGCCCGTTTTGACAGCTCTACTTACACACAATAGAAAAGGAGTTTGTGCAAAAAATTTAAAAATAATATATTAATAAAATATAAAATAATTATTTATGTTTGACAACTCTACTCACACACAATAGAAAAGGAGTTTGTGCAAAATTTTAAAAAATAATATATTAATCAAATATAAAATAATTATTTATGTTTACAGGTCACCTAACTGGGGTATTGGTGGTAAAATTGGGGTGTAGCACCGGTGGTGCACAGTTTTAAAAAACCATGGTAGCAACACCTTAGAATTCATATAAACATAAAACACAAGCATACCATAGTTATAGACTTTCCATCATTTTTGTAAATGATGTAATTTTTGTATATACTCTCATTTCCATGTAGTCAGATACCTATTTTTCTTATATTGTGATATAATTACTAACGAGGGTTGATTTAAGTGGTACATGCTTGATTCTCCTTAAACAAGGTCCTAAGTTCGAGTTTGTGGATGGAAAAAATCTCCGCTAGAAGAGCTAACATCCACCATGATGTGAATGTTCCTTCTTTGAACATATTGCCTTTTGTGGAAGATATCTATGGTTTATACAAAAAAAAATATCGTGATACAATTTTTTTATTTTTTATACCAAATTAAATTAATATACCTTTTTTTCCTCTTCAATATAATTAATTATTCAATTAAGAAATTTCTTTCCTTAATTAAGCGACAATTAAGTGAGCTATCTGTCTCATAAATCTAAGTTCATACTAGGTTTATAACTACCAACTTATAAAATGGACTAGTGCTATAAAATAGACAGTTGATTAATCAAATTATTCACAACATATAATAAAACAACAATTTTTCCTCTATAAATCAATGGTTGAACTAGGATATGATTTGATTGATACTTCCAATATGTTAGGAACTGTTCGGGGTGATTACGAATTTTCAATTTTTTGTTTTGAAAAATTTTAAATAATTTTTACAACTCAAAACCAAAACAAAAAAATTTTCTTTTGTGATTTTCAAAATAGATATTTTAAAAATCATGAAAAGAGGTTTTTAAATTTTGATTTCGAGGGTGGGTTGGCTGGTTATGGTGGTCTAATTCGCGATGCAGGCGGTACATGGCTGCATGGTTTCATAGGGAACCTTGGCTATACGGAAATTCTTCATGCTGAGCTGCAGGCAATATTGATGGGCTTACATCTCTGTTGGGAGAAAGGCTTTAGGTTTGTTCGTTGCTACTCAGATTCTGTCTTAGCTGTCCAATTGCTGCAGCAAGTTGTGCCTCACCAACATAGATATGCAACCTTAGTTCATTCTATTCGTGAGTGTTTGATAGGGAGTGGACAGTAAGGATTCAACATCTCTTGAGGGAGGGAAATCATTACGCTGATTTCATGGCAAAGGAAGGGGTTGCTACTCCTTTTGGATTTCATGTTTATGCTTCACCACCCCATGGTTTAGGCCCTCTGCTTCTAGCTGATGCCATGGGGGTTATGTTTTTACGCAGGTAGTTCTTTTCCTTGTTTTTTTTTTTTTCTTTTTTCGTTTTTTTCCCACTCGTAACAAAAAAAATTATTTTCGAGTTATAAAAACTAAATTTAAAATATTTTAAAACTAAAAATTGAAAACTCACAACTATAACTGACCTTAATGAATAAAAATGGGGAAGTCAGGTCAATTATATCCATTTTTTGAACATAATGATAGTTTATTACTCATAATTTTTTGATACAAAACATATATATTTTCTAATTTCTACAAGGCATAAATATTGAAGTTTTGGTTTTTGACTCAGAATTCGCGACATAACTATGAAGTAAATTCTTGGGGCAGATGATGGTTATGAGTGTGTTTGATAAGACATTTCAGTTATAAGAAAATTGAAATCATTTAATCAGTGTTTGTTGAGATAGTTCTTTTAGGTAACTATTGGCTTTTATTGAGAAACTACTTAAGGCATGTTTTTTTTTTAAAAACTCCATTTTTTCATCTATTAACTGAAAATTTATTTTAGATTTATCCCTCAATAATCCCCACTTATCATTATTTAATAATTAATGATGCCTTTGTATGTCGTTTTACTCTTTTCAGCTAGTATTAGTAAACACTTTCAATCAAATCAACTAACTTTTTAATTTTTAATTAATTTTTCAACTAATTTTACCAAACACACTTTACATAAATAAATCCCTCTACAAAGTAGTTGACTTTAATATTCGAATCCTAAAGTTCCACATAAACCAACAATGTTGGTTCTTAAATATGGAAGTTTTAAAAGAGAATAATGTTCTTCTTTTTGTACTCACTATAAATTTATTTTTCACCTCACAAATATGCAATTTTCTTATCATCAAATTTTTTTTAAAAATGACTGAATTTGTAAACTCATTATGTACTAGTGTTCTTAGTAGGGTTGTTCATATTCAATCCAATCCAATGCAAATCGCATAAATCGATCTGAAAAATCGGAAATCGAATTAAATCGAAATAAAAAAACCAAAAACCACAAAATTCGATTTTTTTTATTGGATTGGATTGATTTTTGGATCCTATGTTAAAAATTGATCAAATCCAATCCAAATCGAACTTATATTACACATAAGATTACATATAAAATAATAATATATTTATATATTTATAAAATTAATTATACAAATATATTTTTTTTATAATTCTATTATCTAATATTATGTTAACATTTCTATAAACATTTCAATTTAAAATTAGTTTTCATGTCTCATGTCCTTTTTATTATATAATTTTATATTTATTTTAATAAATATAATTTCAATAAAAATATTTACTATTATTTCATAATTTAATAACTTTTAACTAATATTTATTATCTTTTTTAAAAAGCTGAAAACTGATACAATTCAATTTAAATTAGATAGAATTAAACCAAATTTAAAAAAATATCAAAATCGATCTAACGATGAAATATCTGTCAAATTGAAATTATATCCCCAATTTCTAATAGAAAGACTCAAGGTGAAAATATATCAAATTGAAATTATTTTTTTAAAGTAGTAATGCATTTCACTGAAAAATTAGAATTAGAAGACAAGAAATGAATAATAATATTTCTATTCCTTTAATTTTATTTTCTATATTTTGAAATTGAAATTAGTTTGCAGAAATCGGCAGGGAAAGGAAAAGTAACGAAACGGACACGTGCAGAGGACAAATATGGGAAAAAAGAAGAAGTTGAAAGGTAAGTAGTACAACGCTAAATTTTAAATTAAATAATATAATAAATTAGTTTCTTCATCTGATTCTGAAGGTAGTTGAAAGATGATCTATAGGGAAGGAAAATGAGAATAGGAGTAGGAGTGTGAGGAGAAGGTGAATCAGAAACCCTAACCGAACGAAGTAGATGAATCATCAGACTGAGTGTGAGTGTGGGAAGCAGAGATAGGTCTGTGTGCGTCCAAACCAAGCGGGCCTCGAAGAGGCTCTTCATCGGAGGTGGTGGTTTATTCGGAGCCTCCACCTCCCGAATCGCCCAAAATGAAGAGCCTCTTCAAGTCCAAGCCCCGCACTCCCGCCGACATTGTTCGCCAAACCAGAGATCTTCTACGCCTCCTCCAACAACACTCTCCCGACACCAAGCGCGATGACAAGGTCCCCTCCCCCTTCTCTCTCTTTTTCGCCAATGTTACCGATTCGATTTCTCATGGTAATTTGATGCCTCTTACCTGCAGATGACCGAGTTGTCTAAAAATATAAGGGAGCTAAAGACAATCCTTTATGGAAATAGTGAATCCGAACCGGTCCCTGAAGCCTGTGCGCAGTTGACTCAGGAGTTCTTCAACGATAACACTCTGCGACTCCTTGTCCAATGTCTTCCAAAATTGAACCTGGAGGTAGGTGGAAAATTTTAAAAGACTGCTTCGTCAGATTACTTGTCCGATACATTTTAGATTTATTTGCGCCCACTGTTGGATGAGTAATTTTGTTAAGATTTGATATTAGCATTTTTTTTTAATCATCTGGGTGGAATTCTGACATGATCGTTTATCTCATGCTACTGTCTGATTTCTCTCTATCTTTTTTTTTTTTTTTGCTGTTTTCTTATCTTCAGACTTTGGGCTTTTGCAGGCTAGAAAAGATGCCACTCAAGTTGTTGCAAATTTACAGAGGCAGCAGGTTCAGTCTAGGCTGATTGCGTCTGATTACTTGGAGAAAAATATGGATCTTATGGATATTTTGGTATCTGGGTAAGAAACTTTTGATATTTGTTCTAGTAGGCTTTTTACTCTGTTGGTGAACTCACCAGCTTGACCGAATGGATTCAAATTTAAACCTCAGTTGATTCTAATTTAGTGTTATGCCTGCTGCCCTGAGATGTTCTAGTCACAGAAACAGCCTCTCCGGTCACGGAGGTAAGGCTGTGCAAATCTGACCCTCCACAAACTGCACAATGGTGGGAGCCTCATGCACTGTGCTGCCCTTTTAACAGCACTTGATTTTAATGTCTCTGAATTAATCATGGGAAACAATTGCTCTTGATTGCTAAATTTTATACATTTTGGGTGAAAATTAGTCATCTCGTTTTCATGTCTGAGTATGCACATTATATGACTTATGTTTCTTGTTGTAAAATTATGCCTTCCCTGATATTGATTCTAATATGCTACTGACTAACCATTATTTTTTTTTAGTTACGAAAACACAGACATGGCTTTACACTATGGTGCAATGTTGAGGGAGTGCATAAGACACCAGATTGTTGCAAAGTAAGGAAAAGGGAGTAAATGATTTCATTTTTGTTTTTTTTATTTCATACGTAAAGGCAATTAATGTTTACGGGTGGAAACACAATCATTTTTGTTAGGGTTTTGAATTATGTTAGAATAGTTATATTGCTTTTATGTCATGAAGTCCGATTTAGGTGCTATTGGTTCCTATAGTTCCATTTAATTGCACCTCTGAGATTTGTTTTAATTGCCAAACGAGAAGGGTACTGTAGGAAGCTTGTAGAAAAACTTAAGCATAGATAGATATAGAAAAATAAAAAATGGCCTAGGTATGATATTTCTTTCTAGCACAACTTTTGTGAGTTATTCTGTAAATATTGGTTTTATATTAGATATGTTCTGGACTCGCCTCATATGAAGAAGTTTTTTGACTACATTCAACTTCCAAATTTCGACATAGCTGCAGATGCCGCAGCAACTTTTAAGGTAGTTTTTAGTTTTTGGTGCCATGGACATTTGTGAGCAAAGTCAGGTGTTATATCATCTCATTTTGTTGCAGGAACTCATGACAAGACATAAATCTACTGTAGCTGAATTCCTTTCTAAGAATTTTGAATGGGTAGGCTCCCGTTGAACTCTCAGTTGAAGTACTAAAACTTTCCATTCTTTTTAGTTGCTTTGGTCCAAATAGATCTTTCTTTTGTTTCTTTGCTTTCATAGACAAAAAAAACTTTTCTTAAGTGGTGGATTAAAACTTATTTCCAAGGGTAAGGTGGATGAGCTAATTTTATATTTAGCCACCCATAGATACAGAATCAATTATTTATGATTATTAACCACACAAATGTGCTTATTCACTATGTTCTTTGAATTAGGTTTAAAACCACACCTTTTTAACTATTTTTGGGGGTGGGGGTTCTGTTGTGCATTTTTTCGTGTTGCTGTCAGTTTATCTCAATGCACTTTATTTGGAATTGGCTTTATCTTGTTATATGTTAGTTACCAACCATAACTCATTGTGTTTGTTGTTGCTTCTTCCAGTTTTTTGATGAATATAACTCTAAGCTGTTGGAATCTTCCAATTATATTACAAGGCGTCAAGCTGTCAAGGTATGATATAAGTTTTGGCATTTATCTCACTTGTATAAATATTGGATGAAGCAAGCATGGAGATGTCAGGGATTCAGAGATTTTTCTCTTGAAAATATTTTAATAAGTCTTTGCTTGTTTTTTTTAGTACATTTGAGTTTATTTGACCAAAAATTGTGAAAAATAAACAAGTCAATGCACTACTATTGTTGCCTTCATTAATTGTTTCTTGGTGAACTGATGCATATATATTTGTTGTGCTTTTCTTTCATGTTTACAGTTGTTGGGAGATATGTTACTTGATCGCTCAAATTCAGCTGTAATGACAAGATATGTCAGCTCAAGAGACAACTTAAGAATTTTAATGAATCTTCTGAGAGTATGATCCTTTCTGTAAAACTTAAAGATATGTTTTGTGACTTGCCTTTGCTACTGCCTTGCCTGTGTCCTCCCCTGCCCAAAAGCAAAAGAAAGGATGGAAAAGATTATATGAACTTCGAATACATCTTTTGAATTGATAATTAGAACTATTCAATTTCTGTTTATAGCACTGAAATAGAAAATGTATTCATTTTGTTTAAAATACTTAGGCACCATGTTGATACTGTTCAAGCCCTGTCTAAGCATAAGCATTACTAATCAATGATATGTTCAATATTGAGTTTCTGATGAACCTACATTTTAATGTTGAACAGAAAGTTCATAAAGTAGTTATATGTTTACTCAGACTTTTAGTGGGTCATAGCTATTATCTTTCTGCAGGAGTCAAGCAAGAGCATACAGATAGAAGCATTTCATGTTTTCAAGGTACTATAATTACATAATAGCACACATTTTGATGCGGTTATTCTTACCTCATGCCTCCCAAATTTTGCTTCTGTATATTGATGTGTTCTTGTCATTCAGCTATTTGCCGCTAACCAAAATAAACCAGCTGATATCATCAGCATACTTGTCGCAAACAGAGGCAAGCTTCTGAGACTATTGGGTGACTTAAAAATCGATAAAGGTAAATAGGTGATGCTATTTCTCATGTGTTTGTACTTATTTTTATGGTGTCATATTCCCATAATCACATCTTGTATTTATTGGGATTGTGCAGAGGATGAACAGTTTGAAGCTGATAAAGCTCAAGTTATGAAGGAAATTGCCGCTCTTGAACCTAAGGACCGCCCTTGAGCTCCAGATTGTGTCAAGCAGCGAGTTGCAATGTGGCATTTTATTAAATTAAATTGTCTATTGTTATAGTTCTTTTGGTCTTCATCAAGATGCAGGGTCACACTTCACAGATTTCAATATTTCCATTATGTAATTTTATTTCATTCTGTAAATTATTAGATAAATAAAATGCTAAGATGAGCTACATGCAGTAGCAGTACATGGCTTTCCTGGTGTTAAAAGGTTTTGCCTAGCAACCCAATAGTTTATAAATTGCATGAGGTCATGCAATATTTCTGACCATCTACAATTTGAGCGTTTAATTTATTCTGTTACTTCTGCATGATGGTCTTCTCCTGTGCAACTTGTGTCACTGCAGTTTAAACTAGCTGATCTAACCACTTCTGGTCCTAGGGCATGCATTTCTTATTGCAGCTCAAAAGCAGTGAGGAATTTGAAAGAAATTGAGATGGTGAGTTTAGAGTACTGTAGCTCTTATTTCATTTTGATGGAGTTGTAGTTCAGGTGTCTATTTATACACTGAGATTCTGTAGCTCTTATTTCATTTGGTTGAAGTTATAGTTCAGGTGTTTATTAATAGACTGAGATTCCGACTAGAATCTGGAGTCTTCTAACACAACTGACACTATAACTAATAACAGAATTAGTTATGTAGCTAGCATGCTGAGCTGTCAAGTGACAACTGGAACTATAACACTTGGCACTACACTACTGCTCATAAGCTTCACATGTAATGAATGCAGAGGAAACTATCCCTTATGCTAGTAATGCACTAATGCTATACTCTGATACCAGGAAGCGTTTGCATGCAGTGCAGCTTTTCCCTAAGGTGATTTAGAACTACTGTGTTCCACGCTAAGTTTATCTAAGTGTGTGTTTGGTTTATTTCAAAATCACGTTTTAAACGTGGATTCAGTGTAAACCAAACACACCTTAAATTAAAATAGTTGGTGGTGTCCTTGATTTGAATTCGGATATATTCGAAGGAGCAAAGAGAGATTCTGAAATTTCACGAGGCAATTTTGTCAATTTTGGGGATAGATTCTGAAATTTCACGAGACAATTTTGTCAAGTTATAAACTGATCCAGACTGCCCTTGTCCATGTCTGGGATGATCATCGTAAGTCATTTCTTCTTGAGGACTGAAATTGAAAGAGCTATTGAAGTCTCTAGCCTGCATAGGCTTGAATTGGATTAAAATGCGTCGTTACCTAGCCCAGCTCCCCAGAAGTGAACTTCTTTTATTCAGCTGGAACAGTGGATTGCGTTCTTATTTTTCTTTGAGGAATTTTAGCAAGATACTTTTTGAAACACACTTTCTAACATATTTTTCATCATTGATTGAAATTTACTTGTTTCTCGCCAATTAAGCAATGAGTCTCTTAAGCAACAAGGGAATGAAATTCAGATGAAGTTGTAGGATTTAGTATGAATTTCAATCAATAATAAGGAGTACGCTTGAATAAATAAAGTGCATATCACTTCTCTTTTCTTTTAACTCTGGATTGAGAGAGAAAACAATTAGGCAATTTTGTTATAATTTGTGTCTTATATCCTTAGTTATTTTGTTTCCTCTCCACCAAAGGGATAATTATCTCGTGTACCTACTTTGGACTATATATAATTACATACTCCATTCGGTCCTATTTATAAGACAATTCAGATAAAATCACATATTAAAAAAAGTAATTAATGCATTAATTTTTAATAAATTACTCTATGATATTACAAATTTATTCCTATTTAAAATTAAACTCCATTATCATGGTAATTATATGTCACTTTAAAATCTTTAATGGTCCACAAGAGTAAATATAAGAAAAAACAATAAATGCTTCTAGATTTGTGTACTTTGTCTTATAAATAGGATTAGAGGACTACTTTCTAATCCAAGGAATACATAACATAATGAGCGTGTTTGGTAAAACTAGCTGAAAAGCTAACTGAAAGCTGAAAAGCTCGCTGAAAGCTTAAAGCTAGTTGAAAGCTGAAAAACTATTGAATGTGTTTGGTAAAACTAGTTGAAAATGGTAAAATAACATTTAAGGACAACATTAATTATTAAATAATGATAAGTGATGGTGGTTGAGAGCTAAACTTGTAATTAATTTTCAACTAGCAGCTTTTTTAAAAAAGTTGATTTCAAATAAGCTACCTTCAAACACCGTTTTCAACTATATTTAACTTTCATGTGTCTTTTTTTCAAATAAGCTGGCTGGCGAGCCAAACACATTAAATGTGTTTTTTTTTTTTCCTTCCTTTGCAAACAAAATGTAAGGCCATTAAACAAGAGGGACAGGAGCCAAGTGGCCTTGACCATCTCATTCACGTATGTAATGAGAGCATTATACTCCCGATTCCGTAACACCGGGCACCTGAGGAATATAGTATATTTCCACTGACTGGTGAGATAAAAGAATGAGGTTCCGGAAGGGCATGTGTTGTGTGCAGCTCCGGTAAGACATGATGCGAGTGCAAGTAACCCGGTGAACTAAAACGACGCACAAGCATCTCGTCCATGCGCGTTACCCTCCCTCTCTACTCTCTATTCACTGCTTCTATCTAGTTTTATGATTATTTAGAATGCGCGAAAAATCATTTTGCTTCTAGAATATGGCGCCTACAAAACAAATGCTGAAAGAATGACTCGTGTCGTCAAGCTTCCTTTATCAATTGGGGGAGGGAATATTGCCGCACGTGATATATGTAGAATGATTTTTCTTTTTTCTTTTTGTTTAAAAAAAGTGAACCTCAGGAACAGATTTAAAGGGCAATTTTGGGTTTGTATAGAACAAAATCCCAAAATAGAAAAAATAAAATAAAATAGAAATTCTCATGGTGTTGTATATAATGTTGTTGTTGTAGATGGTACTGAATAACTCGGCTTGTGATCGTGATTGTAAGTGTGGTTTACCTGAAAGAGCAGCCTGTGATTGAGGACTGTGAAAAAGAAACTATGGCTGATAATGGTAGGACCGTAGGAGTAGTTAAGTTGTGAATCCTTGTTTTTGCGATTGTTAAATTGGATCATAATCGTTTGTTTTCATTGCAATTATAGATTCGCACTCCGAATTCCTCGCATCTGCAGTCGACGCTGCTCGGAAGGCCGGTGAGGTCTGTTAATTCTCAAATCTCTCTTTCTCTCGTTTCTTTTTTTATATTTTATCTCATTTCTACGTTAAATGCTTTCATTCCAGCTTATTCGAAAAGGTTTCTACCAGACCAAGCATGTGGAGCACAAAGGACAGGTTTCCCTTCCATTCTATACACACGCGACTCTCTTTTCTTTTACGTTTCTGGCTTCATTTCTTTCAATTGCTTTTCCATTATTATTGTTACGGTTCAGTACTCAGTAGGCAACCAAAATGATTTGTTTACGTTTGGGAAGATTAACTGACAAGTTTGGGTTTGGATTGGGATACTTTCTAATTCTCTATTCTTGGAAAAGAAATTCCAATTAAGTGGGCTCACTAGCAGGAACAAACTATGGTGGCCGTTTGCACTACATATAAATGACAAAAGGTATGGCTCTTTTACTTATGCTGTGATGTGCAGGTTGATTTGGTCACTGAAACTGATAAGGCATGTGAAGAGCTCATATTTAATCACCTCAAGCAGCTTTACCCCACTCATAAGGTTGATTCATCTTTTCCACTGACTTATCAGCTTTACATGCAAATATGATCAATGAAGAGTTGGCCAGTAGGGTGGCTTTTTTTCTCTTATTTGCCAGTATACATTTTCTTAAAGTCTTTTTCAATTGGTTTTCTTATTAGTTCATTGGCGAAGAAACCACAGCTGCTTTTGGTGCTACTGAACTTACAGATGAACCCACATGGATAGTTGATCCTCTGGATGGAACTACTAATTTTGTGCACGGGTATAATTTGATCCTATGTTTTGGCTGATACAATCATATTTCCATATTGCTTGAGGCTTGACTATAATTCCTTTTCAGGTTCCCCTTTGTTTGTGTGTCTATTGGTCTTACAATTAGAAAAATTCCTACCGTTGGTGTTGTTTACAACCCAATACTTAATGAGGTCAGAATCTTCCCTTTTGCAGACACTTTTAAGTAGGTGATTTAAATTTTTCTGAAGTTTGAAAAATATAGATTTTTTTCAATGGTAAACATAACTGTGCTTGTGTTGTTTTTACTTTTTAATTTTATTTTTGGTCACCATGCAAATGTAGAATCAGAAAAGGAATGAAATTTGTTGGCAAAAAGTAATCAATTGATCTGTTCTCTTCTTTCATCATCATTATTTTTACTTTCACTTTCACTCACCTTGATGTAACTATAATGGCCTGTTGAAGGCTAGAGGCATTGAAGATTTGAAGTAATCAGTTTAACAATATGACAGTAAAATGTTTCCATTAGTAATATTGGTATTCAGAGGTGTATTACTTTTACTTATTTTCCTCCTTTACTTAGCATGAAAATTGAAATTTGAGATTGCCTTATGTAGCTTTTCACTGGAATTCGTGGGAAAGGTGCTTTTTTGAATGGGAACCCTATAAAAGGTGTATCTTCTGTTCTCGTCTTTTGGTTGTCATTATTAATTGAGCTTGGTTACCTCATGGATATGACTTGAAATTTTGCAGTATCATCAAAAACTGATCTAATAAGCTCTCTTCTTGTACATGAGGTATGTCAAGTCTGTTACAGTTGATTATGTGAAAGTTATTTGTTTATCTTTTTGTTTGCATCAATAATGTGTATTCCCCTCCTTTTGCTTATTGTGTATTTTTGAAACATTAAATTGGGACAATAATTTGCTCCAGAATATCAAGGGCAATTAGCCACATAATTCTTCTGTTAATCAAAACAGCTGCATACCAACTACATGGCCAGAAAAGAAACTTGGCTTATGTCTTGTGTTTGGTCTAAGCACCCAATTTGACTTATGTATATGCATTGCCTTTCTCTTTCTGTTTAGTAGGTGATTCTAACCATAACTTGATAGTCTTGTTCCACACATTGGTGTCAGACTAACTGTCTAAATTTATAATATAACATTTTTATTCGCAGTAGCTAGCATCTTCCATCACCAACAATATTGCAGAACCCATATATATCATGATACATACTTATTTATTTATTTTTTCAAATATGATCAATGCACACACTGTAACACACATCGATGTTTTTGTTGGTTTTTTATTTCAAATTTAAAAAATTCAGTGGTGTAGTAGCAAACCTCTATGAAGACTCTCCGTTTCAACACAATTTAGGATATTCACGAAATTTGCCTGGCAAAGATGCTAGAACTCTGTATATTTGTAACTTATCCATGTTGGAATTATAGATTTTGTATGCTCATCGATGTTTATATGCCATGAAAGCCTCTTCGGGGAGGTAAATTAGAGCCTCAATTAGGTTTTTGTTGCTATTTGCCACTCAAATACTCCAAATTCTAAACACCTATATATATATATGCATTTATAACCTTTGTAATCATGAGCTCGTGCAAAGTTAGGGAAGGTACAAAATGTAAATGTTTCCTTTTATTTAGCAGGGTGTTACTTGTCATTACTAAGTCAGTAAGTCTGCTTCAAGTTGTATCTCCTCTGACTTACCTTTTTCGTCCCTGTAATATAATATTTAATTGCTTGCAATTGCAAATCCAGCCCTCCAGTTTGTAAGTTGTCATATTTTCTGGAGAGCTAAGTTGGCATGGGATTACCAAACTTGCTAATTCAAATTCATATGTACTTAGGTCAGGCTCTGTTTTAAATCAAGATAGTTCTGTAATTCATCAAGTGTGTTTTTTCTTCTGAAAGAGCAGGCTGGAACAAAACGTGATAAGATAACAGTCGATGCCTTTACAAAAAGGGTTAATAGCTTGCTTTTCAAGGTAAAACAAGGACTCTCCATGGAGTCTATCGTACTAAAATTTAATATGGTTGTGCCATGCGCATAACAATGCCTTTAATATGATCAGGTGAGATCCCTTAGAATGACTGGTTCCTCCGCTTTGAACCTTTGCGGAATTGCGTGTGGAAGACTGGATATATACTTCCAATTTGGCTTTGGAGGTGCTTGGTATGAATCTCACATCCTGCATAAATGGTGGGCACTGTGATAATGTGATATGTAATTGGACATGGTCTCTCTTCCTTTTTATCAGGGATGTAGCAGGTGGAGCTGTCATTGTTAGAGAAGCTGGAGGTGTTGTATATGATCCGTAAGTTACTTGAATTAGATACCCTTGTTCTTCACAAGATAACATGATCTAGAGTGTTTGCATCGTCAGACTAAAAAGTGTCCTCTTAGAAGAAAATTTTTCATTTTTTATTTTTCTATCATTTTAAAAATCTAAGATAATTTAAATTATTATTTTATCAGTCATATCTTCATTTTCTCCCAACTAATTAATAAGATAGATAATTATAAAGAGATAATAAATTAATGGATAAAGAGTGTATTAGGAAATTAAGAAATAGTTTTAATATACACAAAAGACAATAGTTGTATTTCTTAGTCTACATATCATTTTAAATTACAAATAAAAAAGAACAGATGGCTTAGTATGTAATAAATCTGAGTCTTCGTTTTAGAGAGTGTGGCTTAGTAAGCAATCTTCTTTTCACGAAGTCATATCATGCCACCTTTTTTCTTGCAAAATTACATGTTGTGACATTTTTATTTTCCATATTGAATCATATTTTGAATCGAATCAAATCAATTGAAGATTGACTTTCTCTTTAATTTGTTGTTTAATTTAAAAAATTACATTCTTTAATATCTTTAACCACTATTTGATAAAATATTCAATATAATAACATGTTTACAAATTAAAATGATTTTTATTAATTATTCTTATATTTGACTTAAAAGTTATAAATATTTGTATTTAAATTTATTTTATTTTATTTCTATTAACATTTTTTTATTACTTAAACAAATTTTTTAGATCTTTTTAAATTTTTTTATATTTCATAAAATTATCCGTGTACACCCCTAGTTACGTGGATATTGATGAGTGGGCATGCAATGTGGAAATTTTATATGCGCTGTTGGTAGGCTGACTTGTGATGGTTCATTTGCTTCAGGTCTGGTGCAGATTTTGACATCACATCTCAGCGCGTAGCAGCTTCCAATCCCTCGTTGAAGGATGCCCTTCTTGATGTTCTACGCCAAATCGAGTGAGAACTGAGAAACAACTACTGTACTGGGGAAAATCGCCTTATTGACTCCGCCTATGTTCATTTATTTCCCTTTCGTTAAAATGCTTTGGAGTGTTAATTATTTTCTAATTATCTTGTATTTTTATGTTCAAGAATCTCACACGGTTAATGATGCAACTGGCTGCAGAATAATTCCATTAGCATAGCCGGTAAGCGGGTTCCAAGAAACTTCCATCTTGACTGTGTTCTGTTTCTGTTCATCTTTTATCGCAACTCCTTTTTGAATTTCATTTTTAAATTATTATATGGCTGAGTCTCTTGGTAGTTGGTATGATCTTAAAATAAAATATTAGGCAGAAATATGATAAAAATTGCAAGTAGTAAGTCATCCATCATGAAGTGAGTTGGCGTACGCGTCAGCTTTCGTGTTTGGTATACAAATTCTCATACTATACAATGAACATTCATGATTAAATATAGAACAAAATGATTGGTGTGGAACAGAGAAAAGCATAGCATAAGTTTGGAGAGGGTTGTGGAGATGAGAGAGGACCCAATGAATTCCTTCACTTCAGCCACATTTGAATTGATATAATTGGGTGGAGTCAAATGGATGATCAAATGGATTTTATTATTTCTCGTTTACTTTTTCTCTAATTTAGAGAGTACGAGATAGAATTATTTTTTTAATTTTATCATAAAAATTTCTAAACAATAAAATGTTTTTTTTTTAATTTTATTTTACTTTCAATTACATATTCAAGTATATCCTCAGTTTGACCAAATCTATTAAAAAATGTACCATTTTTCAGGGAATTTGAGCTGTGTGCTTTAACATTAAAACTTGAATTGGCAATATGCTTTGCTCATTTCTTACTTTGTTGTTAGGTTCAATATCAGTTGAATCCTAAATTTAGTCGGTCAAACCAATCAAATTATAACCTGAGCTGTTATGGTTTGATCCTTGCATGATCTTTAAAAAATTTAGTTTAAGTTCCCGAAAAAAATGTAAATTGCTGTAATTCATTGGTTGTTTTTAGAAGTACTTCAATACCAGATCTCAGTAAAAACCTCCTGTCTATTATTTTGCCACAAGCCAAAGAAAGAAAGGTTGCTTCACTTGCTCCCAGAGAACGTAATAAAGATGTTTGAAACTCCAAGGTATGTAAAAAGAGTAAGACATAAGTAAATACAAATATGAAGAAATAGAAACGAATACAACATATAGCAGGAGAAAAGCACACCTTTTGAGTAAGTATCCTATGAAAGAATTACCTCAATAGTCAATACTGAGACTCTAAGCAGCTGAGATACCCTAAATACCCTCAAAATAAATATGAAAAATTTACAAAGGCTCCCAACAACAAAATGCACATGGATAGGAAGAGCAACTGGCACAAAATAAACCCAAAAAAATACATAACCTATCTGGCTACACATCCTACACCTGCTGTGGCCTAGAACCATATCCATTAACACCATTTGCTCCATTGACGCCATGTGGCATCTTGCTCTCTGACTTCCTCCTCTTCAAGACTATGATCCATGTGAAAGCTTCCAAAAATACAGCAATGCCACCCAGAGCTCCAATTATGCCAATGTAAGCATGCTTCCAGTCATTGTAGCGATCCCCTACGTAATTTTCCAACGTGTCAAACCCTTTAAAAACGTTGATGATACTGATGATTATGGTGGCGTATCCAACCGCGTGGTGGTAGACATTCCAGTAGAATCTGTGTTTATGGTCTTTGTTGAGCCTCAAAAACAGAGCAAACACCTAAATTCAATAATCACACAGGTTCTGTTAGTAATACAATCATAATTTAGCGTAACATTCAGAACATGTCATAAGGAAATTATTGTATTGTATTGTACCTGAAGAGTTCCTAAGCAGAAGAGAATAATACCAAGTGTTCTATGAGTGTCATATTCAACACCCTCTGAGTCACTACCGAGTTTGAGACCTGTACCCCATCCAGCAACTCCTACTATGTAAGCAGAGGCTTGGCATGTGACATGAAGATAAAACCAAGCTGGGTCTGCAGATTTGAACACCTTCAAGTACCTTGCGATTATGGCACCTGTGGGCATCAAGATGCCCCAGCTCACTGCATTTAGCACTCCATGGGTCTGAAATTGACAAAGAATCTCCAATCAATCAATCTATCTCTAAGACAAGAAGCAACTAGAAAGGTTGAAGAAATTAAATTAACCATAAGAGAAGATTATGAAAGGGCGGGTTAATATAATTAGGTAGGTACTTACGTTTCTTCTTGTGGCACGTGAATTCCCACTTGCGGCCTGAGTGGTACCAGAAACAAGATCCAAGACTTCTTTGGAGCTTCCGTGGCCAGAATCGTGTCTATGCTCTTGAGGGGTAGAACCAGAGACAGGGCCATCTTGCCAGACATGGACCAAGGAGGTTGTGTCGTTTGGAAGGGTGAGAGTAGCAAAAATGGTTACCTCATTATTCTGATATGTGGCAGTCAAGCCAGACACAGGATAACTGATAGTTCCCTCTTGCAATTGGGTGTTGGTGCTGGCGATGGATGAGGTATAGGCTCTTGGGCTTCCACTTGCTTGTGGGATAGCCACCAGAGCTTGCGCTCCAACCATGGCTGGATCAAGCTTGTTGTTTGGGTTGATAGCCCAAGCAACCCATCTATCTGTTGATGTGATTCCAGTGTGTCTGAATGCTATGTCCAGATTTCCACTCGCCTGATCATAAGTCCAGTGGAGGTAAGATGTCAACTGTGGAAGATCACGACACGTGGCATACCTCTTGTTGTTGGTGAATGTTTGGCTGTTACATGTTTGGGCAGAGGATGTCAGAAACACACAACTCAAAACAGACAAGGCCAACACCACCCTCAACATGGATGCCATGATGGTAATATGATATGATCCTTCTACTCCTTGTACTCCTTCCTTCCCTTGCTTTGCTTGATTCGATCAAATAAAAAGGGACTTAGCTGGTTGAGATTCTGTGATATCAGGTTGCTACCTGTCGAAGAAAATTTGCCAGAACAAATTTGTGAGATATTATTACCAATCCAAAAGGGTTCCTAGAAGTCAAAGGAATGTTGCTTCTGGTGCAAACAAAAGCTCTGAATTGAAAATGGAGCAGAGGAGGCAATGAGAGAGACAGAGGATGGCAGTTGATTTATTTATAAGAGTTGGTGAGTTTTGGTAGTTGAGTTGTTGATGTGGAATGGAATGAGTGCCCAGGCAGAGGGAAGGATAAAATATTAAAATCTTGCAATTTTAAATTATTAACAAATAAACAAATAATAATGTATATACGTTATTATAAAAATTAAAAAGTATAGGTGCTATAACATTAAACTTTCAAAAAAAAAAGTGATAAGTCGCAGAATTAAATTGACTATTTCTGATACTCCCCTGCCTATTATTTGGAAGTTTTCATCCGTGTGAAAGATCTTTGATTTATTCCACAGACAATTTGAATTCCTAGTTCCTACCTCCCCTGTTTGACCACGTTTTTATATCCTTTTGAATCAACCAATTCCTCTAATAATTGATTTAGCAAAGTAAGTACAGATGCAACTTATACATCAAGTTACATGCTTGATATTGATGCCTGAGTCATCAGTGAAGAGGATGATAATTTTCTAGGCAACTTTAACCAAACGTAGTAGGTGCATGAGGCGGCTCAATAATTTTAACCTAAAGCTAAATACAAATTAAGGCCTTTGCTAATTGAAATTATTCAAAAAATTAACTGGAAATTATTAAAATTCTATTCTTATGGTCTTTTGAGATGTGCAACTCTTAATTAAATTTTCAATTAGTTGTCAACATAAATAAGGAGAAGGGGAAAAAACCAAAAAGGAAATTAATAGGGAATATAATGGGTATTTCAACTCATACAAAATTATAAAATAATAGAGCTTAACCCGACACAAATAATACAAAATCAAACTAACACCTATCAAATACAAACATCCTAGCCAAAAGTAAGGAAGGTCACACCTAGGGGTGGAACACATGCAAGGTCAGGTTTTGACATGTCTGAATCGGCCTGACTCCTAATTTTTAAGCCTAAGTTTGGTCTTGTTATATGTTATAGGTCTTTTTTTAAGGCTTGACCTACGTAAAAGTCTGACCAGACTTGTAAACCTGTGTAGAAGTCGATTTTCATAAAAAAAAAAAAGACCACAAACGAGCCAATAGACTTATACGTCTATGTAGGTCAGCAAACTTATAAGCAGACTCTTTTTTATACTATTAATTTAATATATTCTAGTTTTTTAAACAGGTTGATCTGTCGAGCCTAACAGGAGTTTTCATAGACCTGAAGTCTAGCCACTTAACTAAACATGCTTTTTAAAAAGTATTAACCTAACTTTTTTAATAAACGATTCAGGTTAGGTCATAAACACGCCATGCTACAAACCCCTAACAAGACGACTGACCTATTCCCAACCTTAGTTACACCCATACAAATTCTGAAAGCAAAACTTAAGCTTAAAAGTATAAAATCATTGCAGCTCAATGAATAACAAAGATAGCCACCAGTAGAATTAATAATGCCACAAAACAACTAAATTAAAAGTGGATATAAAATATTGTCATTTTGTTAATTTTTTGCTCTTTTACATATCAAATCTTAAATAGTAAATTTGAGTCTTTACTTTTAAATGTGAGAACTTTTTTTAGTCTACTATAATTTTCAATATATCACATAATTTCTTCTACATCAAACATCTTACTTTTTATTATTATTACTTTTACATCAAACTTCTTATTTTCATTTAAATTTATCCAATTAAAAAATTGTGAACTTTTAATGTTATAAATTTTTATATTATAAATTTAAAATTCATAAACTTAAATTTTATACACCATATTAAATTAATAAACACAAATTGTTATGTGTTTTAATTGGCACAATTTTTTTTACAATTGTTTTCCAATTTAAAAGACTTATATCTATGATTTAATATATATATATATATATATATATATACTATTTTGATAACATTAATTTTAAAGATTCTTTCAACCATTGATTTAATTTAAAATATTTCATAATCTTAAAGCACAAAAATTTAAGAGTAAATAATTTCTTATTTGTTCACTTTAGAGATAAATTTACTTTAGAAGAGCTTTTTTCGAGATTGAGAATGTGACAACTAAAAGGTTTTATTGTTGATTGACTAAAAAATGAGATAACACATAAATATCTTAACGATTATTTACGGTTTTCTAAAACATAATTATTATTATTATTACATTTTTTAAGTTAGCGTTTACCAATTATATACTCCTAAAAAAACATTATACATAGAGTTTAATTACTATGTAATATCAATGTAAAAATATTTTGTATTATCATCTAAATCCAATGATGTGTTGTCATATCATTTAAAGATTATAACACACCATATATTATTAAACTCATTAAATAATATAACAATATATCATTGAATGATAATATAATATACTTTTTTTATAATAACTGTGTATATTTATTAAACTCTTATATAGTTGTATACATGTCTTTAGGGCATCTCTAATGCCTAAATTGGTGAGGTGCTCTTCTTACACACATGAGAGGTGAGTAGCTTGAGTGGAGTTCTTGCCTTGGCCATTAGAGAGCATTGTACAAATTTAACCAGTTGTTGCCTGTAACAATCTAAAAATGACTTGCTTCAGGCTTTTTTTTTTAATAAATGATAAGATATATAATATAAGTATAGAGTAGATTATGGGATTTATTTAAAAAATATTTTAAAATTATTGAATTGAGGTAAAAAAAAGTGTTTGAGTTACTTGAAATAATAAAAATAATATGATAGTGTGAGAAAAATGTAAAAAACTATAAAATAATATTATAAGAAACTTTTATCCTCTATTTGGTTTGAGAGAGTTTATAAAGAGAGATAAAGAGAATGGAGTTGGTAGTGATTAGTGACGGTGTTATAATTAGTGTGAAACCCACCAAAGATTATTTCTCGTGAAATTGTATAGAGATGAAGATACGAACAAATTTACCCTCATGTTTATAATGAATGGCACAAATTTACTCATATTTATATCGAAGACATTTTTGTCTCTCTAACCATTTCCAAATCTCTCTCTCCCTTTGATTTTCTATAACCAAACAACTATTAAATTAATTTCTCTTCTAATTCTCTTATTTCTTTCATACAAAACAATATCAAATTCTATCTATTTTTTCTATTATTTCTCCTTTCCTTAATTCTTTCTTTTCTAATTCTTTATTTCTTATTTCTCTATTTAATCGAAACAAAGGATTAAGAGTTGTTGGATTGGAGTTCAACTTATCATATACTTGTCTAGAATCTACCTACCTAGCTAGGTGCCAACGCCTCCACTCCCGTATTATTGTATGCAGAGAACAAGGGATTGAAAGCTTCTCCTTCAATCTTGGTATGTCTGTCTTATACGATACGGTAGTCGTAGTTAATAATAGATATTTGGAACCAGTAATTTAATGAGTATTTTGTTGAAAAGTAGGAGCATTGTTGGCTTATGCTTCAATTTCAAGTATGAGTTCAAATCATAATATATTTCTAGTTATGGATGGAAATGTTTGTCATTTTTTTTTAATCTTACTAGCATGTATAAAATTTTTGTTTGATTTAGAGGATGAAAAAAAGACACTGATTCCAATGTAATCTTTGGTTAAAAAATGACACTAAAAATCTAATGTAATTTTTTTTACTTCTATATTTTTTTTTCATTTTCCTTCATTTTAAATAACCAAAAAAAGTATATATTATTTTTTCCTTCCTTTCTCTTGATCAATTACAGTAAAAACTAAAAAGTGAAATTGTCCTAAACGTAAGTAGTTTCTTTTTTATTTGTAGTTTAGGGGGAGGGGTGGGGATAGAAATAATTACTATCTCTATTCTTATTTAACTGTTAATTTGAATAAAAAATACACATATTAAATAATGTAATTTTTACTCTTATTTTATTATAAAAATAAATTTTAAACTTTTTATTTTATCATTTATCTCTCATAATACTATTGATTGAATTATATTAATTTTTAAAAATGGACCATTTATTAACATGAACATAAAATAAAGAATGATGTAATTATTATTGTATTTGATTTATAAAGAACAATTAAATAGAAATAATTTTTTTCTAAAATAAATAGTTAAATAAGAAAAAAATAATATTAAATATTACATTGAAATCTTTGAACACTTCCCCGGTATTCTTGGATAATATTAAGGTTAAAATTTCTCCAGAATAAGTTTCAGGAGCTACTCATTGAGCCACTGATTTTGGTAAGAGAGAGCGAGTCAAATAAATTAAAGTTGCACATAAGATTTGGATCTTTTCTAGTCTCTTAATCCTCTCAATAAACATTAATTATAGAATATTATTCCGTAGCTAAAACTGTTCAAGAATCAGTCACAACCACTGCCGCACTACGCCTACGAAGAGGACCCACACTGCTTGATCTGTTCGTTATGGGACCCGGCCCGCACCACATACCATGCCATTGCCACTTGTCCTTTATTTTGGTGTTCTTGTACGCTGTCGTTTCTTCTCTTCCTATCCTATTCATACTGGTCTACTTCTACACGTGCACTTATGAACAAGTCGTTGACTCGTTCTCGTATGCGATTAATTACAAGCTTTGCACGACTTATCATATTAAAATTTAATCAATTCAACCTTTTTGTTTATCCAGACAAAATGAATTAAATCTAAATACACCAGCTCAAGTTGGCAAAGAATATCAAATGATATTTAATTTCAAACTAAAGCTTTATATACCAATGTTTCGAGATGGAGTTGTGGGTATATATAGCTATGTTAAATATTGAGATAGAAAAAAAAAATTATCTTCTGAAATGATTTATAGTGTGTTTAGTAAAACTAATTAAAAAATTAACGGAAAACTTAAAAAGTAGATGGAAGTTAAAAAACTAACTAATAATTAAAAAAATAACTAATTTGATCGAAGTATTTAGTAAAATTGGCTGAAAATGGTAAAATGATATATTATAAGGACATCATTAATTATTAAATAATGACGAGTGAGAGTCGTTAAAATTAAAATAAATTTTCAGATAAGAGTTAAAAAATGAATTTTTTTTTAAAAAATAAAAAAAACTTATCTCAAGTAGCTTTTCTAAAAAAGCTAGTAACTACATAAAAAAACTACCTTAACAAATACCGATAAGATGATTTCAGCTTTCATCTAATTAAAATATTTTACCTAACACACTCTCAACCTGATTTGAAACAAATAGGATAATTATGGTTCCAATTAAAAAAACGTGATGTATTTTAATTAGTCAATCTATCTACATTTAACTTTATAACATCCACTTTAACATTGAATTAAATGTAAATCACAATTATAACAATTAAGTTTAATAAATTTTTTAATTATCTATAACTTTTATTCATTTTTATATTTTAAATGTCATATAATTTCATATTGATTCAATTTAAAATTTTATTAAACCCAAAAAGACATAGAAGACCATTTTATTTTCTCGTGACATGGATGACTCATCCATGTATGACACAATATCTTGCTTCCAATCTAAACTAAACGATTGGAATAAATACTTTTTCAGTAGCATTTTTAAAAGGAAGCTCAAACCGCTAAGACGTCTTAAAGGGATAGTCAGAAGGAGAGTGATAAACTCTAACCCACATTTAGATGTCATGTAGAGAAATCTATAAAAAAGTATGAAGTTGTGCTTTGCTGGGAAAAAATAATGTGGTTTCAAAAGTCTAGGGTGAAATTCCTTAAGTACATGGATCGCAATATAAGGTATTTCAATAGTACAATAATTATACATCATAAAAAGAACAAGATAAAAGGTCTCAAAGATGAGGATGAGATTTGGATTATGAAGAAAGATAAAACAGAGTTTATGGCTTCAGGCTTATTCCAAATTTTCTACACAAAAAAGGTGAGTTCGTACCTTTATCTTAAAGGTATGACTCAAAATCCTCACAACTGTAGATAGTGATATGGCTTTGCCTGTGGAAAACGAGGAGATCTGACATGCTTTATTTGCAACAGGTGGGTTCAAAGCACTAGGAAGTAACGACTTTTAAGATTTTTTTCTAAATATAATGGAATCATATTGGTCCTTCTCCTTCCCTTTATGATTGGGTCACGAGTGTTTTTTTATGACCTAATGAATATCCAAGCAGTGAACAAATCTTGGGTAACCTGGATCCCCCAATGTTAAGGGTGCTCCATACCTCCAGCAAAATTGTTTGATGTCCCTATGTAATGTCTCTTATATGGCAATGGCGAAGATTCTTTCCAGTCATTTGAAGTTAGTGATGGAATCTCTAATAAGCCCCACATAGTGCAACTTTGTTCCATATAGGCAAAGCTCAAACAACATTATAGTCAGTCGGGAAGTTATTCATACCATGAGATCAAAGAGTAGTGGCAAAAGGTACAATATTGACAATTAAGACAGAATCTGGAGAAAACCTATGATAAAAGCTAAATTGGGATTTTGTGGCAAAGACCCTTGACGATATTGGCCTTCAAAGCTCCCTTACTGAGTTGGTTCGATACCATATTTCTACTCAGGTCATGCGAATCCTCTGAAATTGAAAGACATTAAATCCTTTCTCTCCAAGGCACACTTAAGAAATGATGTATAATGATAAGTCCCACTTAAAAGTGATAAAAAAAATAAAAAGAAGGGTACCACCATAGTCTTAGAATCTTTGTTGAATCTGATTCTAGCAATGTAATTCTCATCATTGAGTGAAACATCCCTCAATCCCCTTTAATTAAAAATCATATTGAAAATAAAATGTTTTGTACTCCTATTTCTGTAAGGTATATATATTCATTAGCAAACAAAAAATAGAAGTTGCAACTAGTTAAATTGTTGTCATATCATACCGTGTGGTAAATCCAAGGGGTTGGTCGAGTAAAGCAATACAGACAAGTCGCAGGTTTGAACCCCACTCTTCCCCTTAGTGTAAGGTAAATGTAAATACCTCTGTAAGTGCTATTTGAGTCGGCGGTTTTCCTTGACTTGGAATAGGGCACCATCCACTAATCGTAAATTTCACTTAACCAAAAAATATATATCATATCGCGTGGCAACAAGGGGAAAAATAAAATAAGAGCTTGCTTGAAATTCCTAGTTTGAACCTAAAATTAATTGAGGGTTGTTAACATGCGAACATGCTTACATATGACACCAATAACAAATTAAAGAAATAGTATCACTTGGCTTTTTGAACTTTGAATTTTCTCTAGCGAACCAAAAGAGACACTTTTGTTTTGTTTATATATTAAAAAGCAAAAATAGAAACTAGAGTCTAGAGATAATGATAAATTAAGATTAATTACAGGAGGCCCCAAGCAGTACCTACCTAATTAAGTATACTTTAAACTAAAAAAGGGTGCGGAGAAGATAGCAAGTTCCATACAAGTGGCATAAAGAAAATTTAGAATAGCAAAGCCTTGAAATTATCATCCCATGGCAGAATAATGGACACTTTTATCTTAGAATAATCTTGATATATCCTTTTAAAATATTTTTTATTTTTCTCTTGATATTTAATATATGGAGTATTAAATGAAATTAAATATATTTATTATCCCGGAAACTTAAAAAGCATTTATATATTTTTATATAACTTCTTTAAAATCACTTTAAATCCTGGCTAATTCATAATTAAGTTAGACCAAGGAGTCAATGAGTTTATCTCTTTGAAAGCTTTTTTTTTTTTTTTTTCTCATTCACAATGATAATACAGGTTTACTTGAATAGTACAAGTTTTCTGAATCCAGGGGCGGAGGATAGTACGAGGATTTTTTTTATTTTTTTTTGGGTCAAAGTACGGGGCTTAAGAAGTAGGTTTAGGTTTTATCGTAAAATAGAAAGCCGAAAATGCTTTTTCTCATGAAGGCGTTGTTTATGAGAATTAAAAAAAAAAAAAGACGTGGCATGATTTCCAATAATACTTTACTTCTTTATTATTTTAAGTAATGCTTATCTGCTAGAAAATTCTTATAAGGCCATGCCCCACGAGTTAGTTTCTGCAATTTGTTTTCGTATGAAATAGCAAAATTTTTATTGAAAAAAAAAGTAACAATATAATTTTCTCTTGAAAGTACGAAAAAATTGATTTGGCATTTGGTTCTTCGTAAAATCAAAATCTTCTTGCACACCCGTCTCAATCCCAGTCACTACTGTCTGACTTGATTTGTTGCTTATTACTTAATTTTAATGACTTTGTTGAATAATACACAAAATAAGCTAAACATATTTTTTTTTGGACGAAAACTAAGCCAAACATAAAAGCCATTGGGTGTGTGAAATGAAAATCTCATATTCTTAAATCTTAACCTTTTTTATTTGGCCCAAACAGAATTCTCACCTTGACCTTTAAAGTTCAAACAACCATTGCAGAGTATTGTTTCGGCCCAAGATTAGTCTAACGGCTGCATCAATCCATTTGGAATTTGGACCCAAATCCATTTCCAATCTCGAATTGGTTATTATTGCATAATTGGTTATAGCATTTTTCTCCGTCTTCTGATTTGTCGCGAGCCGAAGAAAAGTTATGTACTGTGTTCAATTTAGCATTACAAAGTCATAAAATTATGTTTACACATTATATTTATATATATATATATATATATAGTTGTGTTGAGAGATCCAAATAAACTTGAGGTTAACCCTAAAACAAACACACAGGTAATAAATAAAGATATATAAGTCCCAAATCCAGAGAACTTAATAAAGTAAAGATATTCCAAACTCAAAGATATGTAGAAAGTAGAAACTAAAAAGAGTAATGAGATATATAAGTGATAAATCAATAATAATAAGTACAAATATGAAGAAATAGAAAGCGATACAATGAATGTATAGCACAGAGAAAATCATCCCCCTAAAGTAAGTATATCCTGTGAAAGAAAAGAATCATCACCTCAAAACTGAGACTCTAATAGCAGCCGTAAAAATAAAATAAAAAGGGGTCCAACAGCAAAATGCTATGAATATGATCTTTTAGTAACAAAAACCAATATCTATCTATGTATCTGGTTACACCCTATAACTAGAACCATATCCGTTAACACCATTTGCTGCTCCTCCGTTGATGTTGCCAAGTGGCATCTGTCTCTCTTTGTGGCTCCTCTTGGAGACTAGGATGCATGTGTAAACTTCCAAAAACACAGCAATCACACCCAAAATTCCAACAATGCCAATATATGCATGCTGCCAGGTATCGTAGCGATTCCCCACAAAATCTTCCAAGGCGTCGAAGCCTACAAAAACGTTGATGATGCTGATGATAATGGTGGCGTATCCGACCAAGTGGTGGTACACATTCCAGTAGAATCTGTATTTATGGTCTTTGTTGGGCCTCAACAGCAGAGCAAACACCTGAATCATGTCCAATCGTACATATATAATGTCTTCTGTTAGTAATAATACTAATATAACAAGCATAATTTAAAGTATGTATTTGTATTTTACCTGAAGAGTTCCCAAGAATACGAGGAGAATACCAAGTGTTTTATGAGTGTCATAGTCACCACCCTCTGACTCATCACTCAGTTTGAGACCAGTACCCAATCCAGCAACACCAACTATGTATGCAGAGGTTTGGCATGTGACATGAAGATAAAACCAAGCAGGGTCTGCAGATTTGAACACCTTCAAGTACCTTGCAAACAGGGCACCCATAGGCATCAAGATGCCCCAGCTCACTGCATTTAGCATTCCATGGACCTGAAATTAAGAATGAATCTTGAATCAATTTAAATTCATATAAAGACAGAACAGAGCAAACAGAGTCATAAAGTGCGTACTTGTTATTTGTTTTCAACTTAATGTGTGTTTGGTTTACCCAAAAATTACATTTTAAACATAAATCCGTAGCCTGACCCTCGAGAGGTGGTGCGCCAAGAGATTAGCAAGATGTTACATAAAAATGCAACACCCCAATCCTCTCCTGACACCCCTCTCAGGACCTAGGACTTCACTGAGCGTGTTATCACGATTAAAACGTACATCTCTGGTGTAAACCAAGCACACCATTAATCAAATAGTAGAATTAATTCCACGTAATTAATTTCAAATATCTAATGGTGTGCATCACCGTTTATAATTATTGATTATATAATCAATTCAATTTAACTATACACAAAGTTTATGAATTGAAAGGTCATCAAGTACTTACGTTTCTTTTTTGTGCACGTGAATTCCCACTTGAAGAAGCCTGAGTGGTACCAGAAACAAGATCTAATACTTCCTTGGCGTTTTGGTGCGCAGAACTCTCACTATGCTCTTGAGGGGTAGAGCCAGAGAGAGGGCCATCTTGCCAGAGGTGGACGAAGGAGGTGGTACCGTTAGGAAGGGTGAGAGTAGCAAAAATAGTTACCTCATTGTTCTGATAGGTTGCTGTCAAGCCTGAGACAGGATAACTGATAGATCCCTCTTGCAAACGGGTTCTGGTGCTGGTGATGGATGAAGTATAGGCTATTGGGCTTCCATTGGATTGTGGGATAGCGACCAGAGTTTGTGCTCCAATCATGGCTGAACCAAGCTTGTTCCTGGGGTTGATAGCCCAAGCAACCCATGTATCTGTTGAAGTGATTCCACTGTATCTGAATGCTATGTCTAGCTTCCCAGTGGACTTGTCATAAGTCCAGTGGAGGTAAGAGGTCAAGTGTGGAAGATCACGACATGTGGAAAACCTCTTATTGTTTGAGAAACTGTGGCTTTTGCATGTTTGAGCAGAGGATGTCAGAACCAAACAACTCAAAACAGACAACACCAACACCACCCTCAACATGGATGTCATGATGGTAATTAATAAGATGATGATAGTTGTATACTCCCTCCTTTCCTTGCTTAATTTGTGAATTAACCAATCAAAATGGGTTGTGAGAACTCAAAGGGATTTTAGTGTGTGTTTGTTTCTAGCAATGTAAACAAACGCTCTAAATTGAGTAAGATATGGAACAGAGCAGGGAACTATATATAAAGACACATGGGAAGGTTATCTATTTATAGGAGCCGTGCTGGGTTGTTTGTTCATATGTGGAAAGTCCTAGGGGAGTGGAGAAATTTAATCTTACAATATTAAATTAAATTATTAACAAATAAACCCTTAACGAATACGTTATTGTTAGAAACTATTCCACTAATAGCTAGTAAGAAGTAAAATAAGGATAGTTGTGATTTATTCGTAAAGTAATTATTCCTTCAAATACTTTTATTGCTCTATTAGTCTTTTAAAATGTTACCATATTACTTATTTAACATTTTGTTTTACTTGAAATATATAAAGTTGTCACTGTTTTTCGAGGATAATGTTATAATTTTAAGAAATTAATTTAGTGAAAAACTTGAAAAACTAATATACTGGCATGTGAATTTAAAAAAGTAATTGAAAATAAAAATATTTGAATGACTAATATTATCGTACCTAATTTTTAAAGTAAGAAGGTGAGAGTTAAGCGTGAGAATAGATATAAAAAAAATGGGTAAGGATTAATTAATGTTAATGTATCTCCTGTACTAGTACTACTTACTCCCCCCCGCCCATTGTTCCGAAGCTTCCATATTTGCGCGTGAAAACGGTTTGATTTTTAGTCCACAGACAATTTAAATTCCCACCTCCACCAGTTAACAACATTTTTCCATCCATCCATTTCAATCAACCAATGCCTCTAATATGATATTCATTTGGTAAAGTGAATATAGATGCAACTTATACATCAATTTAACATGCTTCATTTTGATATATACGTGGGCCATGACATGAGTAAAGGATCAGAATTTTCTCGACAGGTTTAACCAAACGTCAGCCAGTAGGTGCAATCTTAGCCTATAAAGTTAATTAAATACAAATGTTAAATGTATGCCTTTTTAATTGAAATTAAAGTCAAATTATTGCAATTATTATATATTCTTATAGTATTTTGAAATGTATAGCTCTCAATTAATAGTAAAAAAATATAAGGGAGAGGAAAAATTCATATTGTAAATTGAAAAACAAGTTTATGTATAAAAAAGATCAAAAGGAATAGCTTTTGAGTTGATACTCAATAAATACATATTATATTTAGT
Organism: Sesbania bispinosa; assembly: GCA_026901365.1. Taxonomy (NCBI): domain Eukaryota; kingdom Viridiplantae; phylum Streptophyta; class Magnoliopsida; order Fabales; family Fabaceae; genus Sesbania; species Sesbania bispinosa. The sequence goes on from QLOH01000318.1 coordinate 60,016, forward strand.
TGATTTAAAATAAAAAAAATGTTGGACTAAATTGCGAAAATTGTGCTGTAATAAAAAATATCAAACATAATCAAGGAAGCGAGAAAATACATAATTTTATTAACTATTTACAGTTTTGAATTTTTATAATGTAACTAGTTTACTTAGTGCGAAATTAATAAGAATGTGAAAGCTAAAAAAGTAACAAAAAAATTAAAGTTCGTTAATAATAGACTGAAAATGAGATAGCGTATACGACTATTTGGAGTTTTTAAAATGTAATTATTATTATTATTATTATTTTATTAACATAATTATTATATGACTTTATGAATATAGCTGCATAGCTGGCTAGTGCCCCCACTCTCTATTGATATGCCTAGACAAGATGAAATATTGGATTGAAAGTTTCAAATTGAGAAATATTATTTGTATAATTAAAATATATAATAATTCATATGATAATGAAAAAATGTTAAATGTGATACAAGAAAAAATAAAAGAAAAAGTATGAGTAACTCTTTAAATTTGACACATGATATCAACGGATCCTAACTTATAATTAATTATATGAATAAAGAATTTTATATTATATCATTATATACGGTATCTTATATATGTTTTGCATCATATATATTTTAGGTAATATATGAAAATATTTATATTTTTTTAATTGATATATTAGATTTGTCATCGAGCACGTGAATCAGTTGGTAAGAATTATTCCAACTTAATCGGTAGTCTTTAGTTTGAGTATTGAATATATGGTCCTACATAAAAAAATCGATATACTAGATTTGGATATCGAAATGAATAATCACAAAAAGTGAAATTTCCTTAACAAAAGGTAACCAACGCAATGGAAAACTCTATATTTTTTTTATTTAATCATAGATATTTTTCGTGGGAGGTAATCCTGTTTCAGCCGATGAGAGCGTGTATTTTATCATCGTGGAAAACATACTAGTGCTTTGATATTAATGGTCAAGAATTTCTCGATAATAAATCTGAGAAGCAATAGCAATTAACCAATTCTCAAATGGTAAGGAAACAATTACTGTATTACGCATTGTGATTTTGGTTACTGAGCGTGAGTCAGATAAAGATGGAAGATGGACATTGGTAACTAAATCCAATGCACATCTACCACTTGGAGAAAAAAAGTGGAAAGGCATTAGCATCATGCATCATGGCATGTGGAGTAGGAAGCTGCTTAATATTTTCGATATGGACCCGCAGCGCAAACACCGATGCGCCAGCCTGCCACTTGTCTATTTCTTAGTGTTGCTGTACGCTGGAGTCACATGGATTTGCGAACAAGTCATTGTGGAATGTGGTCTAGTCGTGTGGCAGACACGTTCCCCTATTAAATTAAAATTTAACTAGTTTTATCTTATTACAACATGAATTAGATTTAAATGCAATAACACAAGTTGACTTAAGAAAATCTAATGACAGCCAATAATTTCAAACTAAAGTTTCATTTATTATAGTCAATATGTCTATATTCTTAAAACTTGCTTTAGTGTTACTCTTAAGTACCTTATATTACATCTTTCAAAAAAATATAACTTATATAATACAGAGACTCGTGCCAAGCACGGGTCATTGAATTTTAAAGATAAAAAAATTAATAATAAAAGTAGGAGGAAATAGTATGTTCTTAAAATAAAGAAAAGATACTTTAATATCTGTAAAAAAAAACAAAGGCACTTTGCTATTAGTGTGTTAAATATAATTACTCTGTGAATTCTTTTAAAAAGAAAAAGTAAAAACGCATTGGCGAATTTAATTAACAAATAGAATTTCTTCCATACCATTTTATTTGACGTTTAAAGTTATGACATAGGAATTAAGAAACGTCATTAATATTTTAAGTTTTATAAAATTTATTAAGTAATTTTCTATCATATCCCTTATTTCTCATATTAAAAACACATTATTTGAGAAATACACATTAATTAATTAATTAATAAGGATGAAATTGAAAATGACATTTGTTGGGATGTCTAAGTATTAGTCCCACATCGGATAGGAATGAGCATAAAGAGCAATATATAAGTGGAAAAACCCATAAACCTAACACCTTAAGGTTTTGGATTGGATGTGGTGTCTAGCTCACTTGTGTGGTTTGCTCGTTTGCTCATTGGCCCTATCTTGGAGGACTCCCCGGTGGTTTAGGCCCCCCTCGTTACCCAACAAGTGACGTCGTCTGTGGGAATCAAGTGGTATCAGAACCGATGGTGTGATCAGGTGACCGGTGATCGGCTCGAACGAGAAATTTGTGCAAGACCATGTAAACTCGTGATTCCGCTGGAGAGGGAGATTGTTGGGATTCGTGATTCCGCTGGAGAGGGAGATTGTTGGGATCAGGTGACCGGTGATCGGCTCGAACGAGAAATACACTTGAGGGGGAGATTGATAGACTCACACTTGAGGGGGAGATTGTTGGGATGTCAAGTATTAGTCTCACATCGGATAGGAATGAGCATGGAGAGCAATATATAAGTGGAAAGACCCATAAACTTAACACCTTAAGGTTTTGGGTTGGATGTGGTATCTAGCTCACTTATGTGGTTTGCTCGTTGGCTCATTGGCCCTATCTTGGAGGACTCTCCGGTGGTTTAGGCTCCCCTCATTACCCAATAACATTTAATGGTGTATTGGTATTATAAAATAACAATTAAAATAAAACAAAAAATTTGCTAAAACATCACATAAAAATAAGACGGAGGGAGTATATTATAATTGTATGTAATCGTTTTCACTCGGTTCAAATGATAGTAAGAGATTTGTTATTAATAGCTAATACAATATCCACAAAAATGCTATTAATTAGCTATTATTCAACAACTAATAAAGTATCATCATTAATCATTATTATGACATTTTTTTTTTTACAAACTTTCGCTATTTATGTGGTTGCATTGTTGTGTAATAATTTTCCGGTTAACTAATGAAGGTGTTTTGTATATCCAAATCAGATCTCTATATATGCATGAATATTTTAGGAAATAAAATGTTTTGTATTCCTTTCCTAAAAATAAGGTCCATGCATGTTCTTTAGACAAAAAATTGTAGCTAATAATTAGATTTATGTCATCATAATACCGTGTGCCGTGTGGCATTCAGGAAAAAAACGAGTGGCATAAAATTCTTTAGTCTCTGTCTGTCTCGTAGAGGAGAAAATAAAGTGATGGGAGAGAAAATAGGAAAAAGAGAAGAATCTTTTATCTGTTGGATAAAAGAGAAATCAAAGATAATATATGGGATCCACCTAAAAAAATTCTCATCTTAAGAGATGAGAAATAGAGTGAAAATAAACTTTTATACTATATTTCACTTTATTTCTCTTGTGAGAGTCTGAGGCTGACGATGGTGGGGAGTGATCGCCGGTGTAAAGAGGTATGTGACTCTTGGCTGAGACTTCTAAGCAAAGGGACACGTAGATGAACCGAGCCCATACCCGAATGAGAGGGATCCGGAGGCTGTGCAGGTATGAGACTGTACAGTTGGGGATAACTTAAAGGAAATTGTTGTGGATAACTATACCAAGAAGATGCATCTTCTTTTCGGAAGCCCATAACATAAAAACCCATAGTTAAGCGTACTTGACTTGGAGCAATTTGGGATGGGTGACCTTCTGGGAAGTTTCCCAGAAAGTGTGCAAGTGAGGACAAAGCATACTGGGGTTTGTGAGGACCATCATCACTCCTTCAAACGGCTCGGGCGCGTTACAAATGGTAGGCATGTGAGAGCCAGAGACAGACGAGGACGAGGAGTGATCAATAGGTGCAAAGAGCACTGTTATAAAAACCGGACCAGCTGTAGGTCAGGTTTCCGGTTGAACCTGCAGCCGGTCCGGTCAGTGTGTTAGATTGGTTGTGCGTTCAAACCGCTTCTGACGTCACAGAATCGGTATCAAGCCGGCCGAATCGACTTCAACTCGCACGGTCAACTCGGTCACTCCACGTTGCACTGTGATGCGTAAATGCAAAAACTTCCTCCTGTACGAATCAAACGCGAGACTTGGAGAATTGACTAATGGTAACACGCCACTGAGCTAGACCACTTCTTCATTCATTATGTGCTCAAGTAGGGGTGTTCATGAGACGGGTTGGGACGAGTTTTACCTGTCCCTAACCCGGCCATAATTTTTTATCGGGCCAATTCTATGGACCCGAACCCGTCCATAAACCCGAAGAGATCCGATGATGTGCGGGTCTAAGTAAGACCGGGTCTGAGTAAGACAGGACCAGGTTGACCCGATATATAAGCTAAATATAATCATGAAATGATCATGTTACAATGTTCAAAAGAAAATAGTTCATACAATTAATAAATATATTGCATACAATAAAATATCTCTTAATGTATGTAATATATTTTACTTTTTTAAAGTTTGGAACATTACTAAACCAAGAATAACATTATATCACCATATAATTTCATGTATAGAATGTATTTTTAAAGGTAAATAGAGGAAACTTAGACTCAAAAACCCCATCTAAAATGAAAAAAATAAGGTTAGGACTTTACATTATAGAAAATCATAAGTAATAAATATTATATTTATATATAAAGAACGGGTCGGGTAACCCGGAGGTTAACCCGAACCCGTCATCAACCCGATGCCGGGTCAAAAAATGAGACTCGATGAGACCCGGTTTGGTTCTATTCTTTCTTGTAGGACAGGAACAGACCCGGCCCGAGTAGGACGAGTTGGGACGGGTCAAAGGGACGGACCGGGTCTTGAACACCCCTATGCTCAAGTTTGTATATATATCAATTTAACATTCGTGTTCCTATTCCACTCACTCCACGTTTCATATTTCAAAAAATTAAAATAATATAAAATATGTCAATAATATATTTTCATATTATTTAATAACTTATATAAATTTTTGAAAACATTTTATTATTAACAACCATGAATCAATATTTTAATAGTCTAATTTTAAATATATTGTTTCTATCATTAATATTTTTTCTTTTTTTTCATAAATCTTAAATTTTGTATATAGAATTTATAAGTTTTAATATATACCGGTAATTAACCGGTTCAACCAGTGACTCACTGGTTCGACCATTGACCCATCGACTCAGTACCTTGACCGAGTCGATCACCGATTCGAGTTTTATAACATTGGCAAAGTGGCACAGACAAGGTGCGACTCTTGGCAGGCTTCTAAGCAAAGGGACACTGAGCCCACACCCGAATGAAAGGGATCCAAAGGCTATGGGTATGAGACTATACAACTGAGGATAACTTAAGGAAATTGTTGTGGAGAACTATACGAATAAGATGCATTTTCTTTTCGGAAGCCCATAACATTAAATCTATAGTTAAGTGTGTTTGGCTTGGAACAATTGAGTGACCTTCTGGGAAGTTTCTCAGAAGAAAGTGTGCAAGTGAGGACAAAACATACTGGAAAGACCTGTGTTGATTTGTGGGAACCCTCATCACTCCTACAAGCAGCTCGGGAGCGTTACATCTCTCCTACCAAACAACTCAAATTTCTTCACTATTTTTTACCTATTTTTCTCTTACATATTTCTCTCCACACTATTTCTTTCCACTCCATCAAATATACCCTTATTAAAGTATTTAACGGTAGTCAATATGCGAATATGTTAATTATATATCCCTAACCCCCCTCCCAAAAAAATTAGTGTCATTTGGTTTTGAAGTTCCTCCAACAAAACCTTTTTTTTTTGTTTAGTTTATATTTAAAAAGGTAAAGGTAGAAATTACAAACTAGAGATAATAATGAAGAGTAATTAAAGAAGGCTCATGGCAGTACATTAGTTTATGTGCTTCAATTTAAAATAGGTGTGGAGAAATGACCAAAAAAAAGAATAGGTGTGGAGAAAGTAACAACGTTCCAGACAAGTTGCATAAAAAAATTGGAATCGCTTAACTTTAAATGTAATCGTCATCCCGTGGCAGAATAATGGATTTAATAAATGAAAAATTAAATATATTTATTATCTTAGAAATATATCATTTCATACATTTTTATAACAAAAGCTAATATATAAATCTTCTAAGAACACAAATTAAGATATTAAATTATACTAATCATTCACTAAAAATTACAATATTTAATTAATACATCCAACTTCAAAAAATTATACTTTATAACAAATATTTCTCAGTTATTGATTTCTTATTAGGCCACTTATCATTAAAATCTTATTGTTAAAAACTCTTAAAATTCAAAAATCATTTTGAATTTTGACTAACTCTTAGTCAAACCAGTTAAACAGACTTAAGATTAAGCTCTTTTGATTTTTTTTTCTCTTTCACAATAATATACATGTTTTCTATAATAGTACAAGTTTTCTCAATCCAGGGGCGGAGGAGTACATGTTTAGGGGGGATTTTTTTAGATGTGTTGATCATATAATAATTGAATACATATAACAACTCATATTTAAAGATCTAATTTAATAATAATATTTTGAGTAGGGTCGGACATTCAACAAGGCAATTAAGGCCATTGCCTAAAGCACCCAAATTTATAAGGCCCTCATATTTTTTTTTAATAGTAGTATTATTGATATAAATTATTTTTTAAAAGATTAATAATGTTTGAGATAGGTCCAATATTTTATAAGGCCTATATCTTACATTTTTTATATCTCTTTTTTCTTATCATTTAAACTACTTAAAAGTCCACATCTCATTTATTAGTTTTTACAAATGAAAAGTTACTCAATACTCAATAGTGAATTTCCTTGTAACATGGGCCCCTGTCTTAATTTTTGCCTAAGACCCCAAAATTCCTAGATACGACCTTGTTTTTGAGTTAAATATGTTTTTAGTTCATGGAGTTTGACTCGAATTTGGTTTTAATCCCTAATTTTAAAACTGTTGGTTTGGGTCCCTCAAGTTCTAAAATTACGTAACTTTAGTCCCTCATGTTATGAAATCACGTAACTTAAGTCCCCCTCCTTAACACCGTTAACTTTGACGCTGGCGTGACAGACAAATTTCTGTGTCAGTTTGTCCAGCCAGTTACAATGACCATGTTGTGGCAATTGAATTACATTTCAGCTCATCCAGACAAATTTTATTTAGGGTTTTATTAAAATTAACTACACATTTTTCATAAACTAGGAAGACCACAAAACTGACTGGATGAGCTGAGTTGTAATACATTTGCCACGTCATGATCATTGAAAGTGACTGGACATGGAAATTTGTTTGTCACGTCAACGTCAAAGTTAACGGTGTTAAAGGGATGGACTAATGTTATGTGATTTCAGAACATGAGGGACCCAAACCAACGATTTTAAAGTTTAAAGACTAAAACCAAATTCAGATTAAACTTTAGAGACTAAAAACATATTTAACCATAATATTATGGTGATATTAAAAAAATTTAAAGACTAATTTAATATTTAAAATTTTTAAAAGATTAGTACATTAATGCATGTAAATTAAGAATTTACTTGAAAAAGAATGTACGGGATAAAAGGTGAAAAAAATAATCACCTCCCTCTCATTTTTACTTCCACACCCATTTTCAACCTAAATAATTACATACCCTTTTATTTCTACACATTTCATTCTTTTTTGTTTCCCGCAATATCTCTTATATCTTGTATCTAGCAGAAACATATTTATTTCTGGTATCCACCCGAAATAGATAAGGAGCAACGTGCAGGCAAGGAGATTGCAGGAGCTTCAACTCATAGAGGAAGATGAAAGTGCAACCCATCTTATGCCGTCGTTACTGGATTTCCAGCAAATGTTCCATCTCTTGCAACTCCTGCAGTGGGTTTCGGATCCACCCTGCACGGTGGTTTCCTCCGGCTATGGCCATGCCACAAATCTTATAGAGAAAACCACCCTTTTAGTCCTCCGTAAATGAAATTGGTTTGAAAAATTGACCAAACGGAAATATTTTATTCACCTCTCTCTAGAGTACCGGAAATATGCTTTCGGTATCTACTAGAAATATGTTTCCGGTCACTATTGAATAGGCTAAAACGATTCCCAACGGCATACACCTAGCGTTAAAAACAATTCCCAACAATTATAGGCTAAAACGAAAAGAGACAGTCCAGCCCACCTCGCCGCATACACTTGTGGGCCTAAAGTTCTTGATTTCTGATGCTCTTATTTATTGAAGGCTGGCAGTGATTTGAATGGAGCCCTCGGCCTTAGGTATGCTAGCCCGTAGCCCAACGTGGGTTGACAAAGGAAATTTTTAATAAACACATAGAAATGTTTACCAAATTTACCAAAATAAATAATAAAGACATAGAAATTAATATTATAAGGTTTGTACAGCTTGATTGTCCATTTCAATTTTCATATTCTGTCCAATAGCCATTGTGCTAGCTTCAATGTTCTATCAGACCAATATATTATCATGTCCCCACCTTTTAATTAAATTCTACAAGGTTTTTATGTGGTTTGACATTTGTTTTGTTCTACTTCTTTCATAATTAATCCTTTCTCTTTTAATAATAATATACATACATTTAAATATAAATTATTTATATTTATATTTTTTATTATTTGATTGTACATTGACATTTTATTTATTTATTTTATATTTGTTTTTCAATTTTAGCTGTTATCCTGAATGTAAAAATGACTTTTTTTGTTTGTTTGAAGAAATGATGTAAATCTTGATGTTATGCACCAAGCATTTTCCTTATCGTTAAATATTTATATATATCCCAGTATTGTTATCCTTCATTTTATACCTCGTTTCTTTATATCACATCATATCACATATGATATTTACTACTCTCTCACATATTGAACCCAATATTTTCCTAGCCGTAGTTCTTTTTGAGGCATTATGAATTAATCATGTTTAAAATAGATTTTAATTGGTACATATTAATATCAAAGAAAACTTTTACACTAATATTTTAAGAGTTAAATGAATACACACACAATTAGTTTAATAGTAATTACATTGTTAGTGTTGTCACATCATTTATTAAATATAATATGTAATGTATTATCAAACTAAATAAATAATGTGATAAAATATCATTGGATAATAGTGTATATTTTTTCACACTAATAGTGTATATATTTTAATTTTGTATTTTAATGTAATATCTAAATATTATATGATTTTTTTGTCAAACATTTTTACTATTTACGTTGAATTAACATATAAATATTTGTTATTGGGAAAATTTTTGAGGTTACAAACCATTTCAAGGAACAGAAAAAATAGACCCAAACTAAGCTTTAAAAAAACACATGTCCGTTGTGTCACTTAGAAGGTGTAGCTGCAAATCTGGCGGAAGCCTCCAAACTGTGAGGGTCTTAAGGGTGGGAAACACCAAATTTTATTAGAAAATCTTGAGGATTTATTAATGAGGAAAATTCAAAAGAACAGTGCTCATTATATTAATTCTTGAATAATTAAAATTGTGTGCAAGGTCTCTAAACATGTATTTTAATAGATAATTAGTCCTTGCATTAAATATATTAAGGACTAACTTAACTTATAAAACACAATTTTATTGACTAATTTGACAAATAAAATATTTGTTATAGGATTATTTTTCATCATCTCATCCAAGTGACACATAAGTTGCTTAATAGTTTCTATTAGTTCTATATATTCCTTTTTTTGGTTAAGTTGTTAGTTGGTTAAAGTTACAAAATCCTCATTATAATATATATATATATATATATATATATATATATATGAGTGAATAGCTGAATTCCTCCCCCAATTAATGTTTTCCATCAATTTTAACTTTGTTCCTAAACTAAAGAAAATTAATCGAGTCCCTATCATATATTGCAACATCTATAATGTTAGTCATTGCCCCTTAATTCAAAAAACAAACTCCCATCGATAAAAATTCAAACCTTTTACACATCAACTTTATCCCTGACTCTTGCCTACATAGCAAATCAGCCATAAAAAAACTTACACTAACTCCATTTTCTTTGCACTTCATCCAATTTTGGTAGCAAAACTTCCTTCCAAAGCTTTTTCCAAGTACAAATAAGTGGAGGAGGAAAGTGAAGAGCAGAATGTTGTAGGATACAATTTGAAAAATTGTATACTCCACAATCTTCAGACGAGGATAATGACATGGGCAAGAGACTAGTGTACCAAAAATATAATCTATAAGTATTTTGTCAAGTGTCACTTGAACTTGCCATGGAGTTTGGAAATATTGAGTGTTTTTTTTTAAGGATGGTGTAAAGGAATTTACCATACATGTAGGGAAGCAGAATAACACGGGTGAAAAATGACAAGGGTAAGATGTAGGGCTAAGTGTTGTAATGAGAATTAGAAAGTGTGAAATCTATTGTGCAAAAAGCTTTATAACCAATAGTTGAGAACAAAGATTTATGTTATTGCTTATATTGTTGTGAACAAAGGCAACTATACTTGACTTTTAGAGTTGATGCATGATGATATTGGAGATTAATTTCAAGAGTTTGGATGATAATTTGTTTAAAAGGTAAACATACATTTTCTGCAAATTTGTGTAATTCATTTGTGTTTTTATTTGTTGGGGGACTAATTTAAAGCTTTAGGTTTTGTGAAGATTTATAAGACTCTGAATTTTTGGGATTATTTTGATGGTTTGAATAAAACATTAAGAACTTATATGATGTGTTAAACAATATGACGCCAGGTCTGCTTTGCCCTGCCAGTTAATGCATTATTGGTTGTAGTAATCATAATAGGACAAAGCCTAGAAACAAGATGAATTGAATGGGTACAATCATACAAAGAAGAAATAACTTCATTTTAACAAGAAAAGATTGACAAGAAGAATTCGAACAGTAACAAATGAGTCCCTATTTAGGTCAGAGATGCTAAAGGTCATAAAATTAAGGTAACAAAATGGTCGGATGAGGTGGATGTCAACATTAATACCCTCACATATGACTATACATTCTAGAACCTACTTGGTTTGCCCATACTATATATCTTATCAATATGTTATCTATTCGCTTATTAAATCATCATTCTCCCTTTACTTTGCTACCATTCGTGTCCTTAACGAAAAAATAAGTTAGTCCCGAGAGCTAGACATTATATTTTCCTATCGGAGCATACAATTTGGTGCAAAGGGGTTTGTCTTATATGACACCATCTTTTCCATTAATCCATATTTCCTTCTTTTCCCCGTATATTCCCTTTGTTAAGAGTCCAATTCCTTTTACTATCCCAACCCAATATACCAATTGCTTCATATTCTTTAAACTTTTGATAAGTGTCAATGTTTAGCTGTATTTAAGAGAATTTAAAAAATGATTATAGATAAGTGTCAATGTTTAGCAACAATTAGTACGATTTGCAAAGTTTTGGGATTAGAGATATATATGTAAAAATTAATTAAAAGTGTTGGTGTTACTTTAGGAGTGTTTGTGATAATTTCTAGATAATTGTTGCTTTAATCTGGTGAATTCTCACTCTTCTCATTTGACCATGTGTTAAGGGCATTTTGGAATGCTTGAGGAGGGAGAATGGTTGAGCTTTGCAAGCATTAACATGGAGAAAGGAAAGCACAAGACATTTGTCTTGTTGTATGTAGCATTGCCACACAGTTCAATAGCGCTGCCATGGTAGAGCCAATAAAAAAGAAGCATATATGTTTAAGTGTGTTACCACGTTGAAAGACTATATGGCCACACACTTAATTAAGAAATTACGTTTTAATGATGTACAGTTCGTGTTGTCACACACAAACAGAGTGTGGTCATGCCAACAACTGTAAGAATATGTATAAATAGTCTGTTTTGGTAGTTATGAGACAATTTTTTCAGTTGGAGCGCGATTTCAACTTTCCTCTCATATTCTCTCTTTGCGACATTAGGGCTTAGGAAGCTTCAACTTTGAGGAATCAAATAGAAGATTCATCAATCTCTAATGGAGTTTCTTTTTTTTCCCCTTTTCTTTCATGTTCTTATTCTTTTCTACGTACTATGTGTAACTAATTTCCCAGTTAGTGAATGTTGATTCTTTGTCCAAACTCTGTGTAGTTTAACCTTTTTCTTATCTTAATTCAAGTTTAATTCATTTAATTGAGTGATTGCTTTTGTGCTTAATGCCTTTCTTAGATTGACCACCTAAGAATTGAACTTAGATATAGTTGTGCAATTGGGAAATTGATAATTATGTTGGAACTTGAAATAAGTCACCATAATTGTTGATATCCTAGGAATAAGAATTAATGATTGTGAATTGTATTAATTCATATGCTTATAGTGCTTGTTTGAATTAGGAGTGTTTAGAAAATTAGGATTCTTGATTTAAAGAAAGATGTTAAAAGTCAATAAATTGGATTTAACCTAAACTTGAGAATTCAATCTTCAGTTAAGTAAATAAGATTGAATTGAGAACCAATTACTTTTATATATAGTGAGAATAGAGATGATTCCTACCCTAGTCACTGTCATTGCATTGATTGGCTACTAAATTTTCGTGTTCAATTTGTAATTCATTTGGTGGTTGTCTAGTGTTCCATTTGTATATTATTCTAAAATTGAAATTCATCACTTTCATTTTAGTTAGTTGGTGTTAGTTTAAACAGTGTTGAATTTGTGAGTTAGTAATTGAAAAACAATCCCCAGAGAACGATAACCCTACTAATCACTTTTATTACTTTATGTGACTCAGTTCTCTTACCAATTCTCTTATCAAGTTTTTGGTGCCGTTGCAGGTGATTAATTGTTGATTTCAATATCAACACAACAACAAATGAGTCACTAATTTGTAATTAATTCTTTGTTTTTTTATTTGTTTCATTAAACTAAGAAAAAAAAGTTGCAGTGTTGTCTAGTCTTGGACATTGATATGTGGGATACACTATTGACTCTGATATGTAGGATACACTATTGTCTCGAAACAAACTCTTCTTTCATCTAATAAGTGTGATTAACAATTGTATACTCTACAATTAAGAGTTAACAAGAAAAGCTTACTTATGAAAGAATATTATTTATCGGATGTATTCTTTTTTACACTTAGTATATTGTATTTTCAATTCTATCTTATATATTGAATTAAATTTATTTAATTCAAGAGTTATTACATTTCTTTTAATATATAGATTTTTTTTAAGAAATGATACCATCTATTTTTTGTTTTTTAAATTCTAATATTTAAGAAATTAATGATGTATCTCTTTTTTACAATTTAAATATATTTTAAGTCATGTTTCGTATTTTATTTAAATTAATGATATATTTCATCTGTAATTTCAAACATGTTTTTCTTAATTATTTTTTAATTTTTTTTCTCATTTTTTTAAAAAAGTTATAATACACAACTTAGTTGCTAATATATTTACAAGGTATATTACACAGCTGTCATTGCGCCACAGAAAACATTTTTTTTTTAATTTGAAGGAAGCCACAGAAAACAAGTTAACATAATGTATAGCGTGTACTGCATTATTTGTATTCTTAATGGTTTAACAATATATACACCTCACTCCTCAACAAGATGTTGATCTTGCATACTCAAATTGTCGTTCAAATCGATATCTGATTAACTAGCTATTCATTTTCTTAATCTTAAAAAAAAAAAAGAAGGGACAAATTAAGACGCAAATACGAACAAACCCAATCTTTTAGATCTATATCAGACTACAATTTAAGAATTTTATATGAATTAATACGCAACACAAAAACTAAAATATTACATTGCAGTCAAGAGAAATAGAAAATGCCAATTTCGTGCTACAAATATTCATTTGTATCTGGTACAAGATATGTACCCAATATGTAGACCATAATATTATATTTTCCTGACGGTGTTGTATATTAATTAAACATGTAGGATGATTAACGTAGTAACCTGATCAACTATATATTATTATTATACTGCTAAAACAGAGCTTTTATTTTTTCTTCTGTGCAGGACATTTTATTTTATATAAAAAATAAACTTATCTAGAAAACTACGTACCTATCACAATAACAACCTCCACCTAACTTGAGCAAGTAAAATCCATTTGCTACCACAGCATCCTCAGGTGCAAGATATCCAATTTAATATTTCTGCACGCTTTGGTTGAGTACATTTTGAAAAATTTTCACTGGTAATAATTAATATTTGTCCCCTTATTTCACATCAGAGCCCTTTCTTTTGGGTTCATCGAAAGCAAATTTGTAAATAGTCAGGGGCGGTGATATGTGCACATTAAAATATACTAATATTTTTATATTTTAATTATTTAAAAAAAATAAAATGTAATTAAACGTACATTTGCTTTATTTATTTATTATCTTAGAAAAACAAAGAATATATAATATTTTATTTTGGTGAAAAAGGTAAGCCAAAGTGGGAGGTCATTTTCTGCTGGCGATGCTCGCTGTGATCATAGCACACCAAAGCCTCCATTCCAAGCACCGCACGCACAGGAAAAACCAGCCTTTTAATTTCTTTTTTAAATAAATTATTATTACCTTCTTCTGATTTATCTCGTTATGCCGTCACTCACTTTCTCGCTACTATATGAAATGAAAAAAAAGATCAGATCAGTTTGAGTGACAATGGTTTCTGCGGAGAATGATTCTGAGTCCAATTCCAATGCTCATTCGACCATTTCAAACAAAATTCAGCGACAAATTGGGAGATCCATGCGAACCATACGCTCCAATTTGTTCCAACACTCTGCCTCCCAAATGGATTCCCACAACTTGACCAATACCCTCATCGACCTCGCCTCCCGAAACAACAAACCCCTTAAAGTCGATGAACAACTTCTAGAACTTTCTCAAGCTTTCAGCGATTTCTCCGCTTGCAGCAGCGATATCTCCGGCGAGCTCCAGAGGCTCGCCACCGTCTCTTCCTCTGAAGACAACCACGCTGCTGCTGCTGATGCTGACGTGGACCACGAACTCCAACCCGAGCCCTGCCTAGGGTTCACCGAGATTATTGAAAGTATTTCCCCCGAGGATCTTCAGCCGACAGTGAAGATCTGCGTCGACGGTCTCCAATCGCCTTCGGTCGCCGTGAAGCGATCAGCGGCGGCCAAGCTGAGGCTGTTGGCCAAGAACCGGGCGGATAACCGTGCTCTGATCGGCGAGTCCGGTGCCATTCCTGCTTTGGTTTCATTGCTCCGGTGTAGTGATCCGTGGACGCAGGAACACGCTGTGACGGCGTTGCTGAATCTGTCTCTGCTCGAAGACAACAAGGTGCTGATAACGAACGCAGGTGCTGTGAAGTCTCTGGTTTATGTGCTCAAGACGGGGACGGAGACTTCGAAGCAGAACGCGGCTTGTGCGCTTTTGAGCCTTGCCATGGTGGAGGAAAACAAGAGCTCCATCGGTGCTTGCGGGGCCATACCACCGCTTGTTTCGTTGCTGTTGAGTGGTTCCAACAGGGGGAAGAAGGATGCACTCACCACGCTTTACAAGCTGTGTTCGGTGAAGCAGAACAAGGAGAGGGCGGTGAGCGCTGGAGTGGTGAAGCCACTGGTGGAGCTGGTGGCGGAGGAAGGGACTGGTATGGCCGATAAGGCAATGGTGGTGCTGAATAGCTTGGCGGGGATTCAAGAGGGAAGGGATGCAATTGTGGAACAGGGTGGAATAGCTGCTCTTGTAGAAGCAATTGAAGATGGGTCGGTGAAGGGAAAGGAATTTGCTGTTTTGACTCTTGTGCAGCTATGTGCTGATAGCGTTAGGAACAGAGGAATGCTTGTGAGGGAAGGTGGGATTCCTCCTCTCGTTGCTCTCTCCCAGACTGGGACTGTTCGAGCTAAGCACAAGGTCAGTTTCTACTTTCTAGCAATCTCAAAGCTTCTTGTTGTTCTCAATTGTGTTGTGTTTATTTAGTGTGTACACTGCACAGACTTGCTTGGTGGTAACTGGTATTGAAATGTGTATGTGGTATGTTTGTGTTATTTATTTATGCCTTTGCCTGAAATCTTGGCAGAAGAGAGTTGGCCAGCGCTGGAATATCATATACCTTACCTAGATGACTGTTGTGTCATTAGCCAACACCTGGGATCATATTCATATATACACTACACTAACTCCAGGGAGCTTTTATTTTTAGGATTTCCCTGAGCAAGAGATTTCTAATGCGGTTCCCAGTATGCAGACAACAGGATCCGGGAGCAACCTTAAGAATTGCCCCAAATTTGGTTAAGAATAGGACTAGGTACTCTTAGAACATGAATTGGTGTAGGTGTAGGAGAAGAACTGATTTGACATAATTTGATGACCATAAATGACACTACTTTGAAAGAAAAGTTATGGTCATCGACCGATGTTAATATTTTCGAAATTCATTATGTTGAGGACAATTCTTGCAAAATCCAAATCAAACAAGCTCTGTTGATTTACATCAAAGTACAAACCTCTACATGCATTGATTCTCTATTTTTTTCTTCCCCCTCTTTGACACTAATATTTTCTTGTCTTCCAGCCACTACTTTTTACTGAATTTTCGGGTTGGTTTTGCAGGCTGAGACACTCCTTGGATACCTGAGAGAATCAAGACAAGAAGCATCCTCTTCAAGTCCTTAGAGAAGTAATTACTATTTAGGGAGGTAATTATATAATGTAATTAGTTGTTGTACATATAGTGTTTTTTCATGGTTTGTAACTTTGTACAGTGTGGATGTTTTTGAATTTAGAAACTAGCAAGCAGTAGACTGACCCTTTAGATCATTTAGCTAGGTTTGGGGTTTTGCTCTCCCTTGTTCAATTTGTTATGCTTCCTGGAATTAGTTGATTGACTTGGTTTTAGTTCTTTTTATAAAGGCACGCTTGATTACAGTTTCTAAAATCGTTTTTTGTTTCAAAAAAATTTGTTTGATATCTATTTTTTATCTGATTGTTTTGAAAATTTGTTTTAGAGTAGACATTAAGAAATAGTTTTTGATTTTTTGAACTCTGTCTTCATACCACTATGCTGTTGTTACTTTTTTTACCCCAGTACATTATGCTGTTGTTTTCATACCACTATGCTGTTGTTACTTGTTACCACCACTGCTGCCACCTCCATCATGGGTTGATATGGCTGTCATTATCATCATCAATGTCAGAGAGTTCTCAAGCTTTGTAAATTTATTCTCAACCGAATTTATCTAGTTCTCGTATTTAAAAAATCACTCATCTGTGATTTTGCATTAGGTAGATCCCTAACAAATCACATTTAGATAGAGACTTTTTCAATGAAAACCCAAACATGCTATTTATTTGTCACTTGGACCCAATAGAAATATTAAATGTTTTGTTTTGTTTTGAAAAATCCTACTTTTGAGAAAGAGGGATGTTGATTTTTTGTTTTGTTTTGTTTATCTCGTCTAAGTACTGGGGTTGTGCATCCACCCACACGACTGTCCGGAATGTGTTGTATACATAAATTTTTATTTTGGGCAAAATGGAGCTTTAAAATTTCGGAAGTTTGACACTGCTAAATGTATAGCTTAGGCCATTAAGTGCCTCTTTGGTTCGCTCGGTGCCAGGGTGGTGAGGGCTGATAAAATTAATAATTATACTAAAGTCTAGATCAGATGAATGAACCCTAAAACACCATTGTCTGGTCGCACTGAATGTCCTCTGGCGAAATGATCACCCGCCACCTGGGATTTTGCATCCAGAGTGTGGTGTTCTTGACTATTCAGTTAAAAACTTTGCAGAGGTCATGTAATTTTTCGTATCATGGAAGTGCATGTTTGGTTTAGCGTTGAAACGTGATAAACTCACGTTCAACGCTAGAAATAGTTGCGTTGGGGAATTCAAACTTGAGTTTGGTCAGTTTCAACGTTAAACCAAACATGCACAAACTCTTGAGTTCTTGCTTGCTTGCCGGTGTCAAGAAATTTGGAAAAGTAAATATTATATCTTTTTTTATTAAGAATGACGTGTGATTGGCTGGAATGTAACAGAAGATTGTAAGAATGTTGTTTTAAAAATAAATAGGAGACCTACAAAACTGTTTTCTGCAAAGAGTAAAGTTCAAGTCTTGATAAATAAACTAAGATGGGCATGCATTTAGCTTTTTCTTCTTCTGAGTGGATGATCCCAGTCCCAGATAGAGAAATGTTAGGTGGGTGTGGCATTAATGTTTAGCAATAGGAATAGGATGAGATAAAGACGTGTTTAGGCGGGTGTTGATTTGAATACAGTGTCAGTGTGTGATGATGCTGTAGGCCCGTCAAGCTGCTTGTCTTTGTTGTAAAGCGGTTCACCAGTTGCATACTTTCATATGTGGTGGTGTCAAGTTGCATCTGTATAGCAAATCACTGCCCCACACCCACAATGTTTGTAGGTCAACCCCACCACAGATTACCTACATCATCTTTGCGGTACCAATTTTCCTCATCTACCATCAAATATGATCGTCAATTTAATTTTTTCTTTCCTTTTAAATAATCTTCCTGTTGCTTATAAGTTCTAATAATCACCAATTAGCTGGCACACCCGGTACGTTTTGTCCTTCTGTTTGTTTGGATAATTGCACGCTCAAATCAGGTTTTGTAGTATCAAGTTCGGTGTTCTAATCTTTAGTGCACTCATAAACATGGGTT
Organism: Sesbania bispinosa; assembly: GCA_026901365.1. Classification (NCBI taxonomy): domain Eukaryota; kingdom Viridiplantae; phylum Streptophyta; class Magnoliopsida; order Fabales; family Fabaceae; genus Sesbania; species Sesbania bispinosa. The sequence goes on from QLOH01000318.1 coordinate 78,496, forward strand.
TTATGAGGCATTAGGTTGATGGTTGCATCCGAAGACAAGATGTTTGATAAGATGACCGTGGTTTCTCTTAACGCAAAATTATGAGCTTGCTGGGACATACAGAACCACAAAAGCTGAAGTAGTTGAAATCTGGCTTCTTCCAAACTACGCTGCTGAGTCCAGTCAAACTTGTACTCAGAATTGTTTTCATATAATAGTGTGTTTGGTTTACACTGAATCCACGTTTCAAATGTGGATCTGAGTAGAAGCTACTTTCAGTATCGTTTGCTCAGATTCACGTTTAAAATGTGATTTTGGGATAAACCAAACACACAATAAGTGGTTTTTATATTTACATGATCAGAAAGAGGGGAAAATTTAAGGGAAAAAAAGTAAATGAAAATATTTTAATGTTTAGAGTTATTAAAATATAAGAGTTGTGACTTGTGAGATTCATTTATTAAAATTGGAAAGAATTGTTGGGTTGAAGAGAACAATTACTTAAATAGTAATAAGTAAAAATGAATGATATATGAAATTAATGGCAATATGTGCAATGCACAGCCAAATAACTTATATCTGTCTAATATATGTATGGCTACATAATGTTTTAAAACCTGGATATTCCTTTTTTTATGGCTAGATGCCATTGGTGCCTACGGACCTCTGTTTATAAAAAAAAAAACCTGGATATGCAATAATTTTGCCTAAGACATCAAGACAAGTTAGCAATTGCATTTTTCTTGATCTTCCTGTTTCTTGCTAAATGGTCTGAAGCCTTTTTGAAGCAACTTCTCGACCTCCTCAAATTGAAGGCCTTTGGTTTCAGGAACTAATGCATATATGGCCATGAGCGAAATGGTGGAGAACCCAGCAAAGAGGAGGAATGTGCCAGCAGAGCCTAAAGTCTTTGTCATGCTTAAGAATGACTCACTCACTATTAGATTTGCACACCAGTTGGAAACTGCAGCTATACCCCCACCTATGCCTCTGAATCTCAATGGATATATCTCAGAGTTCAGAACCCAAGGCACCGTTCCCATTCCAGGAGAGTATGCTAAGATGTACAATCCAAGGATTACCACTGCTAAGATTCCAATTTTGCTTGGACAACCCTCAGAAAACCATACTCGTTGTTTTGCACGGCACACACCTCTTATACTCTTGTCTGCAACCAAGCATGCTCCTGGAAGAAACTGCATATATAACAGTATGAATCAATTTTTGCTTTATCATTGGACAATTAATGTTCAGATCAATACATATTCTTCTTAGGAAAGCATATTTGAGTACTAAATTTTGTACATGAGTTGTATTATTAATAGTCAATAGTCAATAGAACATTAGCATATGATATGATAAGTAAGACCAAGTTGGTAGAACTGAACTTACTTCACTGTCACTGTTGGCACAGAAGGCACATTCAGCTTTCAAACATTGCATACAGCTCCATGAAGAGAAATTTGGGGCATTTGTGTAAGCATGGCATGTGGAGTTGGCACCAAAAGAGAGGGAGTCCTGGTTACTAATTGCAGGGGCATGGTGAGCTGCCTCGTAGAATGTAACACTCAAGACTATGAGGCAAAGGATGATTCCAATCATGGAGATGAGCATCAACTTTCTCCTTCCATATCTATCAATGAAAATCATACTCATGATAGAGCCAACCGCATTTAGACCAGATGTGATGAGAGAGAGTGCAAGGGCTGTGGAGTTAGAAGCAATGCCAGCAAACTGAACAATGGTTGGGCTGTAATACATGACAGTGTTAATGCCCACAAACTGTTGAGCAACTTGAACAGTGATACCTGCGTACAGTGCTCTTCGAACTACATCATTAGTCAAAGCACCCTTTAATTTTTCTCCTAAAGTTTGCCCCATCAAGCTTTCCTCCTCCTTCTCAATTTTAACGGATTCTTGCATGGCTCCCATCTCATCTTCAACTTCACTGGGGCGATACACCTTTGACAGGATTTCCCTTGCCTCCTCTTCCATCCCCTGGGGGAAAGGGATAAAAAAATGAAATGTGAAATGAGATAGATAAGCCAACATCATAAGACCTAATAAAAGGATCAAAGGACAATCAATGATAGGTTGATAGCCACAGTCAAGTCATTATGCTGAATTGCTGATTATTCACAATGTAGGCATGATGGAACAAACAAGTCCTATAAAATGCTTTATACACAAGCGCAAAGAAATGTTAAGCATCCAAAAATAACCAGAGCAATTTTTGTTCTGTAGCAGGTAAACAAACCTTTATTCATCAGGAACATAGGCTATATAATCTAAAAGCTTACAGTTTCGTTGTAATTACATCATATCATAGCCCAGTTTATGCTATTGAGGGACATTTTTGAATACCTGTCTGTAGAGCCATCTAGGTGACTCAGGGAGGGACAGCATAAGTATGAACTGAACCGCGGCTGGCACTCCAGCCACCCCAAGCATCCATCTCCAGGTTCCTGGCGCCTGAAACAAATAAATATTTAGGAAAATTGAGTGAGTTACTAGTGTCTAGTAGTAGTATAGTGTGTTTTGTTGCATATATATATATATGTATATATACCTTGGTGAATGCCAAATTGATAAGGTAGGAGAGAAATTGGCCACCTGTGATGAGCAAACCATTGATACAGACAAGAGCTCCTCTAATGGCAGCAGGGGAAACTTCTGAGATGTATAGAGGGGCAGTCATGGATGCCATACCAACTCCCAAACCAACTAAAACTCTTCCAATAATGATGACCCAAGGCACTGGAGCAACAGCCATAACAATTGCACCAGCAAAGAATAAAACATCAGCCGTTAAAATTGACTTTTTCCGCCCTAGCTTGTCATTCATCCATCCTCCAAATGCAGCACCAATGATGGCTCCTGCAACTGCCATACTGACAATGGTTTCCTGTAACCATGTTTTCTTGTCAACTTCCTCAAAGTCCTCACGAATGTATAGCAAGGCTCCAGAAATCACACCTAAAATTCATATATACATACAATTGATGTAATGTAACACTAGATATGATAGTAGTATCTTTGTAAGGAAATTGAAAAGGCTTTAGGTACCTGTGTCATAGCCAAAAAGGAGACCTCCAATGCCGGCAGATAAAGCAAGACGCATAATGTAAGGTGAAGCAGTTGCTCTGTTCCAACATTCTGTGAATTCGGTCTTGCTTGCGGCTTGGTGACCCCCTTCCATCTTCCTTAACTCACCTTGGCTGGCCAATCTGAAAATTAACAAATTCTAATTGAAATTTGAAGCACATGGAAGGGAAGGGAAGAAAAGAGGTATTCTAACAGTTACAAAACTAAACTACAGTACAGCAGAACACGCTTGCGTGGAGATAACGTTGTTTTGTTAAATTTCTTCGGAGATTGTTGGACAGAAAATGCACCGTTGTCACTCAAGCCTCTTTAATTTATCTTGTTGAATTCATTGCATAGAATCCAAATTCATTCATACAAAAGTCCCATCCCGTTGATGAATGAATATACGTTACAGAGTTTCAGCGTGGCTTCAGTATCGTGTCATACCTGACAGCTGTCAATTCCATGCTGCCTTGGCTCCATGTAAATATTTAATATTTTTTATTAAAAAAATTATCAGTTTCTATTTAATATTGTTTTCCTTAACGATTATTTTAACTTTTAAGGATACTATCACCTTGTTCGAAAATCATCTTCTAACAATTCCTAGCATGAATTCAATTTTTTTTGGTAAGATAGTATGAATTCAATTTGAAATCACCTTCTAACTAACCATTTAGTATAAAATTCATTTGATCTAATTGTAAATCAAATGAATAATGTTTTACAAATATTTTAAAATTTATGTTTAGAGTTATTAAAAATTATTTAAATTGAGTATATTTGACATAGAAGTTTATTTCAGATACAGAATCCATTACAATAAATTGAATTAATTACAAGTTAAATTTCATATTTAGAAGACAATGTATTTAAATCATTTTTATTTTAGTAATTTAGGCTGTGCTACACAATTTTTTTTTTGTTTAACCAAGGGTAATTCCGAGACCTTACTTAAGGAGAATCATGAATGTACCACTTGAACCAACCCCGTTGGTTAGGCTGCTACACACTTAGAATACATTAAATAATTTAATTGTTTGTGTTTCGATTATGATAACATTAAAACTTAAGGGATGAGGGTAAACATGGAAAAGTCTTATCATAAAGAAAGGTATTTATTACATTAAATACATTTTTTTAGATAAAAAATTTCTATTTTAGATGTTCTTATGATCTTATCCACAATACAGAATAAAAAAAAATACTTTTAAACCAAATCAATTTCATTTATAACCTCTAAATAATTTCAAACACGTTTAAAATGAAAATTTAACTATTTAATGTATTTGAAATTTAAAAATAATTAAATTTATATAATATTGAAATATATTCAATGTTACATTTTCTTTTAAATAATTATAAAATGTATTAAACATATCGGTTTGAACCAATGAATGGTTTTTTTACATTGATGGTGTATATTTATTAAATTATGTATCATACCCATTTAGTGAACTTAATAATACATGAGGTATCTTATTTATTAAATAATGTGACAACATATCACTAAATGTCTTTGTAGATTTTTTTTACATTGATTTGTGTGTTTGGTTGTCGTTGCAAAAGTTTGCAAATCCCAAAACAACTTTTATCATTCCAAAGCAAATTTTACCAAAGCAACAATGAGTTTCTTTTAAGAAGTAGAACTTTAAACGTAAGTAAATGAAACGGATACCCACACATATATTTAAACTCTTCATTTAGACTATCTAACATTTCTCGAGAAGAAAACAAGACACAATATGAATAAGCGATAGAGATGTCAAAGTGGGTCAACCCAACCCTAACCCAATTGTTAAAGAAAAATGCTAAAAATATGAAAAAAAAAGGATATTAAATCCATAAAAAATTAGAAAAAAATATAAACAATAATCAATATACTTAGAAGTTGTACTTTGAGACTTAAGAAAGAGACGTGTGAGTATGAATATTGTGATTTCTTATTTTTGAATTGCAAAAACCCTAGCCATTTTTTTTATGTTTGAATTTTATAGTGTTTTTAAATAACTCAATGGGTTAACCCAACCCAAAACGTTCCTAGTTAGCCATTCATAAATAACTTTTTTTCATCCATAATAAACTATAATGGTTAAATATAATACATAATATTATCTACAATTTAGAATAAATTTCAAATTCTTGGAATTGAATTGAAAAGAATTTATATTAAAAAAATGTACAGCCCAAAACATTTGGATTTGAATTACTTGGACAATCTTCTCTCTTTATTGTGGTGAATTTTACGAATAAATCCTTTTATTCTAGGTTTTTTTTATGTTTTTGATCAGGAATCCCTCACAAATATAACTGTAGTTTTAACCCTCGGGTCGAGGGTGGTGGTTAAGTAAAGTCCTCCCAAGAGTGGCGATTTCAGGATTTGAACCATTATTTGATATTTACTTTAGGGTTTAGGTGAAGAGAAAGGTTAATATAAACTTTTGATTAATAATTTCATAAATTTTTATAAGATTTTTCTCACTCAAGCTATATTTTTATATTTATTTTTTAAAAAATGTGCCTATTTTAAATCAAGGAAAAAATTTACAAAATAAAATATAATTAATAGTTAATATTTTAATAATTTATATTATAAACACACATATGTGCCTTTCACTTTTGGGTGTAGTTAAATACTTATTTCAGGGCTATTTTTTGTTTGTATGGTTAGATTGTATTTAGATAAGAGTTTATAACTCAAGTTTGAATGAATTTGATTTTGTAGAATTAAATTTGATTGAAAGTGAGTTTAAAGGATATAGTTTTTTTTTTGCTAATCACATGTATAATTTATTAAGAGTGTGTTTAGTGGTGATCGAACTCAAGAGCTCTTCTTAATTACAATATCAGTTTGCATTGTCAACCGAGTCACATGCAACTCTTTGATAAAAAAGTGATATAATTTATGTTTGGAAACTCTTCTCCGAAATTAAAGTAAATTTATAATAAATTTTAATATAAATTTTTTAACTTAATAAAGAGGTTATAATTTATCACATTTACTTGAACTCAAATTTATAACTAAGATCAATTCAATGAAATAGTAATCAAACATGTTTATAACCTGAGTTTAGGTTTCTAATGTCTGTTTGGGTTTCACCGAAACACACTCAATATGAGAAATTCACATTGCGCGATCTATTCTCGTGAATATATTTGTGACGATCGAATACGTGTGCTATTAAGAATTAATCCAATACCAGATGAATCCAATAATCAACCTCCTTCCATATATGTATGCAATGATATATTAAATCAAATTAAATTATATACAAGCGCGTTAATTGATGAATGTTTAGGAATATCAATGAAATCACGATGATGCCAAAAAAACACAAAAGGTTATGAAATCAGATGCATAAAAGAGAAATTAATTAGGAAGATATGTCATTAATTTCTTACCAAGGTGGATAAGCCAGCTTGTTTTGTGACACTGTTGGCGGAAGACCAACTCCTTCTCTTTCTTGTTGTTGATGATCTTTCTTTCTTTCCAGGTTTACTTTTCGCTGCTGTAATTTTTGATCTTGAACGTATTTATGCCGAGCCATAAAGTGTTAAGAGATAAGTGTGGCTTCTGAAGAGCCACGAAATCAATACTTTATATGTTTCACTGCTGTAAAAAATAATGTTCACAAAAAATGGTTGCATTGCAATTAATTAGGACAAATAACAAATTAAAATATTGGCTAAGGCCTTACTTGTTTTCATAATTTCAAGTGATGCCAAGACATATGGCGATAAAATCGATGGACTCAATTCTTATCTATATACACGGATCGTCCAATATACAGTTCGTGTTTCGATGACACATAATGTTCTAACTTAATTAACAATACGGTATAAATACAATTTTTTTAAGAGTTCAATAAAATAAAAACAAACCAGAGAGGATTCCGATCCGTTACATTAGTGCTGTGTGTGACAGACAAAAACAACCAAATATTGTTGTTACTGTTTGACTCAGACACACTTTCAAATTTCAGTTCGATCAGCGAAAGATCTAAGGACAATTTTGGCGTTAGCTAAGTTCTATGAAAAAAAGAAAAAGAAAAATTGACTACGTTTTAACATATTTGACTACTTTTATAATTATGAAAATGAAAGAGTTTACAATTATTTTAAAATTAGATCCTTTTTATGAATTAATATCATAAATTTTGGATTCTTTTTATTTAGTACGTGAATTATAATTATTTTATTAATTAGAGCTTTCGAGTTATCATTATTTTAATAATGGATTTACAACATGTACTTAATTTTATAGAATTAATTAATTTTAATTAAAAGTAAGTTTAAAATGGTATAACTTATATTTAGAAGTTTTTTAAAAGTAAACTTATAGTAAAATTTAGTATAACTTTTTTTAATTAAACACAAGTTATGATTTATTATATCTACTCAAATGTGAATTTAAAGATAAATAAATTCTTATCCAAAATAACTAAATATGACAAATTTATCAAAATCATGTTTGATAAACTAATGAAATTTAACATGAATCCAAACATGCTATCTGTCTCGAACGTTTTTTTGATAACTTACAGTGTTTGGGGAATTGTTTCCAACCCATATTTATGGCTTTCCAATGCAAATTGGACAAAGAATTGGATTGACTAAATGTAGATTTGGTTCAAATGCAACATATACAAACACGTGCATCCAAATGCGACAAATATCTAAAGATATGTTTGAAAGAAGAATTTTGCAAAAAAAAAAATAAAAAATCGAGGAGTAAATGTTCATCTCTAAACTAAAAATTATATAATAAATAAAAGATGGTTAAAATATTGTACAATAATGTCTCATTTTATTCTTTTATTTTAAAATTTTCTCAAATAGGGAAATAATTAATTCACTTTTTTTAGGCTTTTTTTACAGGGCACTACTTTAGAAATGATTGCACCATATACAACTATGTTTTTATCATTAAATATTTTTGGGCACACCTTCCATTGTTTTAAATTCATATCCAATAATTAATATATAATTGTGTAGTGTGTACTGTGCGACCGTTTTTAAATTTGTCCTCCCTAAATTGGCCTATTTTTTTCCCCTATTACTCTCTATATACTTCTCCACGCAAACTTATCGTAATTTTTTTTTAAAAGAATAATGATTCAAATTATAGCATGTATTATAATAATCATGTTTAAATATCGTTTGCATGTAAGATGATCTTATATTATAATGCCTAAACATAAATTCATAATAAGGAGCGACAAGGAAAATAATAGAAACATATATACTTGACAAAAAAATGTTTTTAAAAGGTTATAATTGATTTTAAAAATCAAAAGTTTGTGAGCTAGTTGGTAGTTTAGACTATGGGAAAAGCTCTCAGATATAATACCTACTAAACAAATTCTTAGAGAAAAGTGATGAGTTTTAATTGTTACTATACCTCCATATCCTAATAATAAGAGATATATGTGATTAAAAAAAATTTAACACATTAAATAATTTTTTTGACGTACTATTAAATAATCTTTACAATATTTCTAAAATTTTACAAATAAGAGACTAAGCTCGCTTTAAAAAAAAAAAAAAAGGTGTCAAAAATAAGATTTTTAAAAGTTTTTCCTTTTTACCTATATAAAAAGTTAATACAAAACATGACATCTATCATGAATATATATATATATATATAATAAATCTTGTATTGTTAAATCTTATCCTATTTATTTATTAATCGATGCTCATTATTCCTAATTTTAGGTTATAAAATGATATTTTTTTAATATATAACATTTTTTTTAATCTTATCCTATTGCACAAGAAAAATGAGATTTTTTAATAGATAATACTACCCCTAGTTCTATTTATATTAAACATATGATTAATTATCAAAACTTATGAAATGTTCTGAAACTAGTTAATTGTAGTTAATAATGTCATAATTTTAAATTTTATTCCAAAAATATCTTTAGTATTAAGTAATTAAAGTAGTAGTAAAATTACTCTTAATTAAAGTTATCATTAAAGTAGTAACTCTAGCTCCAATAGTTGATTATTGAAAATAACGTAGTACATCCCCTATCATGAAAAATGGGTGGGTAGTGGATAATAAATTAAGAGTGAAAATATTTTATTGAAAATTACAACTATCACAACATTCAATGAATTGGTAGTAATATGAAATGTTACATTTTCCAACAAAATCTTTTCACTTTTGATTTATTAACTCATGCAATATTGTATATGTTAGAAAAATCGTTATTACAATACAAAATAATGCTATGTTTGTAGTACATCCACTATCATAAAAAAACAAGTGAGTAATGGATAATAAATTAAGGATATAAAAAAATTTCATAATTAATACAATTCAAATAAGTATCATATTTTGTATTTATAAATAAGAGAGGAGCTGAGGAGGTAGTATTGATTAAAAGGGAAAAACATAAAAGGTTACTGTCAAGAATGGGATTCGAACCCATGCCCTTTCGGACCAGTACCTGAAACTGGCGCCTTAGACCAACTCGGCCATCTTGACTTTGATGTCTCTTAGACTAATGAGTTATTAATTAGCTATGCTATATCGTAAAATAGATCTGATTATTGCCTTCAGCCATGCACAAAGATGGCAATATGAGCCGCAATACAATTTTTTTTTGGTCTTTTGAACGGATCACATACATAAATATGGGATTAAAAATATTGATACGATGTTGTTGGTTAGCTGGGGCTTTTGCCGTTCCTGTATACCCAAAAAAAAATATTGATACGATGTTAATATAAAATTTTAGTCTTAAATATGTTTTTAATTTCTCAAAATTTAGTTAATTTTGTATTTAGTTACTATAAATTTTTTTACCTAAATTTAGTCCCTCATAAATTTTCCGTTTCCATGTTTAATCCTTATCGTTAATTGGTGCTGATAAGTGATGACCTAACACTGTTACATTATGCTGACGTGTCTATTTAGATTGACGTTACCACATTAGATTTTATTGAAATTATTTTGTCCGATTTTTTTTAATTATTAATTTCAATATTAATAATTTTAATATTTAAAACAAAAATACAACAAACCACTCTTATTTTTTAGTATCGTATATATCATCATAGCTCTCCAATTCCTCCATGATATATACGGTAACAAAAAAAAAGAGGAATTTGTTGCTTTTTTGTTTTAAATATTAAAATAATTAATATTAAAATTAATAATTAAAAAATTTGGGACAAAATAATTTAATAAAAATCCACCGTGGCAGCCACGTCAGCCTAAATAGACACACATCAGTATATTGTAACATTGTCAGGTCATCACGTAACAACACCAATTAACGGCAAGGATTAAAATTGGAAACAAAAAAATAATGAGGGACTAAACTTAGTTAAAAACTTTTATAGGGACTAAACACAAAATTCACTAATTTTCGAGGGATTAAAAACATATTTAAGTCAAAATTTTATTATACTATTATTTAACAATTTATTGACACATCATTTATCATATATAATATATGTGATGTAATATTTATTAAAAATGATGTAATATATCATTTGATGATAGTATAATTTTTTTAAATTGATAGTGCATACATTAACTAAACATATTTGAAGATACATTAACCTATGACATAAATCTAAAGAGTACTGAACTTATATTTATTCATGCAATTTATTTTAAGTAATAATCATGGATTCCTTTCGAAAATATATCAACAGATTCATTTGGCAATATAAAAAATAATTTTCTGATTTATATAAAAGAACATTAGAAGCTCCCAGTAAGTTAATTGGATTTACCACGGAAACACAAGTAACTCAAATAGAATTCCCATGAGGCTGAACTGCACTTAGTCAAATTCAATAAAATCCGTTTGTTTAAAATTATTTTTTAAAAAAATTATTTTTTTAAAAAAATTTATTTATAAAAATTTTTAAGATGTTTGTGTAAATTTTTTTTAAGAAACAAATAAAAAAATAATCTTTTTTTCTTTTTTTAAGAATAAAAAATAGTTAAAATAAAAGAGAAAAAACTTTTTAATAATGTGAAAGCTTTTATGTAACAATGTAAAATCATTTATTGTGGCAAATAAAGCATTTTTTATAATTGTAATCAAACGAAAATTTATTCCTTATTATACAAGAATCTCTAAAATAAAATCAATTTTTTTAAGGTGTTGTCTAAGGTACACAAGCTGTACACAAATGAATTGTAGTCATTGGATATATAATTATTTAATTGAATGGCTCAGATCAAATATATTGAATCGGTTGCAAGTCTTTATGTGAACTGGCTTTTTAATTTGTAATTTGTCTAATCTAAAATAGTTTAGTTGGCACTACACTAGGTAATTAAGCAGGGATTTTTTTTTTATTTGTGGTCTTTTGATCAAAGAACAAAAGAGAAAGAAGGGGTACCTTCGCGGCCGCCGCCGCCGCCGAGCGATCCTCTCAACGCGCCATCCTTTTCCATCCACCGCTGCAAACAAGCCATTTTCGTCCTTGTGCGCTTGCGGTGGCCGCGCCACACTAGTTGTTGTCTTACTCGCCGGAGAAGGAGGGAAGTAGCGACCTCCTTGTGGTGGTTCGTGGTCGCACCGTTGGTTTTTCGTCTGAGGAAGAAAGACATCGCGTATATGCCATGGTTGGTGGTCGTGAAAAAGATGATGATTCATTTGTGTTTTCATGACATGGTTTATTTGCAACTTCCTTATTTTTTTAGACAAATATGTAGAAGGCCCTCCCTCTGCGTGCGAGGAAGATGATGATTGATGAGGGAGGGCTTGTTTTCTTTTTTTTTTAATTTTTTTAATAATAATAAAAATATTAAATAATTAATGTCTCATTTGATAACAATTCAAAATTTAGTGGTAATTTTTTAATTTTTTATTTTAAAAAATAATAACCAGTTATACCTACCATTACAAGTTAATCTTACTTGTGTATTGGTGCACAAATTTAAAATTTGTGCACCTTAAAAAGACTTTGTGCACCTTAAAAGACTTTTTTTAAACAATTTAAAAAGTACCATTTTAAGCACAAACAACCTAGCCTAAAATCCAAAAGATTGCAAAGGGGTGCTAAAAGCAACTCCGCTTAAGTGATCATTGCACAATAAAGGCAAATGGTAGAACTTCATTGGTTAACATATATTTTGTAAGCGGATCATGAAATTAGTTTCGTGAAAAATAGTATGACGCATTCATAAAATAACACAGGCGTGGTTCCTTTGGATGGAATATTTTTAACGCCACAAAAAAAGTGACAATTTTTAATAATATTATAATACATATTACTTTCATTATAATCTTAACACTTAAACGATATAATTTGTTGTTCTATTTCAAATTTTCACCAAATTAAAATAAAGATTATAAGAAAATTAGAGCTCATTACGTGGACAGAATAAAAGATAAATTAAGATTTGATATCCTCCATAAAATCATCATGTTAGTTTAACCTATAATTTTTTCCGATGTAATTTTATCATGTTCTTCAAGAGATAGATTTTTTCTTCAACATTTTATCTTAATCTCTCATATCATCTCGAATGAGAGTTGCTTAGAAAAGTTATTTAACATAAAAAAATTTATTTTAATATTGATTCCACAAATTAAGTTGCTTAAAAATAAATAAAAGTTACTTATACAAACAACTCTTACTCATTTTTAAATAACTCAACTTGTAAGACCCACATTAAAATAATAATTTATAAGTTAAGCAATTGCTTCAAAAGACACTTAACTCCTAACCCTCTATTATTATCTCCTTATCCTATAATTGCCACCAAACAGCCCTTAAAATATTTTTCTCCACGATAAGAAAAAAAAAACACGATTTGAAAATACCTAAAGCAATATCGAATGAATAAATTTCAATAGTCATCCAACTACTCTTAATGATAAGATCTTCGAATCATGCACTATGAAAATGTAAAGCCCCGTGCTGGCTAGGGCAGCTGAATTGTGCATTACTTCATTATATAATTTCAATGTTTGGATAAAAAGAAACATAAGGTTTAATGTTATTGATCAATCGTTGGAGCAGTAATCGGGTAGTAAAATTTCTATTTCAATTTAACAAAACTTAATATAATAAAATCATGCAGTTTATTATAAATATAAAAAATTGAGCCATTAGGGATCGGAAGAACGATTGAGTGGAAAGTTCAGTACAATACCTAAAATTATTAATTACATACTAATATGCCTTATCAATAATCTGAAGACTAGTATACCAAAAAATAATCCTGAAGACTAAAAGGAAAACATCTGAACAATTGCTGTCGCACACTGCAACGTCAACAACCTGAATACAGAAGATTATCCCCAGAGAATCAAAGCACTTGCCTTTGAAATTCTATCATTTCTTCATTGCTTTTCATGGAAACAAACGACACCTTTAATTCAAAGTATCATTGTTGTAAATGGATCTTAATCTTTTATCAAAACCTTTTTTTCACTTTAATGTTTAATATTACCAATTTGTGACTAGATATATATTTGGTTTGGCGTTGAAATTGACCAAACTCAAGTTTGGATTCCCCAACATAGCTATTTTTAGCATTAGAAACATGAATTTACCATGTTTAAAAGCCAAATAAAACATGCACTAAGAACAAAGTAAATGAAAATGAGTAAAAGTTTAAAGATGAAAAAGACACTGTTTATATAGATAGTATAGCCTCAGAATTGCAGAATTACAGCAAGGCAGAAATGCCATTCAGTCCCGAAAGATGGTTTTGGTAACTGTTATCATCATTGGCTATAATTTTAGAAAACCAGGTCCTAATTGAATTGATAGAAAGAAATGAGGAAAGAAATAACAATGTAGCAACCCAAAGTCCTAATTCAAAATACAACAATACACACTTCCCATTTATTTTTTCCTCAACCGAAGATTCAGTCAACAATTCATATAACCAGTGCTACTCAACAAGGTGATCGGATATAGGAGAGCTTTCAGGTAGACAGGGATTCAAAGTTTCTGTAGTTATTAAGGACATTACATTATGAACACAATTGACAGCACCACAGCATCAAATATTGGCAAAGGACAATTTAAAGACTCATAATCCTACAGGACAAATATGAGATACCAATAAAGCCTCAGAATTGCAGAATTATAACAGCAAGGCAAAAAGCCATTCAGTCCCGAAAGATGGTATTTGGTGACTGATATCATCATCGGCAACATTTGCAGGATATAAAGGTGAAACCAAAACAGCGAACCAAGAGATATAATAAATGATATATTAACAGACACAACAACGAATATCATGAATTAAGGAAGTGAAAATGTGAGTCTCATGGCCATTCCCAAGAAGTAAAGGCAGCAACGCTGCTCCACAAGGCGATGGAATATGAGACAAGCATCGACGGAGGAGCTCCCTCCGAGGAGAGAGGACCGTCAACGTCAATGAACATTTCTATGTGACGTTAACTTGGGATCATGCAAACACGCGACAAGTTCGCTCCCAATCAAGTTAGGAACTTGGACAAAATTCCCCGTCACAACAACAACGATAAGACGTATGACACCAAAGCTTCAAGACAAGTAATAGAACTGGAAATTACCACGACAAAATGCCATTCAATTGTTAGGAAAAGCCATTAAAGAGAGATCGAAGTCGTTGAGAGATTCAGGCGGCGAGCTGCCCAAAACCCTAAACCACGAAAAGAGAGGGACACGAAGGATTACGCCACCGCAACATTTATATAGTAGTCAGAAGCTAGGTTTCAACTTTCAAGTTCCGCATATGGGCTTTTAGTCCAAGGCTTAGGCCCAATTTAAGACTTCATAACTTATTGTAGGCCCTTTTCACCGTACCTCTTTTTTTTCTTTTTCTTTTTTTTTTTTTAAAAAGAAATTGTAGCTCGTGATATTAATAGGATGTCCTTCCATATGTATAGCATAATTGTTAAAAATCACCTTACAAATGTTAATCAGTAACATTGGAGTGAATACATATTTATAATGTGAATTTCAAGTAATTCAAACATACTAGTAGTTGTTTCTTCTTGTGTTTGTTGTGTAAAAAAAAAATTGTAGACGTTGTTCCATTCTCAAGGGAGGAATTCTTTGAAGAACGTATGGAACGTCATTTTTTTTTACAGCATGAATGGAACATCATTATTGTCATTATACTAACGTGAAACTTTTTATATAAACAAAATTCTGAGAGAAGACTTACAACTCATAGATTCAGGAACATGTTACTTTTGTTAAACGAATAAACCGAGGGAATTTATCACATATAAAGTGAAAGATATATTCTAAAAGATAAAATGTGAATGCTAACTTAAATATGAATATTTTTTAAGATTTTCTCTTTTGATTTTTTTGTCGCTTATTATAAGACTATTTCAACCGTTTCACACATTTTAAGAAAAGTTGGTTAATATATTGACCTTTTTTAAAAAAATTATAACATTCCAAATATACCCCTATTTAAAAGTCGCTATATTCTAGATTATTAATTATCACGTGGTAGAAGATTCCAAAAATCACTTTTCAATGGTGTAGTTGAGTATGTGGGTAAAAATTCATTAATTATTCACACTCATCAATATATTGGGAATTTATGAAAAATTGAAAAAACCACATAAAGGGGTAATTAATTATGTAGTAGTAAGACTAGTAGACCAAAACATTGAGCTCCGTTGGAAGATTTCTCATGTTATTTCAAGGTGAAAGGAATTAAACAAGGAAACAAAGTGAGTAACTTGCTCATCTCACATTAGTTAAAAATAACAGTAAAGCCCGCTAAAGAGGGCAGAATAAGTCAAGCTAGAACAAAGGTTTCTTTTGCTTTCATTTCAGTATTGACATTTACAACAAGTTTTGTTGGAATAGAGCTAAATCTCAAGTCCTATGGAGAAACTGCGGATACTATTTTTGTGCTAAAGGTTGGTACAGGTCAAAAAAGATGGGGAAAGCTCAAAGCAGTCAATTTCACCTCACCTCCAAGCAGAAGAGGTGGCCATAGCTCTCTTCATCCAACCAAGGCAGAGAGCACCATCTCTCTGTTCAAGCCTATAGTTTTGATTGAAGTTCTTCAAGAGATTTTGGGCAGCAGCCATCACTGAAGAACTCAATGGGCATTGTTTAAATCCAGCCATGGAAAATCTTAACCTCCACTTTCCAAAAAGTTCATGCCTTTCCACCCTCTCAATCCCCTCACAGGCTATCATGTTGACAATGTCTCTTGCCACACAGTGCTGCTCTGCACTAATCCGCTTCTTATCATCTCTGGGGCAAGCCACATCTATTGATTCAAACATAGCTGTATAATAATCCAGGGTCTCAACAAACCTGTGAAAAAAAGGTGAAGTGTTGGTGTTGGATTCTTGCTCAACAAGGGTAACAACCTTTGGAGACAAGCTCTTAACCAATCTCAACAGTCTGTCTCGATGATTCTCTATGCTCACACTCTCATCTGGCATGTGATGCAAAACAAAAGGAAAATTTACAGCCAGAGCTTCCCCAGGTCTAACTCCAAGATTTTCTCGTTGAACCTCACAGCCAGACATTGCAGCACAATGGAACTCAAATGGAACCCCGCAAGACCTGGCAAAATCTGAAAGCCGTGCTCCTACAATCTCAAGTCCTCCACCCCTAGCGTGAAATGATTGGGAATCATCAACACCAGTTATCCGAACAAAAGGGGTCCACCAGGCCTGTGTGCAAGAGCCTGGATAAGTAAATGCCACTGTGTGCCCTGTGTAATTTGGAAATCAATTATATGAATCCTGGATTCAATTGCCATTGCTTCTGCAATGACAGCGTTGCAGATACATATGCAAACTTCCAATATGGACAAATCTGATATAGGATGTGCATGTAACTCATTAGTTCTTGGCTTGTTGGTTGTTCACACTTCAAGGTCTTGTAGATCAGACTCCCTGATGATTCCAACCTTGCTCTAAGTCCCTCCAACAAGTAAGCACCCAACCTTTGGGATGGATCTCCAGCAACTGATACCATCTTCACCAATACATTATCCATCCAGCCTCTTGCTGTTGGAATATCTTCATCAGACACAGCCTGTGCACATAGCATGAGGACTTCTTTCAAGTCAAGCTTTGAAATATTTTCTGCAATCCGATCCCAATCATATTTTGCTGATTGAGATGCTCGGTGGAGGCCACCCTCAACACAGCAGCCACAACTGTCAACAATATCTGATTCATCAGGCCCCAACAGTGAAATCTCCAGTTCTCTAAGTTTGTGCTTCAATTCATTCCCATCATCAACACTTGACAACCCGCTAATTGGTGATCCACAGGTGTTGTCAGATGACTGGTGATGATCTGAATACCATGACTGAGAATCTTGTGAAGAGAATGGACTCCTGTTCGATGATACGCTGGCATAGGAAGGGGAATCACATTCCATGAAACCAGTGACTGATGGGCATGATTCCAGGGTGAAATATTGCTCCTTGCAGGTTTCAATAGAAACATTAGTTCCCTGGCTGCTATTACCATGGGTATCACGGCATCTTTTGCTTTGTAATACTTGATAAATGCCTTGCACAGGCTGGTGAGGGTGATAGAAGTGGATACCAGCTGAACTTGGGTGCTTCTGAGACATTTGCATCTTGATAAAATTATTTACTCAGCCGAGAAAAAGTAGTCGGAATAACAAGTAGTAAATCTTTCTAATTGTGAAGGTTCTTCCCAACCTGCACCAGATCACTCGTTGGTCATGCAGAGAGCTTGCTTAGTTTTAAGGAATACTCACATGGCGGCCACCATTTTGATAACCAGCTAGATGCAATAATTATCAGCAAAAAAATATTGCTAACAACCGTTCACAAACTTATAGAAGAAACGCAACCTGCATAATAAGAGAAAACTATTAAGGAAACTTTACCAAAGAAATAAATGGAAACAGCTTGACAGAGAAAGATCTGAATAATGAAGTTATGCTAATGCGAAGTAAATTCAAACTTAAAAAAATGATGACAATCTATTGGGGGAAACTTCAGGCTGCTAAGGAGGTTTCTTCAAGAATTATGAGATGCAAACTCAATGTGTGAGAACTGAGAATCCGAAAATTAAAACAGAAAAAGAAAAGACATGCCCACTCCAACCTCATATGGAAGTAAGATTCTTTCTGGGTAAAGAGAGCGGTATTCTCAGAATCTGAAGGGCTAATTAAAAATCCAAAATAAACTCCCAAGATCTCATAGATTTACAATTTTACATCAACGCTCTTCAAAATATAATCCATTAAAACCTGTTAAATTTCCCAACTGAGAGTTCATCAAGTAATGAAAGATAGGAATTCTGATATTGATAGGATAAACGTAAGCATAGAAAAGATATGAAGAGAGAGAGGGGGGACAAAAGGTGTAAACTACTGATGAGGGCCGAGAAATAATTAAATTGACGGAAACAGAACCACAAATTACACAGAAGGGAAGGGCTCTGTCAAAATAGAAAGCGTTTGAGTCATAAAGATTAAGAAGAACATTTTTAAATCATTCATACATGCCATGCCAAGAGATATATTCCCTGTAGCTGCCTGCAAATCATCTACCTTTTAAGAAAGTGGAAGGTTTTCAGTTTATTTACCTCAAAACTCATAACCGTCAAAAGTAATTAATTTCCCTTTATTGCTGATATCAAACTTCAACAAAGTGAAGGGGGAAAAAACGCCACACATAGGATTGTTTATGAGACTAGATTTTAGTTTTTAGACGAGAGAGAGAGGAAAAAAAAAACAGAAACGTCAACAGTAACCCCCCTGAAAAGTGGTTGGTTGACAAGAATTCCATGTTGAGGCGGAAAAAAAGAGCCGAAATTATAGAATTGTAAAGAGAAGGAGAAGTTTTAAACGCGGATTTGAACATAACACAGAAATGAAACAGGGTGGTTGAGCTCAATTACAGATTAGAAAGGTGAACGAACAAAACAAGGTTAAAAAAGCCATAAAGACATGTAATTGAAATCTGAGATTAAGATTTAGGAAGTGTGGTAAGGTACCTGTGAGAGGAGAAGAGAAGAGGGAGTGTAGATGCAGCAGAGAGAGAGGAACGAGATTGGTGTTGCTTTGCTTAGGAGGCTTCAACTGAAACCAAGGATGAGTAATGACAGAGCTTTGATTTTATTTTATTTATTTATTAGTACTATATATAGAGAGAGGCAGATTCATACACGCATTATTAATTAATTACACGTTGCAGATACACTCTCATAAATCTTACTCGGTTCGGTTGAATACTGTGTTAGAAATGAATGATAGTGATCGGTGGGGCGATAGCATCGCATTAGAAGCAACTAGGAAGGAAGTCAGCTCAGCTCAGCTCAGTTCCAAAAATAATTGAATGGAAACGAAGAGTATCATCACCTAAATTAACTTCATGTGCTGCATTTCATATTTGTTTTTTGTTTTGATTTTATTTTATTTTTTACTACAATATTAGACCGCTGAAAATTTCAATACTTTTATAGCTCATTTGGTACCCATGATATGACATGATAAGAGAATTGAATATAAATAAGATAGGATAATAGTAGAATAAGTTTTTATCTAACTAATGTTTAATGCACACCAGGGTAAGAAGATAAATATAATTATTTTATCTTATCTTACGTTTGAGATTAACAAATTATGATAGGATAGAATATAAATATGTTAAAATAATAAAATTATATTTATTATAAATTTAAATATAATTTTGTACTAAATTTAATTTAAGTTAAATTTTTTAATTTTTTTTGTGTAAACCATAGATATCCCCTATTACCAGAGGCAATCCTATTCGAGGCTAATCACAGTTAAGAATTTTTTGACTTTTCAATAAGTATACATACATAAAAATTTATTTTACAAAAAATAAAATAATTAAAAATATTAAAAAAATATCAAAATTATCATGAAAAATTATTTTTTAGATTATTTGTGTTATTTAATTAAAATGATTTCATTTCTATAGATTTAATTATTTGTATTAAAGTGAATTATGTTACCTTTTTATTTTATAGAAATAAAAAGCTTCACTTGACAAATTAAAATTATCTAATAACAAGCTTCACAATAACAATGTAGTTTAAACATGTGAACTATAGTTGAAAAGAACCAATAAACTCACACTAGCAACTCAAATAAAACAAGTTAAATTAGCCAATAACAATGTAACAAGTATCAATTAAACTATGTTTTTTGAAATAACTAACTTGTAATTAGTTATGTTTTACATTCGACTTTAAAATTAAAAAATATATAGAATTAATTTAAATTTTTATTCATTAAACGGATATTTAAATAGGTATCTTTGATGTTAATTATATCTAATTAATCTTGAAATTCTAATTATTAGTACAATAAGTTTTTCTATTAACTAAAATTACTTTACATATAATAAATAATTTTAACTTATCACCGTGGAAGTGAACTATAACCCTGGATGAACTTTACCGGTAATGGTGAGTCGTCACCTTTGAGAAGGTTTTATTATCCACCACATCCGACTCGAACATTCCTGTTTGGTTTGGATTTCATTTCCTGTTTCCATTTTCTGTTTTTATTTTGTTTCCTATTTTCTGAAATTTTTACAGAGGAAAAACTGGAAAATGCTGGAAACAAAAATTTGCTGTTTCCAGCATTACCAGTTTTTCCTTTGTAAAATTTGAGGAAATAGGAAACAGAATGAAAACAGGAAATGGAAACAAGAAATGAAAATGTAAACCAAACAGGCCCTAAACTCACACTTAAGGGTCTGTTGGTTTGCATTTTCATTTCCTGTTTTCTATTTTTTTTGAATTTTACAAAGGAAAAACTGGAAATGCTGGAAACAAAAAATCATCGTTTCCAACATTTTCAGTTTTTTCCTTTGTAAAATTTCAGGAAACAGGAAACAGGATGAAAACAGAAAATGGAAACAGGAAATGAAAATGCAAACCAAACATTCCCAATCCAAGACCAACAAATAAATTTTAAACTTTTCATCATTATTAATTTAAATATATTAATTCATATTTTAATATAAAGATATTATATAATTTGTAAAAGTTAAATTAAAAAATAAATAACACAAGGCTTAAGATAATACTAATTCTTGTGTTTTCCCTTTTCAAATTTATATTAAATTTAAATATATATTTTATTAAAAATAAAAAATGATTTGACGTTTTGGATTTGATCACAATGAAAGTTTTGAGATTTGTTCGCAACTATTGAGCTAAACTCTAAGTTATATAAGAAGATATTATAATAATAGTAAAAGTTAAAAGCATCTATTTGTAAAAAAAGAGTAAACTAACAAATCGGTCCTTGACTCTGCGGGGACCATGCAGTTTCATTCCCGACTTTGCTAAAATAGCACGTTAGTCTGTACTTTGTTAAAAACACAATGCACTTTAGTCTTTATTCACTAAAAATATGCACTTTAGTCATTCACTTTATTACAAAATATGCACTTTAAGGACTAAAGTGCATGTGTTTTTGACAAATACGGACTAAAGTGCTATTTTAGCAAAGTCAGGGACGAAATTGCATGGTCCCTACAGAGTCAGGGACCGATTTACTAGTTTACTCAAAAAAAAATCATGGTAATTATATGCATTCTTTCTTAAAATGTGGTAGGTGAAATACGCTGGTAAAATATAAGAATGATGGTTGAATTGTGTTTTCTTCAAATTAAATTCACAAGTTTTTCGCACCACAAATTTATAAATGGAGTGTTTGTGCAAATCTTCATACTTGGTCCGAAATAGTTCTAGCTGAGTTTGAAATTTCAGACTCACATAAAACAGTTTTTCACAAAAAGGTTTTAAACACTAGTTTATCATATCAACACATATATTACCCAGTTAGTGAGGCGATATAAAATAAGATAAGAGCACACGGTCGTTTATGTTGGCTCACACTAACCACCGGTGTTACGTACGTCAAGTCCCTAGCACAGTTAGGATTTTTCACTAATATGTAGGTAACCTAACATACGTATTGTCTACTGCCTCTTCAGCCTTACAAGATATTATTCAACAACATTCACAGGCCTTGCACGGGTATTCTTTTACAATAGACAAGTCTCATCAGGCTCAATCAAATATATCAGAAGAAAAGATATAAAGCTCTAGGTTACACATTCAGTGTGGATAAGAAAATGAAATAGAGATTTATCAAGGCTAAGTTCAGATCAAAACCCGTTTGAAATGACTGCTAAAAGAATGAAGGAATTGAAAGAATAAAAGAATAAGAATAAAAAATGACAACGTGTAATGTATGCATTTTGTTCAAAACGTTATCTATTTTTTTCATTCCTCCTCATTGTATTTATAGGCTCCATGAAACAGAGATGTTGAGTGTGCAGTTTACATTGCCTCTTAGCTAGCATTTAATGTATGGAGTCGTTGGTTATACTTTCTGTAACAGCAGTGTGACAAAGAGCAGGCTAAAAAGTTTTTGTGCATACCTCTTGTGTCCTTTTTTTCTGACATCATTTCCGCTTTTGTGTTGTTATGCTTTATGTTTTTTTAAAGATCTTCTGATATACTACTCTCTTCTAGCAACTTGTAGACCGAGGCAACAATATTTAAAATTTGAACCTTGTAGGGTTATAAAAGCTTGAGCTGCTTCTCTTAGAGTCAGATGAAGATTACATCTTTTGATAATGCTTCAAACTTTGAGTCATACAACCTACTTGAAGTGCGTAAAGATACTTCATATTATAATTCCTTTAGACCAACATAGAATAAAACTTGTTCTTGACTTCGTACCATCTCAAGACATACACTTCAAAATTTATTAATTCGAAATTAAGACTAATGAAAATTATTCAGATTGTTATTCATAAAAACTTAAAGATTTGAGATAATGATTTAGTTTTTTTTTTAACAGTAGGTTATTGGTTTAATGTAAGTACAAGCTTTTTTTTAAATAATAACTTTAAAATGGGCGCTTCTAGGGTGTTTCACCTTGTGGGTGAAACACCCGTGTGACACTGTTTTGACTTGATATAGAAGGTTAACTGACCGGATAGAATAAATATGGTTAATGTTAAGACTTAAAGGTACCAATTTTTTTTTTGTCATTACAACTTTCCCTTTCTCCTACTTGCATTTCCTAAGTGAGTGATTGGGAAATTTTTTTTTCAATCATTTTTGATCTAAGGTGGAGGAATGGAGTTCGAAGCATAGCTTACCTGCATTTCGCTGAGTGAAAGCAACAGGTGAGTGGAAATGCCGCATTTTTTTTCACACTAATGACTAACTTCATTGACTGCTTAAACATCTTTTGGGTTCCCAAAACACACATCTTATATTCTTATACTTTCTTTTCCAAATTATGTTCATGGTCAACAATGATACCCACTTGGAAAAAATGGTTGCAATGTCTTCCATGGGTCTTCGTATAAAACAAGGGACGTTTCAAGTTCAAGAATGGATGCCCAGTTGCCCAGCCGGAGATAGTACCTTGAACACTGCCATGACCAACACCTTTCATGGGGTCACATAGAACAGGGGACATTTTGTGCTTCAAAATGGATGTCCAACAAGAACCAATCCCTTATATACCGTCATGACAGGTTCATATTTCTGTTCTAAATCATGGTCAGAGTCAGTCGACACTGGGTAAGGGGCACAACTCAGTTATCATGAATAGTTAATGAAAATGGAGAGGGAGGGAGGTTAAAACAGTAATTCTAAATTATTAATAACCGGCTATATGCGGTAAATAATTATTAATCATGACCGTCTATTATAATAATATAAATCAATAGCTATAAAAAGGTGACCACCGGTATGTCACCCATGTGAGTGACACACCCTAGAAGGACCCCTTTAAAATACACTTATATTTATGTTGCAATCACAATCACTCTCACTTTGACATTATCTTAATTAAAAAAAACGCGGTTTTCTTTTAATTTTTGTCCAACTAAAACACAAGATATTTGTTATATACACTATTGATTCTAATATATACACACGTATACCACAATTTTAAAAATAAATTTACAAATATTTTTGAAGAAAATCAAAATCAATAAGCATATTTTTTATTAAGATCATTCATTTTAAAAATTAAATTGTAAGAAGAAATAAACTTGAGAACACTGAAACATTAAGGGGCCGTTCGGGGTGGTTGCGAGTTTTCAGTTTTTAGTTTTTAAAATTTTTCAATCAAGTTTTTACAACTCAAAATCAAAAATTGAAAACCACTTTATGTGGTTTTCAAAATGTTTGTTTTAAAAACCACAAAAACAAGTTTTCAATTTTTTGTTTTGAGTTGTAAAAACTTGATTAAAATTTTTTAAAAATAAAAAACTGAAAACTCGCAACCACCATGAACGGCTCCTAAACAAATATTGTTTAATAGCTTCAATAACAATTTGTTTAAAACATAATAGTCAATGATTTATACAATTGTTGCCTATTATATGTTTAGGCATAATTAAAATTGTGTTGTGTATATATATGTGTTTTAGGAATAATTTTGTAATAATTGATAATATATAGAATTATTTACAATTTTTAAAATTATTGAGTATTCTATATTTTTGGAATAATTAAAAATTTGTTGTCTATACGTGTTTTAGGAATAATTTTGCAATGATTGATGATTGAATTATCTAAAATTTTTAAAATTATTGAGTATTCTACACTTTGAGAATAATTTTACAACCAACTCATAAAAGAAACCTCCACATGCAGATAAAAAATTGTTATCTATTATGACTTTGTCTTAGAGTGGTTCGTTAGACCTAAATATTAAGGCGTACACTCCATCACGGAGGCTTCTTATGATATGTTTTGATCCTTATATTTTTAACTAAAGCTTGCTAACGTTAAAAAAAAATAAAAAAAAAAATTGCTTATGTATACGCCTTTTGATACGACGCTCCAATAGTTGGAAAAACAATTTGCAAATAGATTATTTGATCAAACCAGAAAACAAATTGCAAAGGATTAAATATATTTTTGTCCCTAACTTTTTCATCCGAATTTGATTTTAGTCCCTAATCTTTTTTTCGTTGGTTTTGGTTCCCAACATTTCCAAAGCATTGAAATTAGTCTCTGTCGTCACTCTTATATTTAACAGAGTTGATGGCGGGGACTAATTTCAATGATTTGAAAATGTTAGGGACCAAAAACAATGAAAAATAAAGATTAGGGACCAAATCCAAATTCGGGTTTGGTCCCTAAACTTTCAACCGAATTCCTAAAATTTTCAAATCATTGAAATTAGTCCCTGTCGTCACCCCTGTATTTAACAGAGTTGACGGCATGGACTAATTTCAATGATTTGGAAACGTTAGGGACCAAAACCAATGAAAAAAAAATTAGGGACCAAAACTAAATTCGGGTAAAAGTTTAGGGACCAAAAACATATATTTAACCCAATTGCAAAATATATTGCCTAACCTAAAGAGTTTGTTCATTATTTAATACTATATTTGGTGTTTGAGAAGATCAACTTTGATGGCTTATTTTTGCACGTCATAATGTATACACTAGTTTTTTTTTTTTTTTGGGTGAACACCATATATTATATATACATTAGTTTTTTTTTAACCATATGTATCCCCTATTATCAGGGTCGGGGCAATAATCCTATTTAAGGTTAATTTAGTCATAATTAATACTCATCACCCATATTAAAAGTATGTTTAATGAGGATCGAATCTGGGAGATATACGCTAGTTTACTTCAAATAATTTATCATAAAAGTGATTTTGGGATCAGTATGTTCATTATTTTTAATAAAAGACATTTTATCCTTCTAGATTGTTTTTTTTTTTTTGTCGACTTCTAGATTGTCTTGTACCAATAAGTTAAGCTGGTGGAAATAGGTTAACCCGACTGAACCAGCCCACAAAAGTCCGTAAAAATACATGACTCGAGTCTTTATTTTAGAAGCTCGAACAATTCCTGAACTTTTTAGCTCGACTTGATAAAGTCCGTTGCCCGTGAAAATCTGCAAAATAAACCAGGCTATCTACAAAAACCCACAAAATATAAGGCTCAGACATTTTATTTTAAAGCTGAATAATTCACGAACTTTTAAGCCTGACTCGCAGAAACCCGATATCCTCATGAGACAAATTAGATTGTCCAAATTGACAACTTTACCAACACGTACGCTATTGGTATTATTAATAATGAGGTATTTATTAAAAGAATATTGAGAATAATTACACCGTTAACGTTACGTCTTTTCTAATCCAACAAATTTTCCCCTTCATGAATCTTGCATCGGGAAGCCAAATTCTCTCTTGAAATCTATGCCTAGAAGCTAGCAAGGATAATAATATTATATAATATTTTAATTTATAAAATAACACAAAAACATAAAAAAAATAAGATATATAAGTTGTAAATTAGTATAAATAATATCATTTTAAAGAAAACCTGACCTTCATTGATTCGGGTATTGGGTTTCCTTTTTGAAAAACCGAGCCACCCGACCCAGGGTAGCTGTTGAACGCATGCAAGGGGAGGAGGTTAACTTCATTTCACTTTTTTTCATATTCATTTTCAATTTCATCTTTCTCCCTTTCTCCCTACAACCCTAGCCTCTCTCTCTCATTCCCTCACATACTCACTTCACACTTGTGTGCGTCGCCATCGCTTTCGCTCCCCTCGTCATCCCCGCTCGTGACCGCCACTGCCGGCGTCAACGTTGTCTTCCCCAAAGCCAACCACTTCTGCATTCCTTAGGGCCTGTTTGGTTTGAGGAAACGTTTTCTGTTTTCATTTCTGTTTTCATTCTGTTTCCTGTTTTCTGAAATTTTACAAAGGAAAAACTGGAAATGCTGAAAACAGCAAATTTTTGTTTCCAGCATTTCCAATTTTTCCTTTGTAAATTTCAGAAAACAGGAAACAGAAAATGGAAACAGGAAATGAAAATGCAAACCAAACAAGCCCTTATCTTTCTTCTTCGATCGTTTTTAGCTTTCTGCACACGATTCTGATCCCTCTTCTTTGATCATTTATGCCGCCGCACGTCTTGCGTCCTCCGTGATCCATTGTTCTACCATCGCGAGCCATCCACTCGAGCGTCGTTCTTCCTTTGCGCTTTTCGCGTCTGTGATCCTTGTTCTTCCCCGTTCCCGTCGCGACTGCAAGCCTTGTTCTTCACCGTGAGCTTCATCACAAGTACCTTGTTCTCTATTATGAGTTGTCCCTGCTCTTCAATCTCCACTGTAAGCGCTACTGTTCCAAGTCACAATGAGGTTGTTCTTAGCAATTTTCTTGAATCCAGAATGAGTTTAAGTTTGAATCTTTTTATCTCTTTTCACCTCAGGTGCTCTGTGGTTGGCTGGAAGTTTGAAGGGTTCACCTTCAAGTGTTCTTTGCATGTGGGTAATGGTTAAAGTTTGAAGCTTTTTTCTCATTTGCATGTGGGATCCTATTGAAGAAAGAGAGCCGCTCTAGTAGATGAGTTAGTCACTGTAATGGAAAGATCTTTATGGAAAAAACTGAAATGGAAATGAAAGATTAATATAGGCATTGTAATGGAAAACATCTTTTTGGAAAAAATTGAAATGGAAATGAAATATTTTTTTTGGAATCTAATTGTGGTTGGTAGCGATTTTGCAATCTAGGAGTTTTTTCACTTTATTATCTTTTCACATAAATTATTTTTCCGACCCGATCCAACCCGTTAATGATCGGATTGGTTCGGTTTGGGTTGCTTAATGAAAAAATAAATAACCACCCAACCCAATCCGATGACATTTAATCGGTTTGGAAAACCCCTAAACCTGATCTAACGCGACCCGATTACATCCCTAGCTCCATATACATTATCCTCCATAACATTTTATTACTCTACTAGAATACCTACTTATTGGGTCGTCAAAGTACTTCCATGTGTCAACACCAGCCTAACTTGGCCCAAAGCAATTTTTACCATGTTTTTTTATAGTCAATACTTAATATAGTTAAGCCTTTACATATATACAATGAAAGTTGTTCATATAAAATATAAAGTTTTAAGAATGAAGATTAGATTTACCTTTACATTTACATTTACATTTACCTTTACATTTACATTTACATTTACATTTTAATCATGTAAGGATATTTCATAAAATAAAATCAATGACATTTGGGCCGCACTACACTACGTACACGGTACACTAGTGTTTTATGGATTGAAGAAAAAAAAAGAAAAAAAAGAAGAGAAAAAAAGAAAAAAAGGAAAAAATGAAGAAAGGAGGGACAAACCAAAAAGAAGCGGAGGGAAAAAGGAGCCAGAGAAGGCGAGGAGAAAAGGAGGGCAAGGAGGGAAGGACAGGAGGGGAAAGACGAGAGAGGAGAATGGAGTGTAAAGAAAATTGGGAACTTTTAGAAAATGATAAATAGTATGAAGTAGAAAAATTAAGAAGATATTATGTTACTTAATGATACATATATGCTATTTTAATATATATATTATTGTATATATTATATAAAAATATATATTTAAAACATTATCAATTCAACTTTAATTAAATCAATAAATTATAAATAATGTTTCCTCCCTCCAATAACAAATCCAACTTTGGAGTAGAGCTGTAATACGGGTCAAGCACGGCTCGCGTGGGCTGGCCCACCACGGGTTACGCAAAAAGTGGGTCGAGCCGGGGCTTGGCTCACTTTGTGGTGAGCTGGGAAAATACCAACCCGGCTCAACCCACCATGGGTTGGTGGGTTGCGCGGGTTGGCTCGCTTAATTTTAGAAAATATTTAAAAAAATTTAAAAACAGCAAAAAAATGAAATAAAATTGTGAAAAAATTGAAAAAAAAATGGAAAAAAAAAGGGCAAAAAAAAGGGCAAAAAAAAATTCACAACTTTTCAAATTTCACAACATGCAAGATTCCCAATCCAAAAAAAATCACAATTAAGCAATCCAAAATACACATCAACAACATTACAACACCAAATTACTTAGTCTCAAACATCAAACTTAACCAAATACACATCATCCACAATCTGAAAAATTACTAAGTCTCAACATAAACTTAACCAAAATACACACCAACACCACACCAACATCAAACAACCAAAATACACATCATCCACAACCTGTCAAGTGTCAAATTACTAAGTCTTGATACACCAAACTTAAAACAATTAAAAGAGTTACACAAAATACAAAGTGCTCCTAAATCAAAGAGTTGATGTGTGTTGTCTCAGGAGCATTAGAGTCTTGGACTGTCAAATCAATAACAATCTCCTCCTTGTCAACATCTTCATTATCTTCATCTACATTGATGAAAAAAAATATGTTAATAAAGAATGATTATTGAAAAATAAGGAATATGAAGGTAAAAAAAAGTATTCATAAGGTTATCATATAAGTACCTGATTTATCAAATTGAAAACCCATAACCAATTACGAGTTAAAAGCAGTGCTTGAACATTTTCAGGAAGCAGCTTGAACGATATTTGTTAAGCACACGAGCACCAATGCTAAATGCAGATTCACTAGCAACAGTAGTTATTGGAATGCTTAAGACATCACATGCCATCCTACTAAGGTTGGGTAACGTTCTTGGCGATCCTTCCAATACATAAGCACATCTAAATTCCTTTGGTACTTAGGTTCAAGTGTTGCCTCATCTAGATAAAGATCCAACTCAGATCTTCAAAATCATCAACATGTTCACTTATGTAATTGATATATTCCTAAGACAATATATGGAAAAACAAATTAACTAAAAGGGAAGATAACATAATAACAAAAATATAATTGCAAAAAGATTTAAAGAATTGTAACTTACATCCATTGGATCCATATCTTGTTCGTCCACCACATTGTTGCTTCTTGGTGTAGATCTTGTGTTGGACCAACAACTCGAGAAGTTGACGCACCCGACTCATTTGACCTTATATTCACATATTCTTCATAAAGCTTGAAAGTCTTGGCCTTTATGAGATTAATCTTCGCATCACAAGTAGAGGGATCAAGCTTTGAATAGTAAAACCGAAGTGCATTAACTTTCATCCTTGGATCAAGCACCATTGCAATGGAAAGAATGTCACTATAATCATTCCAATACTTATAAATTTACCCATCATCCTCTTCGCCATGTCTCTAATTATCAAATCATCACATTGGGCATTTTCCCGCAACAAACATTCAATTTTCCATACTTACAAGAAGTATTGATTAGAAGTAGGATAAGTTGTACCCGAAAACAACTTAGTAATTTTGTCAAATGGCCTTAAGAATTCACACATTTTTCATCCCTCTTCCACTCATCATTTGATGGACAAAATTTGCAGTTTCTATCACGAATTATGAATTGGCCAAAAGCACGACGATACCTAAGTGCACAGATTACTCACCGTAACATATTACAAGCACACACAGGGATACTCAGCTCAGTCACAGATTACTCATCACCATAGATAACAATCACACACATGGATACTCAGTCACAGTCTCACAGATTACTCACAGCCACAAGGATATGATACCCAATCACAGATTGCAGATTACTCAAGCACACACAGTGAAAGGCTGAAAAAGCAATATCATTAATATTACCTCAATGAAGACACTACTCTCGAAGATGTAGATCCAGATGAACTCCGCTCCAGCTCTGTCACGTAGAGGAAGACGAAAGCGAAGACGACGAACGACGAACCACACGCAGATGACGAACCACTCCGTAGCCGAACGGAGAAGACGAACGGCGCAGCCGAACGGAGAACTCGCAGCCAAACGGAGGAAGACGATCGGCGATCTCGCAGACGCAACAGCCGCCGCTGGAGAAGACGAACGGAGATCTCACAGTTGCAACAACCGCCGCCGAAGAAGACGAAAGAATGTCACAGTCGCAACTGAACAACCGTGGCCGGAGATGAACGATCTCACAGTCGCAATAGCCGCCGCGGAGATGAAGAACGGGTGATCTCGCAGTTCAGATGAAGAACGACGGTGAGGGAGAATGAGGGAGAAACGAAGGAGAGGATGAACGAACGACGGGAGGGAGGAGGAACGAACGACGGTGAGGGAGGAAGAGGAACGAACGGCGGTGAGGGAAGAAGAAGAGGAACAAACAGCGGGTTAGGGTTTTTGAAGGAAGAAGAGGAACGAACGACTCTCTAGGGTTTTCAAATGAAATGTCTCAAATGTGAAGAAAAAGAGACCCGTGCGTGAACTGAATAAATTTTTTTTAAGTGAATAAATTTTTTAATAAAAATCACGGATTGGCCCGGCTCAACCCGGCCTAGCTCATGGGTTAAGTGAGCCGGGCCAGATTTACTGGGGTCTGATGAGCCAAATTTTTTTCAACCCAACCCACTGGTGAGCCGGGTTTACACGGGTTGGCTCACTGGGTTGGGCTCGTTTTGACGGCTCTACTTTGGAGAAGAGTTCATAAATCATCACCTCATTACTAAAAGGTTGTGACTTAGCAGTTGGCAAGACATACTCACATTGTGGGAAGAACTTTTGGGTTTAATCCTTACTAAACAAGGATGCACATAGGTTGAATTGGGTTAGATTTACACCGCTTTTGGACCCAACTCAATTAACCATGTCCGGGTTGGGTTGGGCCGGTTTTGCCATTTTTTATTATGGACCCAACCCAACCTAACCCAAACCGATCAAGGTCGGATTGGGTTGGGTTGGGTGATTGGGTCATGATAATTAAAAAATAGAAAAAACAAAAAAAATCAAATTTATAGAATGTTGTTATTTTTCATAACCATTTAGACTTCATAAATTATATAAATTTGTAGTTCCAAGATTTTGACACATTGACTATATAACTATTTCAAAAAATTTATAAATTAAAACTAAAAAAAAATATGACATACACTTTTCACACACAATTTAATTCAAATATTTAGCACAACACAGTAAAGAGAGATGTCCCAAATAGGATAGTACTAACTTTATTGAAATAAGACAATTATTGATAATATAATACTCCCTCCGGTCCTTTTTATAAGACACCATTTAGAAAATATTGACGGTACTTTTTATAAGGCACTTGATAATCTCTATGAAGCATTTAATTTTTTTTCCTGATTTACCCTTATTAAATTTTTCCATCATGTATTTTGCTAATTGTTCATAAACGAGGTATTATAAATATTGTTACATAGGTGACCAAGAGAGAGAGTTAAACATTTGCACTTTTCCATATACATTGTGTGTTCCAATACAATTGATAGTGAGAATTAGTACTATATTAGTGCATAATTTAATTTCAATTATTTAGTGAGAGAATATACTAATAATATTAAATAGGGGTAAACATGGAATGTTGTATTTTTTTTTTATGAAACCAATAAAATTAACCACTTAAACTACTTCCTTCGTTTGTGTAATTCAGTTAAAGGTGCCTTATAAAAAGGACCAGAGGGAGTAGTTTTTTATATAAGAGGTTGGATTGGGTTGGATACATCGGGTAGTATTTATCTAGACCCGTTATATACCCAACCCAAATTGGTCGGGTTCATGCTTACCCAACCCAAACAAACCCGATGACCCAACCCAACCCACCAAATAGTGATTGGGTTGGTCGGGTCGGCTGGACCCATGCGCAACCCTACTACTAAATACTTTCTAAGTGAGGGATGAGGACGTTTAAATGTGATTAAACCCGAATAAGATTATAACTAATAATGGGGGATGCACGTGATTAACACGAAAAAATGCTAACAAGTGTCCTAAGGACATTTTAATTAAAGATTCAAAATTAAAAAAGTTATTATTAGACTTTGCAACTTAATACTAAATGTAATCAATGTTGTGATTCCCAATAAAACTCTAATATACTCCCTCCGGACTCAATTATAAGCAAAAAAAACTCATCTATGATGAATTAAAATATAAGCAAAAGTTAACTAATTCCACCCTATTAAATGATATCATCCCAAATTGCCCTTTATTTTATTTATATTTTATTTTCCAACCACTCCATTTAATGCATCATGTGCCAGAGTATGTCTACTTGAAACAAGTTCAATAAAGTTGAATGTAACGTAATTTAGATAAGGGTCCAGCTAACGATTAAGAAACCAAAAGAAAAGGTTTTTATTGGAAATCACAATCTTAATTGTATCTATGAGATTAAATGTCACACACTCTAATAAAAACCTTCTCTTTTTAGTTCCTTAACAAGTGCCCTAAGGGCACTCATTAGCATTTCCTTTTAAATAATACAATTACTTTTTAGATAAAATCAAGAAAATTAAATGAATTTAACTAACTTTCTTAGTAAATGTAAATATTATTATTTTTGCTTATAAATGAGTGCGGAGGGAGTATATGAATTCCTTAACATGTGTTAGAAAACTTATTTGCTAGATAAAAATAATCATCACCTCACTTTAAGCGTAGTCATGAAATAATGGGCCACTTTAATTGCATAGCTTGTAGATGTTACAAGAATATTGTAATTTCACAAGGTTAATGAAGAATGTGCGGTTGACCAAAAAAAAAAAAAAAGAAGAATGTGCGGAAAAAAGAAGATCCTGGTGCTTTCTTGTATACTTCCAAGAAATATCGAGTTATCACACACTTTATTTTTACTAAATGAAATCAAACAAAAGAGTTTGATTAATTCATACAAAAAAAATAGAAACATACAAAAACAGTTGGCCAAAAAAATGTACACGAAGATTGAGATACCACAAGGTGACAATTTACATGCAAGTAAAGGCAACATAAAAACTATAATCTTTATAAGTATATATATGGTTAAATAAACGTATTATTTACCACTAACCATTTCAATCTATATAACTTTTTGTTATGTACTTTTCGCTAGTAACATCACCTGAACATCTTTTACGTACCTTTCAATTTTCCGATCCCCCTCAGATAAAAAAGACTTCCTAGCTAATATGCAGTGCACTCATAACTCTACAGGCCCAACCTCGAACTATATTCAAATACTGATTATTAAGCCAACTACGTACTAAAGCAATAATGTCGCCTCATCCAAATTACTAGTGAAGCAGTTTAAGGCCTTGTTATATTTTACAAATCATTGCAGCCATCATACGGAGGAAGCAGCGTAGAGAGAAAGATTCTATTGCATGTTACATCTCCACCAAATTGATGAACTAAAAAAGAAAAAGATTAAAAAGTTATATAGCGCACGTCACAAATTAATGGTGGGGTGGGACAAACAACGTCAGCTTGGAGTAGGACCTCA
Source organism: Sesbania bispinosa (assembly GCA_026901365.1). Lineage (NCBI taxonomy): Eukaryota > Viridiplantae > Streptophyta > Magnoliopsida > Fabales > Fabaceae > Sesbania > Sesbania bispinosa. Next base: position 112,638 of record QLOH01000318.1, read on the forward strand.
TCAACATTTTTGACCTAATTATGATAATTCTAATTCTTTATCATATTATGAAGAAACAAGGACCGAGAGTGTCACAATACATTATTGGTTATAAGATTTGTGGCGATATTATCCTTCCTAACCCAACTCAACAAAAGAGACTTTTGTATGGGTCGCAATTTGGTACCCTCCCGTGAGAGAGGGTTTTGGTATCTTTTTTGAATTTTTTTTATTGAATGGAGGTATAAAGGTCAAAACTACATAAAAACAAGTTGTATAATCCGTCATAAATTATTTCGAAGACATAAAATAGATTTTAAATGAGACACATGTGTATTGCAAATAAGAATGTGAAAAATAGGGGAATACAATAAAAAATACAGGATAATAGTTATCAGATAAAAAAAGTCTTTTAAAAAATTAAAAATACAAATTCTAATAGTTAAATATTGTCCCATAATTATAAAATTACTAAAACCATTTAAGAAAGTTGAGAGAAAATAATTAAATAATCAAAAAAATTACCAAAACCTTCTCTCACCAGGTAAAATAGAATTTCCCCATTTTATTGGGCCCATCATCTCAACTCAAAACTTAATTTGTCTCACTCTCTCTATCTCCAGCACCACCGACTTTGATCTTTCCTTATACCTCAGTGCTTTGCTTTGTGGTGGAATCACCTTTCACTTTTTCTCTCACCGATCGAAATACATTCTAATTCCAATTCCAAAATCTTAAAAAGCTACCTTCCTACTCGGACATGCTGGCACGGTGTATGTAGCTATCATCATCGCTTCCCTCCTTTTTTTTCTCTTTTCCTATTAATTTCTATGAATCTTTCAATATTCTTCTATCACCATACATAACTAATTTCCTGTGCGAATAAAGTATAGTAGCATAAAAATACAAGGTGGGTGTAATATGTTACTTATTGCACAAGTACAAAAAGAATATCAAGAATAAAACTTGTTATTTACTAGAATGAATTATGGTAAATGAACATCTTAATTCGTAAAGCACTATATCAAGTAAAAACTACATGAAGTGTGTTCTTTAATTTTCATACAACGAAAATCATATTTTTAAGAAAATTAAAGTGTTATAATTTCAATATCGTGACATTGATTCCAAGTGGTAATGGACGTCCCCAATTAATTTTCATCTAATTTCTTTTTATCAGTTTGTCAGATTTATAAACGCAATTTCTGTAATTACAGGCAACAGCAAAACGCACTCAACAATTCTTTATCTTTTGAGACAAAAAGGAAAAGCAGAAGTCACGTTGACGGTTACTTTTATTTATTTTTATCCTTCAATTCGCTCGCTACAGGAAATGAATGAACGGTACAAATGTATAAAGTTATTTGAAGATAACGATAAGGTTGACATGTTATATTAAAGTGAATGTGATGCTCTTAGGGATGATATTGATCAGATAATCGACCAATCCCTTTTCCTGTTTTTTTAGTTCTGATTTTCACCTCATCTCAAGTTGTAAGCGAGGCTAGCATGACAGAGCATAGCATAAAAAAAGTAACAGGATTCTCTAATTAATAAAGGCAACCGTGCAACAAAACTACACAAGCTTAATTAATTAATTAACCTGATCACATGGAACACTCTTTGAAGTTGTAGTTGGAGCATGAGTATGAACGAATCATGAACTTTAATTTAGAGGTTGTTCACACCAACCCTCCATCCAAACTTCATGCATCCAAGGAGATGGAGACGTTGGTCAAGTGTCATGATTTAAATCCTTGTGGTCCAATGATGTATACTTGCAAGTCTAACGTGTGAACAAGCTCCCCAATTTGTCTAGACATGAACAAACGCTAAGGTGCTTGGAACAAGTATCTGGATTTCTCACTTGTCTCTTTATAGTTGATGGTATTATTTCGACATTTTTTTATGCTGAACCCCAATTTTGTGTTGCTTCATCAGTCACGAAGGTTGAATAGTGAATATCCCACATATTACAAACTCCCAGGTGGATATAAATATAGTTTATTAATTAATGAGGACATAAACTCCAAGGATGAATTACACAAAGTGATGCCGTGTTGAGAGTCTTTGATTAGAATACATGGCTATCGATAGAAATTAACTAGAATGCTACCACATTGTATTCATTTTGTGCAAAATTTTCGTACTTTTTAGCATTTATGTAAAGAGAATTCACCACACTCACCGTACCCCACACCAAAACACAGGCCAATCCTTTGTTGAACATGAAGCAATAATACCTGCTACAATTTTGAAATTGACATGCTTCATATTATAAAGGGGAAAAATTAAACCCAAACAATGTGACAACTTACAAACTGAAATATCTGTCACTTTGAAGGATCATGTGACCCATTAAAAAATGGTCATTTTTGTCAGATAAATAATTGGTTTAGCTGAATATTAGTTGCCAAATATATAAGCTGTAACAGAAAACAACAAGAGACCTTCTTGCAGAAAAAGGAAATGGTCTTCAAATGCCATTGCGAGATAAAAAACAGAAGCAAAGTCCACCCAAGCTACAATTCTATAGGTAAAGGAAAAACTGAAAAAGACATTATGGCATATTGCTCAAGTACATTAACACTGCTTTTTAATATAGCATGTGCAGCTGAAGAACCTAATTACCAATTGCTGTTAATAGCAGAAGATCCTCAATTAGGCCAGAGCTGAATTATCCTGAAGCCTCAACTCCACTCTAAAACTCCTTCAACCAATTTCCAAAACCAGCTCCCTTTTTGGTGCCTCCGCATTCAAATAATCATGAAGTGGTTTTATCTTCACAGGCGGATGACTGCATTCAATGTACACTCCAAAAATTGTATACTGACATCTCACTTCATCCTCCAATTTGATTACTCTGAAAGATAAAGACTTATTAATTGAACCAATTAGGGGAGCTAATGAAACAACAGATAAAAGTATCAGTATGTTGAAACAAAAGTATGGAAGAGAATAAATCTACTACATCTTTGTGCGTGTTTAGATATCCTTCACTTACCTTTCTATTATTTTCAAATAATCTCTTTTATGCTGACTTTATAGTTTACTTTGAATCTTCATAACAGCCTCATACTACTGATTATGTTTCTGACTTTCTGTGTTGTTCTCAATTGTCTGGTGGACCTTGTTCACCAATTTCTTCAAAGGTTCTCGTGACTTGTGGCTTAAGGATCACAAAACACATATACCATTTTGGCATTAGCAGTTAACTTGATGACTCCAAATCCATATTCACCAATAGTCCTTACAAGAGCATAAGCCCCCATCAAAATGATGGAAATGATTTCTGTCCCTTAATATGATTTTCCTACTGTAGACCTTGGAAATAAATTTAATGCTCAAATGGCAATCCTCACAAACTCGCAGGTTCTTAAAATCCGGATGGGAGTCCCGGGAGCAGTGGTGAGAAGTCCAAAAGCAATTGCTAACTTCTCACCGTGAGTAGCTAATGTATTCTGTTTCTCTTGTTCATCAAAATCTTGTAGGGTTTGTAGTTGTTAATGGCTCATATCCAGCATATTGAATTCTTTCTAATATTTCATTCAGCATTTCATATATCTCAAAAGATTTCGTGGTGAGATTTATCTCCAGAAAAATATTCATGCACTGCATTATTAACTTCAATTGAGCTACTTCCTGGGACTTCCTGAATACTTGAATATTTCACCCTCCTCCTCAGGTTCATAACCCTGTCTGATTTCTTTGTGTGGGAATATATACTTGACAAGAGAACATAATTCCCATCCACATGAGGCTCCAATTCAAGAAGGTTTACAGTAGCTTCTTCTGCCAGTTCAACATTTTTGTGGATTCTACAAGCTCCAAGAAAGGCCCTCCACACAATGGCATCTGGTGCAAAGGGCATAGTTCTAATAAGTTCCCTAGCCTCTTGAAGGTGCCCTGCTCGTCCCAACATGTCAACCATACACCCATAGTGTTCAATCTTTGGAGTGACTCCGTAAACACTACTCATTGAATTGAAGTATTCCCATCCTTTGTCAACCAATCCAATATGGCTGCAGGCACTCAATACACCTATAAAGTAACATGAGTAGGTTTAATTCCCTCAGTTATCATATTGGAGAAATATTCTAGAGCCTGCTCACCAAATCCATGATTTGCAAGACCCATTATCATGACACTCCAAGTAAAGATATCCTTCTTCTCCAACTCCAAGAGGTCAAACAACCTTAGTGCATTATCTATGTCCCCACATTTGGCATACATATCTAAAAGACAAGTCCCAAGCTTTATGTCCACTTCAATTCCATTTCTCTCAATGTACTCATGAATCATCTTGCCCATCCCAAGGGCACCCACATTCCCACATGCAGATAAGACACTGATTATAGTGATCCTATCAGGCACCACATTAGCTAGTTGCATTTCATGAAACAACCTCAATGCTTCTTTAGATTGCTGCCTTCGTTCACCATCAATGCCAAACAATTTCTGACCTGCCCCAACTTCACCAAGTGAGGCATATCCATGAAAAATGGTGTTCCAAGAAACCAAATCTCTCTGAGGCATATTGTTGAACAGTTGGTGTGCCATTTTAATCTCCCCAATTCTAACACACTCAGCCAACAGAACATTATAGGAAACCAAGTCTGGTTTTTCCATGCAATCCAAAACCTTGCTCGCGTACTCCAAGCAACCACATTTTGCATACATTTCAATAAGGGCAGTTTGGAGAAACAAATCAGAACAAAACCCAAGTTTGACCACATGGGCATGTATGTTTCTGCCATTTTCCCAATCCAACAACCTCCCACATGCCTGAAAAGCCAACGAGAGGCTGAAACTATCGACCAAAACGTCGTCGTCGTGGTCAGGGAAGTAAAGGGTGAGAGATTCTTGAGGCCTTTGAGCATTCAGGTAAGCGCGCATCATGGTGTTGCGTATGAAGGTGTCAGGCAGGGAAAAAGAATCGAATATGGAACGAGCAATAGTGCAAATGGGGGCGCAGAAGGGAAACGAGGGTACCCAAAAGCTTGGCTTGGAGGAACTTGTTATTGTTATGCCAGAAACAGGTTTTGACGTAAAAGGCGTGGACTTGAAGGAAGTGGTTTAGGGTGGTTGTGTCTTGCAGAAGGGACGTGAATTGATCCTCTGTTCTATGGCCTTTCTCATCGAAATCACAATTGCACACCATCCATTAAACGATCAAGGTCAATCATGTTCTGTTACTTCAAACTTACTCTCCAGCAACACATTCCATCTTGGTATTTTACCTCTATGTTAAAACTTATGAAAAAAAAGATGAAACTCAAATTTGATTTATCATTTAACCGAATTAAATTACTACATAGTAGACATTTACATAATTAGGTAGGATTATTAACTCTTATCTCTGAAACTCTCACTCGATATACACTCACAAAGCATTCATAAATTTATAAAACTTGAACTACACTCATTTATATTTATTGATTGAATAAAATACACAAATTCAGTTAACCACTCATAGTTTTCTAATAACAAGGTTGGTTTCGTTTATGCATAGTGTGAGCACACACAAATTTCCTAACACACTTACTTACTGTGACTGCACACTGTGTCAGCAGCACAGGTACATCTTTATGAAACCAAATCCCTCAATCCATGTTAACCTGACAAACGACAAAATTTGGCATCTCGACCAAAACTAGCGGTAGTCACTGGCATGATAATGTTCATTGGCTCTTTTTTTTTTTTTGAAAAAAGAGGAATTTGAACAAACTCATTCAAACAAGTTCTCTGAGGGATTTATACCGTTACCAATAATATCCTGACCACTGGTAAATCTGCTTAGAATATCGGTAAAAGAGGTCAGATTACATCCATAAAACAGTGAAACACACTCATGAGTGAAGTAAAATCTGTTCTTTATTAATTTTAATCAGTTTGTATTGATTACTTAACCACGTGATAAACACAAGCAAATTTTACTTATGATGCAAATCAGGAAGACAACAGCAATAATACACCACATTTTCATTGCCTTTGTCATTTGAAAAGAAACCCATACACATTTGACCGCATGTGTAGACATGAACTTAAAGAGACACTTTCCAATCATATTCGAAACCATCCCCAATAATGCGTTCAAGTGTGCATCATGAGCTGTGGAAACTTTAAAATATCCTCTGAAGCTGCTACGTCTATTCAAACTCAGCCACAAATGCTTTTTTCTTTATTGGGCATAGCGCAGCACAAGATATAGTTAGCAGCACTAAACAACTGTTATAGATAAACTTGATCTAGCAATTTTCAACCTTGTACATATTGCTATTTTGGCCGTGATTAGGCATGTCCATACATTCCTCCAAAACGTGCTTTTATGATTTTATCCAAAACTTAAGGACCAATGAAAATATAATATGATTTTTAATGCACGCCTGGCTTATCTATCTTTTAGTCTAATATAATCTGAATCAGTCACACGTGTTTAAAACTTCAAAGACCTGGACAAAAAAAAGATGAAAGAAGCATCCAATCTAAGCATTAGTGGTATGTGCAGCTTTCATTTCTGCATGCCATTAGCATCCAAACAGTTGTAGACAAAGAAGTTGCATAGATATGAAGAAAGAGAGAAGAATGTTGGTATGTTTCCTTGTCACACATAATTGTTCGATCAAAGCATGATGACCTGCCAAAATTATTCCTCCTCTAATAACCCTCGTCCTTTTACCCTTACCCTGCCACCAATTCTTCAACTTCCCCTTCTCCCAACAAAAGGAAAAAGTTAGGAAAAGAAAGAAATCTAAAAGGGAAGTAATAAGATAAATTGTATATGATATCCAAAGAAAGGGCACCACCAACCCCAAAGCTGAAGAAGTGGGCTTTTGGACAGAGCATCACTCAACTTATTATTCCTCCAAACACACCCTTCCATGTGCTACATTCCGACATTCCTTTGGACTATTCTGTGAGCCCCTTCCTGCTTTACCAATGCTTTTGCCTCTTTGCACCGAAGAAAAAGGAAGGAGATATATATATGCTTATGTAATCCCCCACATAAACAGGGCCTATGAAATCCGTTAGATTGACCAATCAACATCTTCTTTTTGGACTTTGCAGCTTACCTGCCGATTCTCATTCCTTTTTAATCATTTAGAATTTCATCGAGGGACTCAAACTAAATTATTTATGATATTACAAAATCTTAATTAAACATGTCATCACTCTAGCTATATATAAATACATACGCAAAGCAATTCATCATGCCTCCTTAGAGTTCACTCCCTTGCTAGCTACCATCTTTCCTTTGAAGCCACAATCACTACTATTACTACTACTACGTAGTTAATGGGAGGGAAAACTCATGACCCCAGTGTCGTTCACTCTTCCATTGCTCTGCTACAAGAGAGGTTTAGACAGTTGCAAAGAGTGAAAGAAATGAGGGAAAAGAGAGAGTTGCTGAAAATGCTTGGCACTGAACCTAAACATTTCATTAATTCCATCCCCACTATGACTTGTGATCCAACAAGGCTGTTTTTCCACCATGAATTGTTCATCCCATCAAAGTCACCACCCCATGTTTGTCTTTCTCTATGGCCAACCTCGCAGGAGGACAATAGCAGTAGTAGTACTGTTGAGACTACCCCAGTCTCAAAGAATGTATGTTTCACAGATTGTACACATACACAGTCCCTGCAGGCTTCATGGAAGAACACCTATGATTGGAATTCTGGCTCTGACTCTGGTGTTGATACTTCTCTTCATCTGTAATAACTAATAACATATAATAATTAATGTAGCTTCATGTATGTATAACACCTAATCTTGTGTGACACAACGCCCTCTTTTCTTTTGCACCTTATTATTAGCTTAGCTAGCTATTCGCTATTAATCTAGTTTAGAAGTTCTGGTGAATCACAGAATATGTAGGTTGGTTGTAGGTTTCTCTGATTCGGTCTAAAATCAAGTTGTCTATTTCATTTACATCTCGTTATCAATCTACAAAGTGTCCGTGTGGTTTCTGATTGAAAATAATTAGTTATTTGGAATTGATTTTAAATTATTTTCGTCTGGTGAGATATATAAATTCTGTGTCATTAATTTTCAGTCATTGATTCTATAATTTATTAAAATCAATTCTATCCTACTTCATAGCAAGCAGACCTAAGTAATATTTTAATATTTTAAACTAGTTAAAAAACTAGCTGAAAACAGAAAAGGTATACGAAAACTTAAAAGCTGGCTGAAAATTAAAAAATTAGCTAATTTCATTGAAGGTATTTGGTAAAATTAGTTAAAAATGATAAAATGAGATAACATCATTAATTATTAAATAATGATGAGTGAGAGTAGTTGAGAGATAAACTTATAATAAATTTTTTAGTTAGTAGCAAAAAATGAGGATTTTTTTTTAAAAAAAGTTACCCCAAATAATTTTCAAGAAAAACTAATAACCACAAAATACTATTTTAATAAACACAACTAAAATTGTTTCCTCTACTAATTTCAAATTACCGAACACATTTTTAATATAACGAACTGTCGCTAACTTAAAGCTTATTGTATTGGAAAGTGGCAAACAAGCAGGGGCGTAGCCAGGAATCTTTCTTTGGGGGGCGGAATAAAATATCAAAAAGGTTAAATATGTCTTTGGTCTCTCAAAATATGATGAAATTTGGTTTTGGTCCTCCATTTTTTAAAATCACATGCTTTTAATCCTCCTTATTAACCGTACTCTGTTAAGTCACTTTCACAGTTTCACTACGATTCTCTCAAGTAAAAATTTACAGGAATTTCTTGCGATTTTTCTCTAAAAAATTAATGTGTAGTAAATTTTCAAAAAAACTACAATTTTTTATCATAAAAATGCTGTTGTAAATTTTCTTTGCTTTCTTATAAAAAAATATATAGTAAATTTCCCGCAAATTTTAGAATCTAAATGAAATTTCTTTTAAATTTTGAAACCTGCAGGAAATTTCGAAAGAAAATACATAGAAAAATCTACAAGAAATATTAATATGTCATCACTTAGCGAAATATAACTAACGACGAGGACTAAAATCATGTGATTTTGAAAAACAGAGGACAATAACCAAATTTCGCTATATTTTAAGGGACTAAAAACATATTTAACCCTATTAAATATTATGATAAAAATATTAAATAATTTCAGTTAAGAATAGTAAATTTTATTTAAATGAAACTCTTCGTTCATTTATCTGCATGAAATTTCCCAACAAATTGATAACTTTGTTCAATATCAAATGACTTTAAAAAGTCTTTGGGATCTAAAGTTGAACCGGATATAAGAAGTTCAACTTCCTTTTCATTAAATCTTTTATTTAATTCAGATAATTACAAATCAAATTTTTAGTTTTTTTTCTTATTTAATTCTAAAAAAATATTCAAATCAAACAAAATCTTTTTTAATGTTATATTATGTTACCTAATAATATTTTCTCCCTTCTTTCCTATTCTTTGAAATGCTCATATGTTTCCCCTTTTAATCTTTTTTTTTTTAGACTATTATTTCTAATAAAATCTTATGTATAATTTTGACAAAAATGAAATAATAAAAAGTTCAAACTTTTTTTTGACAAAATAAAGATAAATAGCAAGAGTCGTAAAGAAGTATTTAATACTACAAAATCTACGAACTTTTTAGGGAAAGCGAAGTAATATTTCATGAAATATATTATACGGGATCTATATAGTTAATAAAAATTTGAAAATTTTTGGGAGGGCATGACCCTTGCCAAGCCCCTTGGCTACGCCGCTGCGAACAAGCAATCTTTGCAGTAGGATCAGATGATCATGATGGACATGGCCCGTATGGGAAAACTTGATTGATATGATGCCTCAGGAAAATACCCACAGAACGAGAAGATAGCTAGACAGTGCTGGTTCAATGAACATGTAAACGGTTTTCATGCAACAAGGTTAGCCAAAAGATAACAACTGAAGATGACTTCAAAGTTCAATGAATCCAAGTTGTCTTTTCTGTATGTTTGATATATATGCGGGTAACTAAACTCACAAGTTCACCAATCTCACTTATTAGCATTTGCGTTATATATGTAGATTTTAATTTCATTCATATGTTAGATAGTATTATTTTTCTCCTGTTCTTTTTTTTTTTTTTTAATTAGTTACACATACCACGTAATATTCATTTTGGTAAGGATATCAATCCGAATATTCATGGGTTACTGACTTTATCGGACTGACTTAAAATACTCGGGAGTTATTTAGATTTCTAAATTAGTATCCGAATCCTACGTTTTTGTGGGCTGACCTAGTCGAGCTAACCTATTTTACTGGCTCTATCCAAGCAAGCTTTTACGGGAGAGATTTACTTGTTATAAAAAAATAAAAAATTATATTATATATATAATAAATTTATTTAATAATTCATACAATACATTTTTTTTACTCTCTATCATATTTAACTTTTTTTTCTTTTAATTCTATCTTACTATAAAATTGTTGTCTAAGATGGTGTTCAACTATAATTTTTCAAAAATAAAAAATGAAATCCCGCTTTGTGGATCTTAATGATGCCTAATCTTTTTGGTGTTAAATGGATCCCAGTTGAGAATGAGATAAATGATTGAAGTAGTGGAATGACTTAGTAAGAACTGGTCTGGCATCACGAAAGTTCACTCCCGAGGCATCCAGCATCTGCAAATGCATTGCAATTGCAAATCGTAGTAAGTTTTTGATGTCATCTCCACCATTGAAGGGATTTGTAGTTGACTGTTCTGTGATTCTGCAAATCCAATGGGAGAGAGAACTAACAAATAAGTAGACAGTGGTGAGGAGCTATGCAGGGTATTTACATTACACCTTCCTTACAAGGAAAGAAATGTGCAATCTACAAATTAAGAGGGAAAAGCTTGATTTCGCACGCTTTTTAAAAATTGGGCTTGTCTATTGTGGGATAAGCCGTTCCTCTAAGCTTTTATTTTATGATATATATATCTTACACCCAATCCAAATCATCATAAGATATGGTCCTTGCGGCAAATAAAAAACAAGACATGAAAGGATATCATATAGTAAACAAATAAAAGGAATCACTTCTTTATTTGCAGTTCCTGTAGGGATCCTAATTTCTGCTTTATAGTCTCATACCTTGCTTGTGAAATTGATCATCTAGACTAGATTATATTCCTCATTGCAAAAAAAAAAAATGCTTAATTAGAACGGACATATTGTAAAATGAACACTAAAATCAGAATCTTAACCAAAACAAGAGTTACGTAACATAATTTATTTTATCCATGGCACAAAATTGTTTATCCCTGTAAGTACTACTGTGGAGGCTCTGTAATAAAATTTCCTTTCAGTACCATGTTCAATTATCCCCTCTTATTTGGCAAGTTATCAGTAGATTGAAAAAATAAAAACTGAGATACCATATTTGGGATCACCATATCTAACACCTTTAGCATGACATAATCATGGTGATAGAGACATTCTACAGAAAAAAAGTTCCACGTTATCGTGACATCGAAGCTGAAGGAACGGAAGTAGGACCACACCTACACCTTGGTGCCTCAGCCTTTGAGGAAAGAGAGACTCTAATACTTTTTCCTCTCCAGGAAGAAACTATATAAAGAGGGAACTTAAGAATATTGTCTGCTATTATATGGAACATAGTTCAAATTAGTTAGATACCAGAAACTCCAAAAGAACAATGGCTTCACCATCGCTCAAAATTTTGATATCTCTGCTCCTTTTAACCCTATCTATTCAAGCATATGGTAAAATCAGCATTACCTCTATTTGTGTTCTGCTAAGTTAATTTATTTCTTTAGCATTGTTTTTAAATGAATTATATATAATATATATATATATATATATATATATATATCAATTAAAAGGATAAATTTATTGTGCTATAGTTTGCCACTGTTTTTTAGTGTAAAACAATTTATTCAATTTTATCTGCTAGAAGCCAAAGGCTCATGTAAGTAATATCTTGTATTGGAAAATTTCAGGAGAATCAAAGGAATGGTGCATAGCTGATGAGCAGAGCACAGATGAGGAGCTGCAAAGGGCCCTGGATTGGGCTTGTGGGAAGGGTGGAGCAAATTGCAGCAAGATACAAGTGAATCATCCCTGTTACCTTCCAAATACGTTGAGGGACCATGCCTCTTATGCCTTCAACAATTACTATCAGAGGTTCAAGCACAAAGGAGCCTCTTGCTATTTCAATTCTGCTGCAATCACCACGGATCTTGACCCAAGTAACATTTCTAACTAATCTCTCATAACTAACTTTTCATCTTTAGATACAATGCTTTATCCTTTCATTTAGTAACAATGAATAAGACACACATTACATTAACAATTGATTTTATTTAATTTGATTGAAATATTGTCGTTGCAAATTAATGATCTCTTCTGTTTTGGTTTCAGGCCATGGCTCATGCAAGTTTGAGTTTCTGCCATGAATAAAGTTTGAAGTAATTTCTTTTCTTAACAATGAAGACACAGTAATGAAGTCAGTGCTGCTTTCTGTCTGCGTCTCCTAAATCCATGTTGTTAATTCCATCTCTTGATTTGAAACAGTATCATGGCGAAATGGCTTTGAATGATCTTCTATTTCTGTAATTTGAGTGATCGATCGAGAATTGATACTTTTTGACGAAAGAGCGATGTAATTTATTATTTGGATTCTCTCACACTTTGAATATCTTTGTTGAGTTTAATTAACTGGACCCATCCATGTAAATCTTAGCTGCACTCACTTGTTTCCTTCTTTTGCGCTTACTCACCCGCATTGTGAAGGTACTTAGGTACACCTGAACGTAGTCTTCCTCAATGTGTGAACGCGGAAAGTAATGTTATAATTGAAAAAATATGAATATTAATTAAAAGTGTTATCAATTACAATTTAAATTGATTTATTATTATATAAAACTATTAAAGAACACGGAAATTTTTACTTCATGGTATTATAAACTTCAAAATTTTATATAAAAAGATAATATATGAAGATATAACTTGAAAAGAAATATAATAATTTATCTTTTTTATCTCAATATAATGATTTGAATTAAATTAACTTAATCTTAATATGATTAGTTTGATTAAAATTAATTTAAAAAATTTCAAAAAAAAAAACTAATTATATTGTTCAGTACTAGTACTGACGTACGAGCTCAACACCCTGGCTTCACAAGCCTTGAACTCGGGGTATGTGTTCTGTATCGGGTACTGACCTACCAATAGAGCGGTACGCGATAGCCCGTTTGGTAGAATAGTAGTAGATCAATATCACTTACTTAACCCAATCATCCGTCTATGTATTTCAAGATCTGAAGGTCGGTGTTTAGCTTATATAAAGCTAAAACATAACTTCGGGTCGAATCATCTTATACTCTCATAATAACGGCTAGGTCTGACCCCTAATGGAAGAAGTACTCGGTCGTCAAGAAACTAATAAATTTTATTTTATTTCAAATGCACACTAAACCAACATGAGCCACGGGATCCAGACCAATTATATTTTGTATATTTACTATTTAGGAGCATATGAATTGAGTGGAGTATAAAGTTCTAACTATTAAATTATGAAGCGTATAATCAATATTATAATATAAAGTTACGTAACTATTGTTGATAACCATGTGACTTTATAATTTTTAATTTTGATCATTGGTATAAATGAAATTATTTAGTTACTCAAATGATTTTCTCATAATAAAATAGCGTTCTTACTTAATACTTAGGGTACAATACGTTACACTGTGACAATTAGTACCCCTTACTACAAATTTGGGCTCTTTTACTTGAGTTGGACCTTCGGGCTTACTTTCACAAGAAATTAACAATTAGAAAGCGTCAAGCTCCGTCGTAATATATCATTCTGATTGCAATTCACAAACGGAGCCTTTATTTCCACTGCCACTGGGTCTGGCTGATCAGAATCAGATTTTCAAGGGCCAAACACTGTATCAGTATGATCCACACCATATCGACACAGGCAAAGTATGTTTTGAGGTCTGCAATTGTATGTCACCTTACGGATATTTTTTTTTTTTTTTTTTTATCACATTCCTTTTAACACTTTTTTATTAAACAGTTTAAATTGTTTTTATTGGTATAATACGTGAAGGGAAACCACGTGGTTCTAAGTATTATCTTTGATCTCTGTGTATGAAACAGATACAATTGATATCAGTAGCTTAATTAAGGCATATTGACATCAGTAGGTTTTTAAATTATTTTGAGTGTTGGATCAGATCATAAGTAAGTTCATTCAGTATTTTGAAATTTAGTTAGCATCTCCCTATAAGATAAATCATGCATAAGTTCTACTATATGTTGCTATTTTATTTTAGACAATTTTAAAGCATTTTTTGCTTATAGCACCAAATCCTGTTACCGATCTGAGCAGAATCAGCCGAAATCCAACAAATATTTTAATTGAACCTTCTCAGTGCCAGCCAGCTTTGTCTTAATTTGGCGAAAAAGATTCTCAAACTGATGCTATTCTGATTTCCAGGTTTCAATCTCTTTGCTGCTTGGTGGATCCAGTCACATTTCAAGCTGTGATTTCAAAGTTACAACCATTCCTTCGAATCATAATCACATTATTATAGATCCTGGCATTAATGTGACATCATGTTTGTAGCAAAGTTCAACAAAACATAGCCAAAAAAATGGACACATATGAGAATAAAGACAATGGCTCTGCAGCTGCAAGTTGCAATTGCTTCATATTTTGTTTACAGTGATTTTATATTAGAAGGAAGAGAAAAAAAGATGCAGCATGACTGGCTGGTGTGACAGGATTGAAATGAAGGTGCCTGCCTCATATGCCATTATCATGAATTGAAGGATTGTAAGGAGTGGGTATCAAGTAAAGATTGTTTTTCCTTCCAACCACAAGATCCAAATGTTTCATCCATATTAAACTCCTCTGGCTTCATTCCTTCTGGGAGTTCCCAGTTGAAGTGGTAGAGTAATTTGGCTAGAGCAAACTCAACATTGGCTAACCGAATATAATGCCTGGACACATTCTACTTCCTGCCCCCAAAGGATGTATTCAAAGTTTGTCCCTTTGAAATCAATACAAGTACCAAGGAATCTTTCTGGTATAAACCTGTCTCCATCATACCAGTGCTCAGGATCTCTTCCAAGTGCCCATGCGTTTACTATCACTTTAGTCTTAGCAGGTAATTCATATCCACCAATCTCACATGCTTCCTTGCATTCTCTTGGAAGCAACCAAAGGAAGAGGTGGATGTAACCTCAAGGTTTCTCTGATTACAGCCTTTAAGTAGCTAAGTTCACCTAGGTCAGTCTCATGGATTGTTTCCTTTCCTCTGAAAGTTTGTCTAATCTCAGCTTGTGCCTTCTCCCTTACTCTTGGGTTTCTCATCATTTCTGCCATAGCCCACTCTAGTACTTTTGCTGAAGTATCAGTTCAGCAGCAAATATGTCATGCATAATGTTGAATATGGTTCAGATAACAGAACAAATCAACCAAAAGATGATTGTATTGTAACAGAGAAACTGATTCCATTGATTTTATTATTCACATACTTGTTGTAGAAGCATAGCAGAAAGAATTATTATATTTGTGGATGATCTCAAATAGAATTCAAAATCTGATGAATGTTATGACAGACATACTAACCCAAATCACAGCTTTGACATTGTTGGTTGTAATTGGGGTCTCAAGGTTGCCACTTGTGTAAAACTCGCAAAAGAACCTCAACAAGATTTTCGTTCTTCTCTTCTCCCATGCCTTTGTTTGCTCTCATCTGATACACTTGATTCTCCTTTAGAATCTTCTCTATAATCTTGTCAAGCTTCTTAAGCATATTCTCCAATTTGGCCTTCAACCCAGTTATGAGATGTATAGGTTTCAAAGAAGGAAACAAATCAGCAAGATCAAAACCATCTGATAGTTGTGTTGCTTCTTTTACAATCAATATAAATTCTTCATGATCTTCAGATATGTTACCAAATGCTGCTCTGGAAACAAAGGTACTTATAAAAGAGTCAATCTTGTTAGTGAGATTGATTGGTGAACCTATAGATGACTGAATTATTTCCATGAGTTTAGCTGCCTCATCTTCTCTAATATGGGAGAAAGACTGAACTTTCTTGGAACTAAGAAGCTCCAATGTACATATTTTTCCTCATTTGTCTCCAGTAATCACCATATGGAGCAAAGGCGATGTCAACTGATCCATAGCCCATAATATCAGAAGCAAGAAATCGTGGCCTGTGTGCAAAAGCAAGGTCATTTGTTTTCATTATTTCCTTGGCCATATTGGGGGATGACACAACCACTGCAGAAATCTCACCTAGCTGTAGATTGCATCAAGGGTCCATATTTTTGGGCAAGTTCTCGGAGAGCATGGTGAGGAAGTGAGCTTGCTGCAGCTAGTTGATGCAGGTTCCCTATGAGAGGTAACTTCCATGGCCCTGGTGGCAGTTTATGCTGACTCTTTGCCCTGTAGTTCTTTACAAGCCAAAGTATTAAGAGTGAGAAGAAGAAGAAGAAGAAGAAGAAGAAGAAGAAGAAGAAGAAGAAGAAGAAGAAGAAGAAAGAGGGTAATGACTATGAAGGAAGATTGGGACTTCCATGGCATTAAGGGCAGATCCAGTTGTTTGTATGAAGTTGGGATAAGCATGTGTATGAAGTTGCTTGCTCTATTTAATTTAGACACTGAAACTATTTATAACCGACACAAGTTATTTAATTGCATAATTTTCAATTCCTGACCTAAATCGTTGAATACAAAAATGTGTCATTTAATGCCTGACAGAAGCAAGTCTTGAGGTAAGTTATGCAAGGAATCTGTCTATGAAGAAGAACTTGCCTAAGAAGACAAATTCCTACCCAAATTAACTTGTGTTTTGTTGTGTAATTAGAACTTACAATCAGTCATTGCCATACATAAAAGAACAATAGCTAGCTTTTTTCTCATACATGTGACGAATGGTGATGGAACCTTGCCGGCTAAAATGGAAAGTAGAGTTTTGATTGATTTATTAATTGATAAAAACAACAACAAAATTCTTTATCACGCATGAAATAAAAAACCAATAGCCATTAGGCACTAATAGACTTAATTCGTGAAGGATGAAACTGCATTCAGCATTATTCAAATTAGATTGATTCATCTGTGAACGGAACATACCTGCAATGTTATCAGAATTAATAAACGTGCACATACACATTCACACACATAACTGTGTATAACTTCTATTAACGAAATTTCAAATTTATTTCACATTTTCACCAATAAGGTTACCTATTATTAAGCATTTAATTACTTAATTACAGTTCTTGCCACAAACGCTTAGTTAATTATAAATAACAAATGGTTTTTAATTATATTTTTGTCCTGTAAATATCATGATTTTTCTCATTTAATTGCTCATTTTTTATTTTTTTAAAGTTGTTTTCATAAATGATTTTTTTTTTTCCAAATCTCCCCTCCGTTTCACAAATAGTTTCTAAAAAGTTATCACAATTTTTAAAGAAGTCCTCCATAAACACAAAACACCGTGATTTCCCAATTAGTCCCTTATAATAATTTTTTTTCAAATGATCTATATTACATCATATTTAACATTAAAAAAACTGAAAATTTAATATAAAACTCACACAGATTGTTATAATTTGCCATTGTATTAATTACTCTTTATCATTAACCATCATTCCCAATTATACATACATACACATTCATAAAACCAAAAACTTTTCTATTCTTCAGAAATCCTACCTACACAAAATTATATGGAGTAACGCTACATTGGCCAACTTAGCACAAAATGGTGTGACCGGAGGTTATGAAGTAGAGCATACCTAATAAAAATAGAGTATGACTTTGCAAAATAAAAATGATGAGCCATGACCTTTTGATGTAAGTAGACTAGCCTTTTCATGCACTTTTTATCAATTTGACTATTGTGCAAACCATCAAATATGCTACTCCTATAAATTGAGTTCATGTAGTATATTTTAACCATCAAACAAACATTCAATGTTTGAATACTAAGTGAGAGTTTTTTCTATTTTCTTTATGCTTATGAGTCAGGTTACTTAGGGTATGTTTGTGAGTTGAATTTTGGAGGGAAAAGGAGGGAATGGAAGGGTTTATTGGAAGCCCTTCCCCCCTTTGTGGTCGTGAGTTTAAGTATTTTACAAAGTCTTTCCCCCCTTCTCCCCCTCCCTTCTCCCTCCAATTTTTTCCTTTCCATCCTCTCTAAATTCACAAACACACCCTAAAGGTACTAGTGGTTCAATTATGGAATGCGTTTACCACACAAAATGAGAAAGAGTCAATATTTTCGGAAAAAAGATACAAATATGGATGAAAAGATATGGATTTATAAAATTATTACATTTATCTATTATATGTTTATTTTTAGTTAAAAAAACGCAAATAGAATTTTGAAACAATATGCTCTAATTGTAACAAACTGTTTTTTTTTCACACGCAACTCATAAAATTATCTCACTTTATTTAATTTCACATCCAATTTTGAAACAATACGCTCTTATTTTATAATTTTTTATATTGCATTTTCCGCTTCCCATGCAATGTCACGTCATAAATCCACACCTTCATTATTTTTTCATCAATTTAAATAATTATTTTATTACTAATATTACAATAATTATTTTTCTAAAATATATTACTTGTTCTATATATATATTTACTTGCCACATTTTTTTAACAAGTATCATAATTAATTGAGGAATCATTGAGACAATGATATTATCTACGTATTATTTAATTCAAATATAATAAACAACTTTACTATAGATAACTTTAAATTTTCTGAAAATAAAGAAAAATAACAATTCAAAATTTACCTTCAAATCAACCTATTATAACCAAAAGACTTAAGTATTTATATTTTCAATTACCACTATACAATTTCACATATATCACATAATTTTAAATAAAGAAATAATTATTTCTATATTTTCTAATATTTCTTAATATCATTCATTTTTAAAATAAAAAAAAATCAAGGCCATACACTAGTGTGAAATGTGAATCCATATGTAGTATATAGTTACTTGAATATATTTTTTGGTCGAAAATAAACAAAGTTTTTGAAATAGAACTTCATTCACGTATTTCCACTCGTCTGGAATTTTAATTTATCTTTAGTTCACTTTTTAAATATTGATTTCTTTAATCATTTAAGTTTGATATTTCAGCAACATTTTAATAAATGAAAAAACATGTACACTTAGACAAAGTATTGTTAAAAAATAATATATTAATAAAATGTTTATAAATTAAATAAATAAAAATAATAATTAATACTTTATTTGTTGTCCAAAATGTAAATAATAAAATTATAAAAATTAATATCAACAGAAAAAAATCTACGAATTCAAACCTAAACATGTAAAAAAAATATAAAGACGTTATTTAAACTAGGGATGGCTCCCGCCCTTGGCGGGAAGTACCTCTCCACCTCTCAATTATCTCCCCATCCCTACCCTCATTCCCCTTCTCGGGGCAATATTTCCTCATCCTCATTCCCCATATCCCCACAGGTCCCCACGGGGATCCCCATATCTAGGTTTAATTATTAAAGAAAAGGCTAAAAGTCAATTATATATATATATATATATATGTATATAATTAAAGATAATTTTATTATTTTAATTATTTTAGTGATCTTATGAGGCAATGAGAGCGATTTTCCATACTCAACCCTATCCTTATAACGGAAAAATCTCCAAATACAAAATTCTAAATGAGGTAGGTTATATAAAAAACCTTAAATCATAGAGGAAATTGTCAATCTTACATATGTATTAATTATTTTATATGTGTTAGGGCGGGGGCAGGGATCCCACGGGGCGGGAGGAATGATCTCACCCCCATCTCCAAATATGCTTAGGGTTTTTTTTATCCCCACCCTCATCCCCGCCAGGGAAAAATTCTCCACTCTTGGGTTCCCAGATGGAGCAATCTTCATGGATATCCTCAAACTCAGTTAGACACTGCCGTCCCTAATTTAAACCAATGAAAAAAATTTGAGATTTGGCATGACATTTTTGGAAACTTCAAAATTAAATTTAAAATGGAGGCTTGTGAGGGTCCACCGCGGGGCATCCGTGGCATGTAAAATTTGCAGATAAGATACCACACCACACCACTTGGACTTGGGGGCCGAGGCTATGCTATGAAAGATAAGGTATCATATAATAAAAAATCAAGATAAGGTGTATTGGTAGGATTCATGTTACAGCTCCATTTACATCCACAGATGAATAGCACAAAGGGTATTGTTGTTGCATAGACTTCAAAATTTAGCTCTCACTGACTGTGAGAAGAGGAAGACTAAGGAGAATCAGAATGATGAAAAATCTCAGCCTTAGATCAAAGCTCCACCTTCCAAGCCCCTCTTGTTCTACTCCAAACCCTACTCCACTAATTGTCAAACCCATCAAAATCTTGAAACACCCACCTTCAAAATTTGCAATCAATCTGAGAGAGCAAACTCCAGCTCGCACAATTACCCTCAACCACACAACTGTTGTGGAGCATGATGCAGCGAGGCCATCGTTGAAACTCTCGATTCCTGAAAATGGGCATTCGAGGATTGTGATAGTGGGAGCTGTTTCTGTGGGAATTTTGCTACTTTTGAGTGGGATTGATGACCAAAAGGCGTTGGCTTTGGGTCCTGAAGGCCCACTTGTGGAAGAATTTTGGGACAACGTAAGGAGGTATGCGCTCTATGCTCTCACTGTTAGCACAGGTGCCATTTACACCATCTTCCTTCCCATATTTGAGCTCCTCAAGAACCCCATTTCTGCAATTCTCATCCTTGCTATTTTCGGAGGCAGCATCTACATTGTTTCACAAGTGCTTTCTGCCATGGTTGGGGTTTCTGATTTTACTTACAATTATGGATACTAGATAGCTGCAACAAAGCCTTTTTTTTCCCCTTTATGCTTTACTCTATATATAGTCTATCTTTGGTACTGATAGTAATTTATTTTTTCATTATTTTTGGGCTGAGAGATAATAGTATGAAAGTAAATTGATCCGAACAATAAACAAATATCCAATGAATTTCAGTCTTAATTTTATATATATGGGATGGGTTTGGTTTTGTTATTCCAATTTGGAATTACAATATTATATTATATATATGATATGATTACAAGCAAACAACAGATGAAACGGAGAGAGGGTTAGCGGTAGTTGTTGGCATACTGAAAGAAGACGAGTCTTCCTGGGCCAAGGGGTTTGCCATCATTGACAAGGCAATCACCATTTCCAAGTGTGCGAAACACTGCGGGGTCTATTGAAATGGCTGAGTTGAACATTCCACAATTAACATGAATATTTGTTATGTTGCAATCCCCATTGCATTGGTTCATTATTTCAACTGAGTATCGATGAATCCCACTTGGAAGATCCGCCGCTTGGTCTTGATATATCATAATGTCTTGCTTTGAGCATGATGATGATGTCCCTGTAACTGTAAGGTTCCTCTCCCCATCTACAATATATACATAAACTAGCATTAATTGTTAGGACTTAATTAGGACTGCACTGCACTTTCTTTCTTTCATTTTGTTAATTAGAGTTTAAAGACTAAAATGGACTGCAAATTAAATAAATTAATACCAACAGAGTGGAGTAGTTTCCGAAGGGTCATTACTGTTCTGTTTCCATTGGAAATAACTATCTCTTTATTCACCGCCTCCTCTTTCACCTTTCTTGTGAATTCCTAAAGCTCTCACTGCATTGCATTAACAAGCATAATATTATCCTATCAGTGGCTCGGTCAACAATTAATATGAGACTGGATTGAGGGAAAGGAAGAAATTAGCCATAAAGAATTGCAATTCTTACATTGTATCAAAGGACCATTATACATTGTTAGAAATGTTGTTTGTACATTAATGTTATATATAGAAATAAAGGAGGAAAAAGAGAGTAACGTGAGATGTGATGAAGATAGATAGAGAGTAAAAGTGTGTTGTATAAGTTATTATATGTTTTTTGTTGTATGAAAATGTTATCTCAAAAAGAGATATTAAATTCATATAATATAAAACATACAACAACTCATATAACATATTTTTTTCTCTATTTTTTTTCTATCACATCACCTATCACAATGTTATATTTCTCTCATTATATTATACATGTTTTACATGTACAATTCACATTACTAAGAAAAATAATATGTCCT
The DNA here is from genome assembly GCA_026901365.1 of Sesbania bispinosa. Classification (NCBI taxonomy): domain Eukaryota; kingdom Viridiplantae; phylum Streptophyta; class Magnoliopsida; order Fabales; family Fabaceae; genus Sesbania; species Sesbania bispinosa. The sequence continues at coordinate 134,778 of QLOH01000318.1, forward strand.
GTCAAATGGTACAGAGATATGTCACAAAAGGTGAAAGGTGTTGTGTTACATGAGTGCATGGCTAAGACAAAGGCCACGAGCGAGGCCACCGAAACAATGCATAAGCTTCGAGCTTCCGTGATTTTTCAACACAGCACTCATCCTGAAATGTTTTTACTCTGCTCGCTAGCAACCTGAAAATTAAAAGCTGAACAAAGAGGAAGTCATTTAATTTGAGAAGCAATATAAATGAAATTGATTAATGGAATGCAGGTTATAATTAATAGAGGGAAAGGAGTGCTAGACCTAAGAAGAAAAGGGAGGATAGATATCTGAGTTGCAAAAGTTCAGTGAAGCTTCAGAGTTTAAATAGCCATACGAAATATAGAACTATGTGTTTGATTTCACATAAAATTACGTTATAAATGTAGATTCGGGTCAACGTTAAAACTATTTTACATAGTTATTTAATAATATGTTATCACATTATTTAAAGAGTTTAAAATATAAAATAAAAAATTATTCTTATAATATTTTATAATTTTATGGAAAAAATAAATTCAACTATTTTTATATTATTGAACTTCTACAAAAATTATTTTAAATAATTTAAAGTATAGAGATTAAGTATATTTAAAATATAGTTTAAATATTATCTGAAAAGTATCACAAAAATAAAATAAAAAATTTCATTTAATTGCAGTATTGAAATAAATTTGTTAGTTTTGTGTGTCTTTTATATTCAATTAATTTATATATGTTTGAAATATTCAATTTTTTATTGGTTTAAAATCCATTGACTAATGTTACTTCTATGTTTATTTGACTAATTTTTTAAGTATTATAATTAGCATGTTAATTATATTATAAATATGTCCTAATTACTTACATTGTTAATTTATTTTCTATTCAATGTATATTAAATTTAAAATTAACATTAAACATGTTAAATTAATAAATAGTCAGTAAGACTGCAAATATTATGGAAACTCTAAAATTGAACATATTAAATTATTTTTATTATTTCCTTTTCTGTTGTTTGACTTTGAAATGCATCACAATATAATTTTATTTTAAGTTTGAATATATAAAAAAATCAAATTCGTTATGAAATTACTCAATACCAATATTTTTAAATAAATTTTATAATTATGATAACATAAGAATATATATATATATATATAATTTGTCAAAATAAATATTACATGATTTTAATCATTTTAATTGTTTTTATATATTAATATTTCAAAATAATTATAACTTTTAATATAAAATTATACCTATAATGTCTTATAATTATATTAAAAAATAAATTAAATTAATTTTATATATTTATATTCTATAAGAATTGTTTCAAATATAAATAGTTATTGAATATAAATAATATAAAGTTTCAAAAGTTAAAAAACAGACATAATTTATGGAAAAGTATGAATAATTATTATATTAATTATTGTAAATTATATATTCTATTTCATTATCCCATTTTATCATTATTTTAACCTCTTAATAATGTTCATAGGTCACCCTATATTCTTAAATTCACCTGAACATTACATTAAATGTATATAATTATTATCATACTACCTATTCAATTATTATATTAAATGCATAGTTAAATTAGCATAAAAATTATCATCTTCTAATCGCCTTCCCATTAATATAAAGTACAGTTTAATAATTTAATTAAATATATGATTTAATTATTTATTATATGTTATATTTAAAGAAGGTAAATGGTTGCTTTGCTTGATTATCTTTTTCTCCTCCACTTTCTTAGAGTGTAAGGTGTCATATTTAATTTGGTGTAACAGTTCTTTGATGTCAATTTTTAAAAATCACTCTTTAAATGTTATAAAATACTTAAAATATTAAAATATTAATTATTTTCATACATTTTCCACACAAAAAATATTATAAAAATATATAAACAAATCCATGTAATTCATTGATATTTTAGTAACTTATACGTTTTTCTAGACGGTACTTCAAATTGCATTTAACCTTATAGGATATTATTTTCTTTTTATTTTTATCATTAATATTTTAATAAAACTATTATTATATCCCTCTTAGTTTTTTAAAATTCTTCTAACTAAAGTTACTTTATAGAAAATCTAAATGATTATTATATTAATTGTTCTTAATTACATACTCTATTTTATTATTATTTCAACCTCTTAGTAATGTTTGTAGGTCACCCCAATCTCAACTGTAATTAAGTATATGAAAGCTTATAGAATGCAAATTATTTTAAATCTATAATTATACAATCCTATAGGTTTTTTAATATTTTTTTACTATTCATTCAATTTATTTTAATATTTTATTAGTTATTTTTTATTATTGTTACTACTTTTTGTTATCAAAAGTCGTGCCATTTTTTTAAAGTAAAATTGTTTAAGATGCATATATTGATACAGATAAGCACAGATAAATTTGTTGAGATTAATATCGAAGTTTGGATGTGGTATTATAACAAAATATGTTGATTTACATCTATCTATAATCTATAATTATACAATCCTATAGGTTTTTTAATATTTTTTTCACTATTCATTCAATTTATTATAATATTTTATTAGTTATTTTTTATTATTATTACTAATTTTTGTTATCAAAACTCGTGACATCTTTTTTATTTAAAGTAAAATTATTTAAGATGTAGACATTGATACAGATAAGCACAGATAAATTTGTTGAGATTAATATCGAAGTTTTGATGTGGTATTATAACAAAATATGTTGATTTACATCTATTTATAATATATATATATATATAATTATACAATCCTATAGGTTTTTTAATATTTTTTTCACTATTCATTCAATTTATTACAAGGCTTAAATAACTTTTTAGTCCCTGTAAAATATATGGTTTTTGCTTTTGGTCCTTATAAATTTTTTTTTATTCTTTTGGTCCTCATAAAATTCAGAAACTTTGAAAAAAGTCCTTATTGCCACTTGTCATGCATTCAACTATGTCTCATAAGTAATTATGTTGAGGTGGCATATGATGTGGCGTGTCTAGATGCATGACATATCATCAAAAAATGATAATAAGAACCATTTTCAAAATTTTCAAATTTTATGAGGACCAAAAGAATAAAAAAAAATTATAAGGACCAAAAGTAAAAACAAAATATTTTACAATGAACAAAAAGTTATTTAAGCCTATTTTACTACTTTTCTGTTATCAAAAGTCGTGTAATCTCTCTTATTCAAACTAAAATTATTTAATTTATAAATACTGATACACATGAGTACAAATATATTTGTTGAGATTGATACTAAAGTTTGTATGTGGTAATATAATAAAATGTGTTGATTTACATCAACTTTATTGTGTATTTTCCTAATATTTTATTTACATTAAAATTATTTAATTTGTAGATGTTGATACACATGAGTACATATATATTTGTTAAGATTGATACTAAAGTTTGGATGTGGTAATATAATAAAATGTGTTGATTTACATCAAATTTATTATGTATTTTCCTAATATATTATTTAGGGTGTTCATTGGTTTGGTTCAATCTGACGAACCCGATAAACCCTAAATCCTACCGAACCAATCTGATTGGTTTGGACTTTTTTAGCTAAATAAGGTTGGATCCGAACCGAACCAATCAAACCCGTCAATGATTGGTTTTGGTACGTAACGGATTAAAGATACTGGATCTGTTACCCGAACCGAACCAAACCACCCTAAATAAAAAAAATTGTACTAAAATAAAAAAAATTGGAAGAGATGAGAGACTAATCATCAACATACACATGAGTACAAATTTATTTATTGAGATATTATTTGGGGTTTAGGGTTTGCTACATGGAACAATGATCGTTAATATGGTAGAGTGTTCTGATACTTTATCTTTATATATCAATATATAAAGCAAAATGAAATAACAAAACAATACATAGAGTCAGTAACTCGGATTCCTGCATTTAGCCTTATAATATGATATAATGATGATATTCTTTTAAAGTCTTACCGGTGTCACATTGACTAAAGCAAACCCAGGTGGATATACACAATTTTACTACAAACATTCACTAGATCCTATATATTACCACCTGAGTTTCCTATAACCTATATCATTTAGTCAGATTGTGTTTCTACTATTGCACCATCCGCATATGCACAAAATTTAATTTAAAAAAACCAGTATTCGCACCATTCTATCGAAATCAATTTCTTAAGTGATCCCCGTGTATTGCACGGGTTATATACTAGTTATTAAACAATTACTTCAGTGGTGACATATTAATTATTTGAATATGTTACACATTCTTATATACAAAGTTGTTTGAAATTCATAACCTTTAACTATTATTATAATAATAATAATAATAATAATAATAATTATTATTATTATTATTATATAATATTATTTCATATTCATAATAACTCATAATATCATTAAAATATAATAACATATGTAATATGAAGAAAATAATCGTAATGACTTATTTATACAAAATACACTAACCTTGTGTTTGGATGGAGAATTTTAGAATTCTCAAAATTATAATACACAATATTGAGTGAATTGTTAAAATGAGAGGAATTGACAATGACAATCTAAAAAGTTTGAACATAAAAGAGAAATGTTGAAATTCTCTCTCAATATTTATCATTTGAAATTCCCCTATTTATCATAAAAAATCCATCTATTTGTCATTTGAAATTCTTTCTTCTACTATTTTAACACATGAATTCTAGTAATTTTAAATTTCTCAATCCAAACCCAAGGTAAAATCATAATGTATCTTGAGGTTGAGGTATTTAATGGCCTTCCTCAATCAAATTGTATTTGATTAAATCCAATTAATAGTTACTTAATTTAATAATTTTTTCATTTGGTATTAATTATTATTTTTAATTCCACTTCAATAGATATTATTAATTATTTACAGTGTTTTTTCATCCTTTCTCACTTTTCTTCATAAGAGTTTAAATTTTAAAAAATGTTAAAATAATAAATTAATAATATTCATAAATAAGAAAAACCAAAAATACTATTATTATATATATAAATAATTATCTATTTACATAAAAAAACATTTAATTACTTTTGAGTCATTGTCATAAATCATTATTATTATTCCTATGCTTCATTTTGTAATAAACTATTTCAAAAAATATTTAGATTTAATGTATGTACACATTATATAATCATATTTAAAATCTAAACATATATGTGTATATTTAAAATTTATTAATAAAAATTATTTATATTCATCAATAATAAACAAATTTTAATGAGAGAATCCATTCCCATTACTGTGTACTTAATGAAACATGCTAGCTTCCCAAGATTATTTACAGATACCTAAGTAGTATTTATTTATAGCTCAAGCTCAATGCCCAGCAATCGGTCCGATCACGCCAATGGATCGGGTATGTAATTGAATCGCCTATGATATCATTAACTCGGTCAAACCGCGGTCTGTTGGGTCGGTTGGCAGCACTCTGAAAATGCTGTGAAAATCACAAATCCTAGAGTTGAAGTTCGAAGCACTTTGAAAGCTGAGATTCGAACCCCACATCACCTGTGCTGAGAATGAAGCGCTCAACCACTACGCTGCCAATATTTATGCGAGTTTTAATATACATACTATTCTACTTTCTCTTTCTAACATTGTTGTCAAATTCGTTTAGATTTTACATATTGTATCCTTTTTCTTATTATTGTATTTATTTATTCTGTTTAATTTAATTTAATTTAATAAATATATATTTAAAAACTTTATATAATATAAAATATATTTTGTGTTTATAATATCTATTATTAAATATAAACATATTTTCATATTATTTGATTATATTATGTTATTAATATACTAATTCTGTGCATGGAGAAACTCGGAGCTATGATAATTGAAGTTGTCCAAAATGGAAATTTACAACTAATTAAGGTTGCTCAAAATGGGCCAGGTGTGTCTCATCTCTTTTTTGCTGATAATGTTTTACTTTTTTGTAAAGCAAAGCCATGACATGTTAGATTTCTTTCTCAGTTAATTAATAAATTTTGTGATACATCTGGATTTAAAGTTAATTTGGATAAGTCTAGGGCATTTTGTGGTGCAAAAATCCCTTTACAAAGGAAAAATAAAACTCATAACATTACTGGAGTTCAATTCACCAATTCTTTGGATAAGTACCTTGGGTTTAAAATTTTTGATAATAGACCTAAGAAAGATGATTTTAGGTTTATTATTGATAAGGTAAGTCATATGTTAGCTTCTTGGAAGGGAAGATTCCTTAATAAAACAGGTAGATTAACTTTGGTTAATTCGGTGTTAAACTCTATTCCTACTTATGCTATGCAAATTCATTGGTTTCCCCAAAGTATTTGTGATTGTTTGGATAGGAAAACTAGCGATTTTTTTGGAAGGGTAATGCTAATTCAGGAATTAATCTTGTTAATTGGAATAATATTACCTTACCTAGGAAAAGAGGTGGGCTTGGAATTAGGAAAGCCAAGGATCAAAATGTATCTTTACTTGGTAAACTTGTTTGGAATCTATCAACTCATAATCAAAATAAATTGCGGGTTCAGATTTTCGGTGCTAGGTATGATTTTGGTTGTTCTGTTTTTAAAAAAGTGCAGCGTTGTTCTTTTGTGTGGAGATCTATTTATAAGGCTGCTACTATTCTCCAAGAGGGATTTACTGCTAGAATTGGTGATGGAGAATCAAAGTTCCTCCTAGACTCTTGGCTGCCACAGGGTCCATTGTGTGACAAATTCAGTTTTTAAACACACATGATATACTTTTGAAGGTGAAGGATATTTGGGATGGACAAGCTTGGAATTTCCAGATTTTGTGGTCTGTAATTACTAATGCAGATTGTGAATTAATCAGAAACTTGAAGTCCGTAATTTCAGAAGGAATTAGTGATTCGATTATTTGGTCTCTATCATCTAATGGTATCTATTCAGCTAAGTTCGGTTATGATTGGTTAATTAAGCAGAAGAATACTGTTTCTCTATCTCAAGGAAGATCATGGACATGGATTTGGAATTTAAATGCAAGTGAACCTGTCAGATTGCTTGTTTGGCTTGCTGTTCAGGATAGACTTCCTACAAAGAAACTATTACAGCATAGGAACATTACATCTTCTGCATTATGTGTTTGTTGTCAGCAGGAAGAGGAGGATGCTTTTGATTGTTTGAGGAATTGTCCAAATGTTATTAGGTTGTGGGAGAATTATGGATTTACATCACACCTACAATTTAAAACAATAAATTGCATCTTTGATTGGCTGGTTTGGTCTACTTAAAATTTGGGTGCTCATTCTTGGTTGGGTTGTGGGAAATTTGGCTTGCAAAAAATACTAGAGATTTTGAAGGACATCAAGTGTCTACCTATCATATGATTAGCAAATCCAATTCTTTGGCTAATGTTTTTCAGTCGGTTTTCAATACCTCTTCTACTGCAAATGAGCAACAAATTAGAATCATTAAATGGTGCCCTCCTCCTATCAACTTTGTAGCTCTAAATGTTGATGGTAGTTCAATTGGCAACTCGGGTCCAGCTGGGTATGGGGGTTTAATCATAGATTCTGATGGATTATGGTTAAAAGGATTTTATGCTTCTTTGGACAATTATGATATCATCAAGGTTGAATTAATGGGCCTGTTAGTGGGCTTGTAAATTGCTTGGGATAATGGTTTTAGAGCTATGAAATGTTGGTCAGATTCTCAACATGTAATTTCTCTTGTGATGGGTCCTTGTCCAAGGAATCATAAGTATGCTCCAATCATTAACGAAATTCAGAAGTTGATGAGGAAAGACTGGATTCTTGAGGTTGGTCATATCCCAAGAGAAGGTAATCAATACACGGATGCTCTAGCCAAACTTGGTGCTTCTAGTTCATCCACTTCAGTTACAATCTTGGATTCTCATGATGGTTTTCAAGATTTAATTGCTGCTAATGCTAATGGTGTATCTTCCCTAGAGGTTGGAGACCATATGTTCATAGGACTATTTTAGTTTCTTTTTTTCCCCTTATTTTGTAACAAAAAAAATACTAATTTATTATTTAATACATACAATTATAAAGTATAAATATTTACTAAAAATATATGAATCAATGCTTTTATCTATTGAATTATTATTCTAGTGTTAAATTTTTTAGTTCATATTACTTTATGATTTTATATTTTCACAATTGGCCTAGTTAAAAGTAGAGTGAGACATACGATCCCGTATTAATGAAACTCTTTCATTAATTATAGAAATATGTATTAATACTTGCATTTAATGATTATACATATATTGTGTAAAATATTTAATGAGTTTAATAACACATGAGATGTCATAATTATTCAATTATGTGGTAACACATCATTGGATGGCAATGTAAAACTTTTTTACATTGTCAATGTATACTAATTAATTAAATTAAACTCTTAATATTTTCATATATAAAACATATTTCGTTTCTATCTCTCTTTATCACATCACTTATCAATTTCACAATTCTTTTTTTTTCTCTCTCATTATTATATGAATTTATTGTATAAATAAAAACAACTCTTTTAGTCAACCAAATAAATACAACTTTAATTTTGTTAATTACTACCCCCGGTCCTAATTATAAGAACATTTTAACCACTTCACAAAGATTAATGAAGTTGATTAATTTAATTGATCACAATAAATTTGTCATGAATAATAATAATATATATTATATTTACATAATTGCCCTTGAATTTATTGAAACTCATTATTCTTCTCTCTCCATTTAATTACTTCATTGTGTCATTCTTTCTCTATCCATTAATTACTCACCTATTTTCACAGGTATTTTTGTTAAAAAATAATTAATGCAAAGGACAATATGAAAAGAAAGGTTCTTATAATAAGGACCAAGAACAACTCACCAAAAAATTCTTTAAATAGAACCGGAGGTAATTAATGCAAATCACGATTTTCTTTCCTCTTCTTTTTCTATGACATTAGGGCTTAGAAAGCTTCAAGTCTAAGGAATGAAGTGGAAGATTCATCAAATACTAATGAAGTTTTTTTTTTCTTCTTTTGTGTTTTCCTTCTCTTCTCTGTGTATTGAACCAATTATGGTTGGGGTTTCTGATTTTGCTTACAAATATGGATACTAGATAGCTGCAACAAAGCCTTTTTTTCCCCCTTTATGCTTTACTCTATATATAGTCTATCTTTGGTACTGATAGTAATTTTATTTTTCATTATTTTTGGGCTGAGAGATAATAGTATGAAAGTAAATTGATCCGAACAATAAACAAATATCCAATTAATGTCAATATCTTTTATATATATATGGGATTGGTTCCTTTCTTATTCCAATTTGGAATTACAATATTATATTATATATCGATCATTACAAGCAAACAACCGATGAAACAGAGAGAGGGTAGCGGTAGTTGTTGGCATACTGAAAGAAGACGAGTCTTCCTGGGCCAAGGGGTTTGCCATTATTGACAAGGCAATCACCATTTCCAAGTCTGCGAAACACTGCAGGGTCTATGAAATGGCTGACCTGAACATTCCACAATTAACATGAATATTTGCGATGTTGCAATTCCTATTGCATTGGTTCATTATTTCAACTGAGTATCGATGAATCCCACTCGGAAGATCCGCCGCTTGGTCTTGATATATCATAATGTCTTGCTTTGAGCATGATGATGATGTCCCTGTAACTGTAAGGTTCCTCTCCCCATCTACAATATATACATATATAAACTAGTATTAATTGTTATGACTCACTTTCTTTCATTTTGTTAATTAGAGTTTAAAGACTGAAATGGACTGTAAATTAAATATATACCAGCAGAGTGGAGTAGCTTCCGAAGGGTCATCATTGCTCTGTTTCCATTGGAAAAAACCATTTCTTTATTCACAGCCTCCCTTTCACCTTCCTTGTGAATTGGTAAACCTCTCACTGCATTGTATTAATTAATAAGTATATCAATACACTGTTATCTTTCACACATAAAAAAAAAGAAAAGATAAATGGTACAGAGACCAGTGACAGAGAATCAGAAATATGCATGTCACAAAAGGTCAAAGGTGTTATGTTACCAGAGTGCATGGCTAAGACAAAGGCCACCAAGACAATGCATAAGCTTCCAGCTTTCGCACTTTTCAACACAATGCTCATCCTGAAATGCTTTCAATCTGTAAATTAAAAGCTGAAACAAAGAGGCAGAGTCATTTAATTTAATTTGAGAAGCAATATAAATGAAATTAATTAATGGAATGCAAGTTATAATAGAGGGAAAAGAGTGCTAGACCTAAGAAGATAAAGGAGGATAGATATCTCAGTTGCAGAAATTCAGTGAAGCTTCGGAGTTTAAATAGTGGTACGAAATATAGTAGTGTTGACTTGAATCTACATTTATAAGTGGTTTTGATGGAACTATAAATTAAAAGTTTATATTAAATTCACTTGAACATTGTTATTAATGCAGTCTTAATAACATATAACATGAAATAACTAAACATCCATTAAAATTCATTAGTATTATATGATTCATATTATTAAATATTAAATCTATTATATATAAATATAATATACTAAACATTAAAAGAAATATTTATTACACTATAATAAATTTTAAATGTGAAATACTCCTAATTAATTATATTAATCAATTTTAACTTAAATGCATCATTTGATTTTTTTTTTTGTTTTGATCACATGTATCCACTATTATCACAGATAAATAATTAATTAAAATGGGAGTCACCACCAATTTTGTTAAATCAGGTAAAATTGGAAACCCTAAATATTGAATCTTTGAAAATTGATTTGGATTATGTTTGGAGAAGGGTGTAGACTAAAACCACAACACCCACTACACGTCCATTTAAAATGGTTACCCTTAATTTAATTGTGCAAATCCAATATTTATTTTACCCTTTTTTTTTAAATTACACTGAATGGATAATTACACTTAAGATAGGAAAATTTGATCCTAAAAAAAGAAACTTTCTCACTCTTCCTAATTATTTTATACATTCCGTAAATTTAAATTCAAACCAACCATTAATCAGGTAAGATATTTTTCATTCTATTTGGCTCAAAAGAAAAAAGACATTTGAAACTTATCTCACAGGTAATTTTTTTTTTTGTAAAAACAAGTACTATATTTTTTTATTTTTTTTATTACACTATAACTTCTAACCTGATATATATTATATAAAAAAATTCTGAAATGACTACGGTGGACATGTGATTGTCTATCGGAACCTTTCAATTACTTTCCATTTTTATTATATTTTCTAAGAAAAAAATTCATTGAAATAAAAAAAAATGATGAAAACTCATAAAAGAAAAATAACGCCAATTGATTCCACTGTTTTATACAGTTTACATATATACATAAACGTTCATTTTTTAAAAAAAAAAAAGATTTTTTTTTTTGTTCTCAAATTCAAATGGGCAATATTTCATCCCATAAAAAAAATGTTTTCCTGACACCTACATTACTACTTTGAAGGGATTAAAAAAAAATAAAATAAAAGGTTTAGCACTCCAAAGTCCAAACCTCTAACCCATGAAATGATAGCATTTGACCATTGTTAAACATCAGAGAGTACAATTGAGAATTTTACAATCAAAATAATATAAAACCTGGGGCTACGTTTCACATCCTAGAAACTAATGAGCAACAACACTTAAAATCACATCTCACTTTTACTATCAATATTACTCACATAAAAAAACAGTACTGGTGCTGACACAAACAAAAAGAAGACAGAAATAAAAAACGTTAGCTACATAGAAATCTAACCAGAACAAACTTCCAATCACGTCTCTTGCTCAACCTTTTTTCCTCATGCGACTCAACACTCTCTTTCTCTCTATAACGGATATATCAGTTTTTCCCGCCTTTCTCTCTGGTATCCGTTCCCTTTTTTATAGCAAATAAGCTCTCCAAATTCGTAGCTCAATCACTCCCTCAATCTCCTCATTTGCATAATTTCTTCAATCAAATCTCTTGATTATATCTCTCAATTAGTGGTCTGATGAAATTTCAGATTTACTAAGGGAAATTCTTTCAGAATCATTTGTATCTTGTGATTGAAAATCAGATAAAATCAGTAAGATTATTTTTAAAATCATGAAGGAAATCTTACCATTTTTACTATGAACATGTGAATCATATGCCGCTCAAAATTGGGTGCAAATGGGCTAATCCTTGGTCATGCGATCCGTTCACAGCCATTGGTCATGCGATCCGTTCGCAGTTTTGGGGTCCTCACTACCTTTGGGAGGCACCCCGAAGGATGTTAGGGACAAGTGGTAGGAGTAGTTCACGGTAATTAAAAACCCTATCCACTTTAAATTTTTTCTTAAAATATGTCAATATGGCAGGACTTACCATATTTTTATTTTGCAGAGCCGAGTTACTTGGGACCCTTCTGATGAGGCCCAAATCAAGAAGGTGAACGAGCGGAGGGTTGCTCGTCGTCTTCAAGATATGATGAACAAAGCTCAGAAGGTTGGGAAGAGGCCCACGTGGTGTGATGAGGAGAACTGGGAGGGTCTTTTAGCCTACTGGGCCTCTGTAGAATTCAAGGGGAAGTCCGCTCGTAACAAGAGCAACCGAGCTTCTCAACGCGGGGAGCAGTCCACACCACGGGCCGCAAGGCCCACCATGAGGTGGCGTTGGATATGGTATGTATAAATAAACACTCTTCTGTATTATGTTTCTATTTGTTGTTAAATTAATTAATTTGTGTAATTTTCCTGTATAGGCTCGACAGCTTGGGTGGGAGGTCGAGCTTGACAAGTTCTTTGTTGCCACCCCACGCCAAAAAAGGGTGGTGGCTGGGTAGATGATAGGACCCGGTCCACCTATGTAAGTGTTTGTTTATAAGTGTTTTTTTATATAATTTCATATTTATGCAATTAAATATATAACTAATAACTAATTTTACTTTTACCTCAACGGACAAATTACAAGGAGCGCCTGAGGGAGGTGGAGTCACAGATGGGGGACACCTCCATGACTGATGCCTCCACCAAGCTGGAGATCTGGAGGGATGTTGCGGGTGGCAAGACCCGAGGCCGTTGTTATGGCACCGGGGACTTGGCCTCCAACATTCGTCCAGGTGTGACAAGCTTGACTCAAAGTCCCGGGCTCACCCGAGCGAAAGTACTGACGGGTCCGGGTCACGACATTCTACTGAGGAGGCGCTGTGCCAGGAAGTCCTTGAAGCAAAGGAGCAGTCTCGGCAGGCCATAGCAAAGACTGTTGATTTGGAGGATCAGTTAGCACGACTTCGACAACAGATGCAGCAGATCCCTGACGCTCAGGCTGCAGCTCAAGCTCTAGCTAAAGCTCAGGCACAGCCGCACCCCCATTATGATCCTGCCATGGATGACCAATCGGTGGATGATGAGGATGAGTAGCCCGCCCCCCAGCCCCAGCGCCGCCATTGATTTCTTTATTTTATGTTTATTGCATTATTTTTTTAACAGAGTTTGTGTATACATTTATATATATATTTGTGCTTTTTTAGTATTATTTTTATAATTTTAAATTTAATAATAATAATAAATTTAATTTTAAAAAAATTACCTGTAGCGACGGTTGTGGCCGTCACTATAGCCGTCTCTAGATAAGAAAAAATTTAAAAAAATAATTACTTAGCGACGACCAAGTTTTAGAGACGGCTTCAGCGACGGCTGACGTTGACTCGTCGCTACTGTATTTACAGCGAGCTACTTAGCAACATCCACGTGGTCGTCGCTACGCAGCCTGTAGAGATGACTTTTTCTTATGTAGCGATGGTAGAGACCGCCGCTAAAAAGAATTTTCTTGTAGTGTATGTCTTTTCTCTTTCTCTCATTAATACATTTAATATCTCACTTTTCCAATGAAATAAATTTTTTGTTCAAATTTGTTTTACCACTATACCATAAATTTTTTGTTGGAAACATAAAGAATACATTTATGAAGACTTTGAACTTGTAGAACATTTATGATATAGTTTTATAATAAATATTTAAAAATAAAAGAATTAGATTAAAAAAAGGGTAAAATTAGAAAAATATTATTTATTATTACTTTGATATCTGAAAACGACACTTATTTAAAAATAAATTTGAGATCCTAAAACGACAAATAAAAATAAACGGAGGAAATAAACACATAAGATGTCATACTCATTAAATGATGTGGTAACACATCATTGAATAACAATTATAATTTTTTTTACACGATTAATGTATATTAATTAAACTCTTAATATTTTCATATATAAAACATATTTCCTTTCTATTTCTCTTTATCACATCACTTATCAATTTCACAATTCTTTTTTCTCTCTCATTATTATATGAATTTATTGTATAAATAAAACAACTTTTTTAGTCAACCAAATAAATACAACTTTTGGGCGGCATTTAAGATACACTCCCCCAAATTGGGTTGTACGCTACAACCACATAAAAGCTAGGGGATAACCGGTTTACGGGGTACATTTAATGATTAATATAATATGACTAATTTTTCTTTTTTGCAAAGAGGTCCCACAGATTGTATAATAATAGCGTTGAGGTTTTGAAACTATTATAATAAAGACAAAAATGAAGAAAGAACATAGAACCTTTGAGTCGAGACACACTGATACTGTGGGTGGGTGGTATTTCTAATAACTACAAAGGGAAAAAGAGAGGGGGGGTGATAGACACATCACGGTGGTAGTAGTGGTCTTGCGTCGTCGCATAGTGAGGAGGGTGTGATGCATTGTGCAACGATGAAAGTGAAATTTTCAAATCTCTATTAACCATGGATTTGATATCCCTGAGTACGTCTACAAAGATATGAGTTTATTTATGATAAGTATCAATGTTTAGTTGTATTTCAATGAATTTAAAGAGTGTTTATTAGTAAGATTTATAGAGTTTTAGGATTAGAAATATGTAAAAAAAAAGTAAAAGTGTTGATGATACTTTATGAGTGTTTTGTGATAATTTCTAGATAATTGTTGCTTTAATTTGATGAATTTTCATTCTTCTCATTTAACCATGTGTTAGGGCCACTTTGGAAGGATTGGGAAGGAAATTGATGGAATTTTACAAGCATTAGCGTGGATAAAAGGAGGAACAAGAGATTTGATTTACTATTTGGAGCGTCGCCACACACTTCAGTAGTGTTGCCATGCTATAGCTAGAGCCTAAAACTAAAGAAAAAATGCTTATGTTTGAGCAATCACCACACACTACTAGTGTTGCCACATGAGAGACTATTGTGGCCACACATTGTAACATCCCAAAAACTAGGGCCTAGAAAATATAGTAAAAGTCTTAGGCTGTGAATCCGGCCAAGAGAGGAAGGTTCGAAGTAGAAAGAGAATCCGGGGGTTAGAATGTGAATTTAGACAAGAATTAGGCAAATATACTAAGGGCCATGAGTTTTAAGAGAATTTGGGAAGACAAACCAAGTGTTAGTTAAACACAACTGTAGACCGAACTTAGAGGAAATCACACCCTGAGTCAGAGAGAATTATAATGGTATAAAGATGAGGAGGAAAGGAGGTTAGATGAAGCTAAGTTGGAAATATTTGTTGTCGGGAAGAGTTAGGAAAAGGGTAGGTGGAACTAAGTTAGAAGTGGTTAGAAATGAGAATCATGATTTCAAGCTCTGATGCTCTAGCTCAAGCGAGAAGGGCTCGCTTGAGCAATTCTATCAGTGAAAATAAGGAATTTGTAATATGGTTTTCTCGCTTGAGCAAGAAAGCTCTCGCTCAAGCGATAATAGGGGAGCTAGGGAGTGCTCTCTGGAACGATTTCGCTGAGAGAGAAGGGCTCACTCAAGCGAAATTCATTTAGGGGGAGCGCTCTCTGGAAGAATTTTGATCAAGCGAGGAGAGTCTTGCTCACGCGAAATTCATCCAGAGAGGGGGATGCTCTCTGGAGCATTCTCACTCAAGCGACAGGCTTCTCACTTGAGCGAGAATGCGAATCCAGAATCCCCTCAACATTCTCGCTCAAGCGAGAAGGGCTCGCTTGAGCGAGAATGCGCGTATCAGTTTTAAAAATATAAAGTTAGGGCTATTTTCTCATTCTTCTTCTATTCCTTTTATTTTAGAGAGAGGGGGTTTTCTAGAGAGAAAAAGCATAGTTGAGCTTGGAGGAAGAAGGGGGAGGGCCAAGGATCTCACCTCAAATCTTCCCAAACTCATTTTCCCTTCTCCTAGAGTTCTCTTGAGGTGAGTATAGCTCACACATTATCACCCATGTTGTAGGAGTACTCCTCAATGAACCCTATCCTTTCTGTCATTTCTCTTGGGCTTGTATGTGGTTGCTTATTAGTTTGATTTTGTTTATGTTCAATGTAAGAGTATTATTTTGGTTGTATGTATATATAGAACTCCTAGTTAGGGTTTTTATTTGGGGGGTTTTATCTTGGGGTAGCTGAACGCAGGCACGGGCAGCGATTGAGCAACTTGAGCAGCAGAAGGACCAAATTCGCATACTCGCCGAGCGTATGGAATCTTTCGAGCGACAATCAGGCGGGGCTTCCACTGGTGCGAGTCACTCTCGTCATCCCACATCCTGACTATGATCAAGATCTTGATGAGCAGCCATTGGATGAGCCGTCCCACGATCGTCGTCGTCGTCATTGAAGTTTTATGGTTAACTTGTTTTTTAGGAGTTCATGTTTTTTATGTTTATTGTGTTTTAACATCCTATGATGAGACATCATATATTTTATGTTATGTGATGTTATGTTTTAGTTTACTATTATGAGTGATTATGTATTTATTTCATGTTAGTTAATTAGTTATTTTATTATGGACAATTATGTTGTTTGATGTGTTTTAAAAGCATTGGCATGTTTTATATGATAAATATTATAAAATAATGGTTTAATTTAATAAGAAGGTTAATTAAAAAAAATCATGTTGATTAGCGTCGGCCAGCCCTAGCTAAGTTAGCCTTGGCTAACTTTAACCTAGGATAGAGTAGCTAACTTTAGCGTAGGCCAGCCTACGCTAATGTCAGCCAAGTCTACATTAGCGTAGGCTGGCCTACGCTAATGTAGCGTCCGCCTAGCGTCCACTTTAGCGTAGGCTGGCTGACGCTACTTAGCGGCGGCCTTGCAACAAATTTTGCCTCGAGGGTTTTAGCGGCGGCCCCATGGCCGACGCTAAATTTGTTTTTAGCGTCCGTTTTCCCTTATTAGCGTGGGCTTTTGGCCTACGCTAAAGTGCATTTTTCTTGTAGTGAAAGTTTGTGTTGCCGCATAGAGACATATATGTGTGACAACGCCATCAACAATCAGAATCAATATAAATAGTCCGTTTTGGCAGTTATGAGACAAATTTAGATTTTGAACCGCGATTTTCTTTCCTCTTCTCTCTCTATGACATTAGGGCTTAGGAAGATTCAACTCTGAGGAATGAAGTGGAAGATTCATAAAAAACACTAATAAATTTCTTTCTTTTCCTTTTCCTTCTTCTTTTGTGTTTTCTTTCTCTTCTACTATGTGTAACTAATTTCCTAGGATAAGGAAGGATGATTCTCTGTCCAAACTCTGTGTAGTGAACAAGGATGTCAACGGGGCGGGGGCGAGGGCGATAGTGCACTACTCGCATCCCTACCGCTGAAATTAATGGGTACCCATGTGAGTAGCAGGTATCTTCGGATACCCATTAATATTTAAAAATTTAAAATTTATAGAAAGAAAAAGAGAAAAGTCATATAATATCATATAATATTACGTGTCAATATATTAAAATATCACTATAATAGTAAAAATAATTTTTATATCATCATAAAATAATAAAAAATCCAAATATTATAATATATTTAATAGAAAATATATTTTAATGAATATACGGGTACCCGCGGAACGGGTAGTATAATATTCGTCCCGCCATTAATAAATATCTGGATACTCATTGCAGGTATATCCACGGATATCCGTGGATGTAGGTTTTTTTGACCATCCCTAGTAGGGATCCGGATTCTCTCCAGCCTCTCCTGCCTCCCAGCCAACTGTGGATTTTGATTTCCTAGTTATTCCATAACTAACGTTGGCGGGAGAGGCGGGAGAGGCAAGAGAGGATTCTTACACCCTAACACTTAACCAATTATGGTTGGGGTATCTGATTTTACTTACAGTATGGATACTAGATAACTGCAAAGCCTTTTTTAATGAATTTTTTTTTTCCCCTTTATGCTTTACTCTATATATAGTCCTATATTGCCCGTCAATTCATCTTGGTACTGATAGTAATTTTATTTTTCTTATTTTTGGGCTGAGAGATAATAGTATGAAAGTAAATTGATCCGAACAATAAACAAATTCCAATTAATGTCAATATCTTTTATATATATATGGGATTGGTTCCTTTCTTATTCCAATTTGGAATTACAATATTATATTATATTATATATCGATCATTACAAGCAGTAACAATGAAACGGAGAGGGTAACGGTAGGTATTGGCATACTGAAAGGAGATGGTTCTCCCTGGGCAGGGGTCTGCCACCATTGACAAGGCAAATCACCATATCGAAGTCTGCGAAACACTGCCGGGTTTATCAAACGGGCTGAGCTGAACATTCCACAATTGACATGAATATTTCCAATGTTGCAATCACTGGCACATTTGTTCATTATTTGCACTGGCGTATTGAGGAATCCCACTCGGAAGAGAGGCCTTGGTCTTGATATATCACAATGTCTGTTCTTTGAGCATGATGTCCCTATACGGTTCCTGTCCCCATCATCATCATCTCAATATTTATTCATAATAAACTATATTGTTAGTTAGGACTAATTAATTAGGAGTTAGTTAGGACTGCACTGCATTTTTTTTCATTTTGTTAATTAGAATTTTAAGACTAATTAAAATGGACTGCAAATTAATATATATATACCAGCAGAGTGGAGTAGCTTCTCAAGGGTCATCATTGTTCTGTTTCCATTGGAAAAACCATCTCTTTATTCACAGCTGCCTCTCTTTCACTTCCTTGTGAATTCCTAACTCTCACTGCATTGCATTAATAAGCATATCACATTGTTATCTTTCACACATAAAAAAAAAAAAATGTCCAGTCAAAATGGTATAGAGACTAGTGACAGAGATATGCATGTCACAAAAGGTCAAAGGTATTATGTTACCTGAGTGCATGGCTAGACAATAGCCACCAAGACAATGCATAAGCTTCGAGCTTTCGTACTTTTCAATACATGCTCATCCTTAAATCTTTCAGTTTGCGAATTTAAAAAAAGCTGAACAAAGAGGCAGAGTCATATATATAAATGGAATTAATTAATGGAATGCAAATTATTATAGATGGGAAAGGAGTGCTATACCTAAGAAGAAAAGGGATGATTGATAGCTGAGTTGCAAAAATTCAGTGAAGCTTCAGAGTTTAAATAGTCGTACGAAATGTAGGGATAGTAAAGAGAAGATAGAAGGATGAAAAAAATAAAATTACTCATGGATCCCTTTTTTTTCAAAATTTAGATTGTCACATACTCTTTTCATAAATATTTATAGATATTGATAGTGTCATGTTAGATTGTTGTTAGACTTTGTAAATCTGGATAGCGTCATGTTAGACTTTCATCACAAAAGTTTAACAAAAGCCTAATATAAAGCTATCTAATTTGAATATTCATGAAAAGAGATATAGAACTAGACAAATTAAAAGTCTAACACATCATAATGTCTAATGTGAATTTTGACTGTGAGAATCCATTGCCATTACTATGTACTTGAATATGAAACATGAAAGCTTCCAATTTATGTTTTGAAAAGATACCTATTCATAGCTAAAGCTAGCTCAATGGCCCATCTTGCTAAAAGGTGCCAATATTGCATGCATTCCTATCTTTCATTAATATAGAGATGCGTATTAATACATTTATATAAAAAATATATTTTCTTTTTTTATCTCTTTTTATAATATCACTTATTACATTTCTCTTTTCTTCCTCTCATTATGATATGGATGTGTTGTATAAATAAATACAATTTTTTTGTCAACCAAATAAATATAACTTTTGTTAATTACTTGATCTGTTTCTATTTATAAGGCACTTTATAATTTCAAGAATCATTTATTAACATTTTTCTTATTTAACCTTACTAACTTTAATATATTTCCAACTATCAATTATAATGGAGTTGGTTAATGCTATTAAATAAGGGTAAAACTAGAATTTAAACAACTTTTTAAAACCCTAATAAAACTAACTAGTTTTAACCACTTTCATTGATCTGTCTGATTTAGTCAACTGAATCATCAGTAGTATATCACAAATGTTAAAGTGTGTTATAGTTAATAATAGTAAATAATAGAAAATATTTATTAAAAATTATAACTTTTAAAATTATCATTACATTAAACATTAATTTTGAATAAATACTTTTTTAATTCTTTAATTAATAATATTGCTTGCATATATTCCCTCTGGTCCTATTTATAAAACTCATTTTGATTCAAACACACATATTAAGAAAGAATAAACCACCATTTTGGTCTCGAACTAACACAATCTCTCTTAATTAGTCCCTAAAGTAAGTGAAACAATAAATTAGTCCTCGAAGTTTTTCCCCATCCGTCACGTTAGTCTCTATCGTCTATCAGGTCTGTTAATTGGACGTTATGTGCCAACTTGTCATGTTTTCTGCCAGTTGTACCCCAACCTCTCTCCTACGTGTCATAAAACAGTACTTCCCACCCCCCAAATACTTCAATTTCATCCTTGACCTAATTTCTCCAAATCTGGAGAGACTAAACCCTTCAATTCCATCCCAAAGTTGAGCCAAGCAATCTGGTCCCTATTGTACCTTTTTTGAACCACTATACTCACAACAAGAAGGTCCTCCCCCTATTTCAAAGGCTTTACATTTGTTTGATGCATGCAAGAGAGGATTCAAGGATGGATGGACCCATGATAGGCTTCGAATTGCTGCACCAAGACTTGGAAGATTACCAGCAGCATGGGTGGCATTTCATCTCAGATATGCAAAAGGTAATTTCATGTTAAGGACTAACTTGCATGTTTTTTACAAACTTCGGGGACTAACTTGCAGCTTTATTAAAACTCTTTAGGGACACATGTGCATGTGTGATATTTGTTAAACATGAGTTATTTATTAATTAACATGTGTCTGTGTTTTGGTTTTTGGATGTGGGGGCTTATCCCTGCCTTGGCAGGAAGTAAAGCCTAGTGCTGATCATAGATTTGTGTGTCAGCACCTTTGGAAGAATTTAATCAAAGTATGGAAGGATAAGGTGTTAAGGGATTTGGTGTGGGCTTGTAGGTCCTGACAGACTGAGTGGTGATGCCTTGCAGACATGCCATTTGCTGCAATGGCATGTTTAAACGTTCAACCTGAACAATATGTCTACCCATGGCTTAAAATGTGTGCCTATCATGCAACATTGAACACTTTATTAGGTCATTGCCAGTCCATGGAGTTTTTGGGAAACAACTAATCAAATTCCACCAATACCTAGACAAATTGTACGAAGGTCTGGGAGCAAAAAAATGTAGGAGAATGGGTGATGAGGACAACACCAAACCAGGGAAACTGAGAAAAAGAACTTCTCCACCATGCACTGCAACAAGTGTGGATCAACAGAGCATAATGCTAGAAGGTGCAGCAGGGCAGAGATCATTGTGGCACCAGCAACAGAAGGTGAACCAACAGCTAAAGGTGCAGAAACCAGCTACCAATGATCAACAAGGGTACTTTTGGGCAACAAATTTATAATCTTAATATACACTACATAACCAATAACTTTTCTCATTGACTTTTTATAGGATTATGAAATTCAACCAATTATGAATGACATACCAAGTCAGAATGCAGCCCCCCAAACTGTGAATGAAATTCCAAATTTGGAGGCTAGTTTGTAACAGATTTTTGCCAATTTTATTAATGAAATATTTACTAATAGAAACTAATTAGATGATTTGTCATTTTCCCTCTAAAATGCAGTTGCTATCACAATCTGTTGTAAGACCACCACCAGTGAGACCAAGTGGAATGGTAATGCCTGTTGCCAGCCGCCATTTCAAGTATCTGTTTGTTGAGAAGGAACAAGCCAATATTTAACCCTCTTGCCACAATTTCTTCTACAACAAGTTCAGTTTTAGTTAGAGAACCTATTCACACAACTCCACCACCAACATCCCAACCTTTAGCAAGGTTAGGGTGCCCTGCATCAATGCCACCTCATACTGGACGGGTATTTGAAGACACATTTCAAGCTGCTAGTAGAGGAGTGCAACAGAGGTTTATGCAGTTCATGCCAACTCCAAGGCTTAATCAGAATCTTCCCTCCAACAAGTAAACCATTTTGAATGGTGAACTTATATGATTAAGTTGAATCTGTCTTTTTGAAGTAGACAATGTTTTACTTTCGGGCACCACTTCTTTTGTGTTTATATTTGTCTAAATGACTGGTGTATAACTTTAGATGCTGGTATTGTTTTGTTGTTCACTGGTGTATTTTGGGGACAAGGGTGTTATCCTTTTAGTCCATACTTAGTGATGAAGATGAGGATTGCTATTGCTTTAGGGAGGCATAATTTGATTTATTTTGGATTAGGACTTTGTGTCCACAATACACCATAATATGGCATCATTATGAACAATGTTTATGTCTTACTTAAGTTATTTCATTTCTTACTTTTATAACTTTACAATTATTCTCATCAGTCATACTTCCTATTTTTTTGTAATGTTATTTTTTTGTGAGCAAAATAATCCTTACCCATACCAATTGAAAACTAAATTGCAATAATATATAGTCTTCATCTTCAAATTAGTTAACTACGCCTAGTTTAATAAACAGTGATTCATTAATCAAAACAAGTCATTACAACTTTCATTTGGAAATTTGTTTAGATACTCCCATGCCTTTTGATCTATGCTCTTGACCCTTTCCATAACCAAATCCCTTAACACCTTATCCTTCCATACTTTGATGAAATTCTTCCAAAGGTGTATGATAAAAAATCTATGATCAGCACTAGGCTTTACTTCCTGCAAGACAGGGATGAGCCCCTACATCCAAAAACCAAAACACATACACATGTTAATTAATAAATAACTCATGTTTAACAAATATCATGCATACACATGTGTCCCTAAAGAGTTAATAAAGCATGCAAGTTAGTCCCCAAAGTTTGTAAAAAACATGCAAGTTAGTCCCTTAACATGAAATTACCTTTTGCATATCTGAGGATGAAATGCCACCCATGCTGCTAGTAATCTCCCGAGTCTTGGTGCAGCAATTCGAAGCCTATCATGGGTCTACAATCCAAGCTTGAATCTTCTTGCATGCATCAAAACAAATGTAGAGCCTTTAAAACAGTGGAGGACCTTCTTGTTTGTGGTAGCGTCCAACAAAGGTACAATAGGGACCAGATTGCTTGGCTCAACTTTGGGGATGAAATTGAAGGGTTTAGTCTCTCAGATTTGGAGAAATTAGATCAGGGGCGAAATTGAAGTATTTTGGGGGGGTGGAAGTATTGTTTTATGACACATAGGAGAGAGGTTGGGGTACAACTGGCAGAAAACGTGACAAGTTGGCAGATAACGTCCAACTAACAGACCTGATGGATCGGAGGGAGTAATAATATTAAGAATAATCGATAATTTAGGAAATGCAATTATTTTTTTATGTGAAATTTGAGAAAAATTAATGAGCTCAATTAATATTTTTAATTAACATAAATATTTAATTAATTTTTATTTATATTAAACACGAGAGGGATTACAATTTCACAGAACTGGACCGAGCACCCTTCTGTTTTGGGTTTCAAAGGGCCTCTTCACAATCCTCACAATTCAAAAAGTGAGGATGGAAGTGGACTTGTTTTTTTGGGTTTATTTGGTAAAATTAGCTGAAAGTTTGAAAAGTTAGCTGAAAGTCAAAAAATTAGTTGATTTGATTAAATTTGTGTTTGATAAAATTAGCTGAAATTAGTAAAATAACATGCAAAGACATTATTAATTATTAAATATTACGAGTGAAGGTCTGGTTGAGGGCCGGATAAATTTATAATAAAATTTTAGCTAATAGCTAAAAATGAGAGCATTTTTAATAAAATTATTTGAGGTAGCTTTTCAAGAAAAATTTCCCCACCTTTTGTTTGGGTTGATGGACGATGGTACGTGGTTAAATAATTTTTATAAGCTAGAACTAAAGAGTCTCATATAGCACAAAACATATTGAAATAAGAGAAGAGTTTTGGTTTGATCTAAATACATTTTTACAGGACGGTGGAAATTTTAACCATGACTACTAAGTCTCGAATAAGATTATATATCATGAAAACAAAAAAATTAAATCTTAGCCAGGGACAATTCTGTTTACAACAGAAAGCTGTGTTTGTGGCTACTAGCTAAGCTAGGTGATGCCCCGCCGTAGAAAATTGTCAGCTGAAAGAAACCACACTAGTAGTTAATTAAACCGATTGACAATATATACATAAATTATTGCTTGTACGTGGCCAGTGAAATAAGTGGTGAACGTGCGTGCGTACCATATTGAAACACACATCATCCTAATTAACCATAATCTTAAACTTTCAAACATATGTAGGCCAGACTCATACATAATATTCACAGGTTGTGAAAACAAAATTGTATCATAGGTCCAATAATTAAGCACATTCTCTTCTGAATAATTTTTTGTATGAGCTAGCACGTACACGTCTTAAAATTACAATCAATTAATTATTTATAAAGATTAAGATAATATTAAAATAATTTAAATTTCATCTTATTTCGGTCACTATTAATTTATCGTTATTTCAAATCCAATAAGGAAAACAAAAATGCAAAATGTCTCGGTAAGAAATTTCGGGCTGGGCCTCTTAGGCAGTTAACTTGGGCTTTCCTACTAAAATTGTGAACTTGGCTTTTCTTCAATTGTTCCCACCTTTTATAGGTCTCACTGGTAACTAACGATGTCCCACTACCTCATCCCCTATAAGCCACTAACTCCTTTTTCTCCCAATTATTTGGGGTGCTCCTTACTGAGCAAGTAACTACTATGGGCCATTATCCAGGCAAGGTTACCGGCCCAAACCTTGAAGGTGTACACAACCCCTCAAGCCTAAACCTACTCGTAGAGTAGTGCGCAAGGCTTAAAGAATCAAACACTTCGGTAGGACCAACTACTATGGTAGTACACAAAACAATCAGAGATTTACCATGATAAACATTGGAGTTCAAAATTGGATAGAATTAAACCGGAAACAGGCATTTCAAGCACTTAGGATCACATGCATCCAACAATAGGGGTGTCATGCGTGGGCATGTGCTAGCTTATTACGAAAAGGACATTTCGATCACATATATGCTCATATGCATGATTCAAGGATGAACGCTCCGTTTCATCGTTAGATTGCTTCATATACGAGGGCCAGCACAGACGATAACCGTAAAAGAAGGAGAAATAGGACACCTACATAGAAAAACTTTGGGAGCACCTTCATTTATAATAAATAAATTAAAAGAGTTTAATTATTATATACTTTTAGTTGTAAATTAAAATGTTTTATACAAACATTTAAATGATGTGTTATAATTAGTTTAACAATTTTATCAAATCAACCATAACTAATACTTTTAAAAATGATTTTTTTTATTATTACAAAGTATTAATTATACTGGAAACATGAATGAACAATAAATATTTTTTTTTCATTTATAGAAGTCTTGTCCTCAACTTTAACCTTATGTTTGGATAGAGAAATTTAAAATTACTAGAATTCATGTGTTAAAATAGTAGAAGAAAGAATTCCAAATGACAAATATGAGGATTTTTATGATAAATAGGGGAATTTCAAATGACAAATATTGAGAGAGAATTTCAACATTTCTCTTTTATGTTCAAACTTTTTAAATTGTCATTGTCAATTCCTCTCATTTTAACAACTTACTCAACATTGTCTATTATAATTTTGAGAATTTTAAAATTCTCCATCCAAACATAAGGTAATTTCGTTCCCTCAAGGAACAATATACACTAGCCCAATAGTCCATGCATGTGATAAAATAGGGTTGGGCAAATTTACAATGAGGAGGAGATACAAGTCACTATTCGACCTTTGTTTCACGCTCCAATGAGTTATCTTGTTCACCAGAAATTATTTCTGTTAAAGCCACTCGACATCTTTGGATCTGTATCTCCAGCCATCTCACGCGCCGCTGTAAATCTGTGCACATTATAAGGCATGATGATCGTGTCATGATGATAATCCATTAATAATGTAAGTACGTTTTGGCATGATGAATGGATGGTACGTTATGGCCTCTGTAAATCTTTACATAGGATGAATCGATCTACATAGTGAATTATACATGATACATATAGGATGAAACGTACATACATACTAATAAGGGTAAGAGGGGGACGAGTTGGGACGGTTTTGTCTGTCTCATACCTGACTCGATTTTTTCATCATGCCAAAAATTCAGACTCGAACTCGTCCACAAACTCAAAAAAACCCGAAAATGTACAAGATTAATTAAAACTCGAACTCGTCCATAACCCGAAAAAATCCATCCACAAACCCTAAACCTTAATTTTTTTTCTTTGTTATTAACTTTCAAATATTGTTAAGAGGAAAATATCACTATATTATTATACAAATTTATGTATGGAATGTATTTTCAAAGTAGATAGAGCTTCTATCATAGAGAAAAATTGAATTAAAAAATCCTCATAATGTTAAAATGGTGTTAATCCTTAGAGTAATATAAAATTATAAAGATTAAAGATTATATATATACATATATGAGATAGGTTGGGTAACCCGAAGATTAACCTGAACCTATCCTCAACCCGATACCGGATTATTGAATTATATTACACTCGATTTAACTCTAATCTTTCATGTGGAACCACGTCTAATCCGGCTCAAGTAGCTTAGGTTGGGACGGGTTGGGTTTTGCTCACCCCTAATACATAGTAGGTTATGGCCTCTGTAATTTCGTGTTGTGTTGTGTTGTGTCATCATTATTGTATCCCTCTCGTCAGTGAATCCCTGTAATGCACTTGCGTAGGGAGGATATTTTATGAAATTAAGAAAATATAGAATATTGTGTAGGATAAATAAGGGATGTGTAAAAAACAAGTCCTTTTGATAAATTTAGCATTTCCAAATGGTAAACCAAACACATTGTAAGAATTAGGGGCAGACCTACGGATTAAGTCTTGGGGGCAATTTTGCCCCAACAAATTTTGAACTTTTTTTTAGTGTTATATTTTCTCCAGACTTGAATATAAATAAAAATAATTAAAGTCACACTAATTAAGAAAGTTAGTTATTAGTCTCATTTAATTTTCTCGTTGTCATCTAAGAAATGAATTACATCCCTAAATTGCCCTCCATGGGATACTTTAAGTGGACATTGTATTGGCACATGTTTTATTACATAGAGTCATCGGAAAATAAAATCTAAATTAAATAAATGGTATTTTATATATGATGATCTTGTTAAATAGAGTGAAAATAGTTAATGTTTGTTTATATTTTAGTCCACCATACATTGGTCTTTTTTTGTTTATATTCAAGTTCAGAGAGAATATATGTTGTATACATCGATTGCCTTACAAGAACTTTTTATAGGAGTGTATATGAATGTTACCCCCACAAATTAAAATTTTTGGTCTGTCATTCATTTGAATTATGAACTCTGTATGTTTCACACTTCATTCTTATACCTTTTCTTTTACAGTACATTTTACTCCATTTTTTCTATCACTCTCCTACTTACCCTTATTATATGTCATTTTTTAATGTCAAACTAGGCATACATATTGATAATTAAATTCGAACATGTGGATACTGACTTGCCCTCACTTTAACTTTGATGGGGAAATTTCAACCCTTAATCTTAACCCTATTTTGACGGGATGAAGGGCGGGTTTGGGCATACTAGTACCCCCCTAACTCCCTCTGATGTAATAATTAAATATTTTTAATTTTAATAATAATTAAATAATAAATATAAGATTACATATTTTCTTTAAAATATGATATAATTCTTAAGTTTTTAATTTTTTTAAACTTTTCAATGTTCATTTTTATATATTAATTATTTGAATTATAATATATTATATATATGACATATTTAAAAATAAGTATGTAAAAATTAAAATAAAAATGGAATAGGTTAGGTTCCTTGCGGATTTCTCCAAACACGATAAATATCATATCAACATCTCAAAAGTTTAAGTCATTTGGTGAAAAACACATAAATGATTTTATTCCGACACAATACTCCTTCACGTACATAAGAGTTCAATAGAGTTGAAATATAAACAATATGCACAGATGACATGCCTATTTATCAATGGCTTGAAGTATAAATAATGCATAAAACCACTTAGTTTTGTATTGAAACTAATTAAACCTTTTTCTATTAAAATAATAAAGATAAAATTCTTGACCATTTGGTGATATATTTCATCGATCAATATAAATTATGAAAGTTTAGGACATTGTAACAATAGGATCGGATTGATTTCATAATTCAAACTCGATCACTATCTATAAACACGAATTCATGTCCATGTCTTATATGTTGCTAATTGCTATTGTTCTGTTGATATATCCAGAAACCCTTTGTCATAATATGTATCTATCCATGTATAATTAAATGTGTGAAAACTTTTTGTACTGATAATGTCACGATAGAAACTCTTTTAATAATTGATTTTATTGTCGTTTTATAATAAAATTTTAAGAGAAAAAGAATTGTGGGGTAAAAAGTTTTATATTGCCAGTTAATAATAACCCTTGATTTAAAGTAAGTTTGTTGACTTTACTAATTAATATTTTAAAAGTTATATAAACAAAGAATCATTAAACATCAGTGTAAAACTCTTTTACACGGTCAGACTAAGTGCATACTAATTTAACTCAAATTTTAAACATATTTTAAGCAATTTTTTTGTTTGAATTATAAACAAGCGACCCTTAATTTGATTTGCTCAATTCTTTTGTGGGAAAATTAACATTAATTTTTCTGAGTTACCGTGTGACAAAGTGTACGTGTACCGTGTACATGTGGAGGAGAATGGTGACAGGTGGAAACTTCACGCAAATTTTCTTTTCTAAAAGAAAGTATCTCCTCCCATTTTTTCTCCCAAAAAGAAGGGAAATTGCCTTACTTTCAATTTGTGGATACGTAGCATTGTTAAAACCCCATTACTTTCTCTATAAAAAAATGCTACGTACACACAAAGTTTGTTTGGAAAAATTCCACTTGTTCAAGAATTCGCATATATATATATATATATATATATATATATATATATAGGGAGCGTATCAAATGAGAACACTTGTTTATTATGAGAAATGAGAACATTTAATAGTAGTTATTGGATTATATTTAATGGTCTGGATTATTCTCTAAAATAAATTAAAACTTTTTTTTCTTTATCTTTTTTCATATATATCTCTTTCCCTAAAAAGTTTCCCTTTTTTTTCCCACGTATGGTTTTTCTTCCACAAACCCCTTTCCCCAGTTTGACGAAGACGTAAATTGGCACCAAGCATTTTCTTGACCGAAAAAAAAATGGCACCAAGCATAGCTCTAATTGCATTTTCGAAATCAAATGGAATATAGTACCTAAAGGGTCACATCCACTCTCTCCTGCAGTTCACGAATACATTTGCACATATAGGTGGAATAGTTTACCTCAGTGGTATTAGTGAAAAGGAGAATGATACCATAGCCAAAGACGACAAGATACAAGGCCAATCCATTTTCTTTGCCATGGCATGGACATCATCCATCCTTCACTAATGTGAAAAAAAGCCATCAGAGGTCTCGAAAGGGAAGAAAAAATCGTGGAAAAAAAAAGGGAAATTTTTCAGGAAAGAGATGTATATGGAAAGAGATAAAGGAAAAAGATTTTTAATTTATTTTTAGAGAATAATCCAGACCATTAAATATAATCCAATGGCTACTATTAAATGTTCTCATTTCTCACAATAAACAAGTGTTCTCACTTGATACGCTCCCTATATATATATATCATACACTTCCTTCTTAGTCCCAATCCCTATCCGGTTAGATGGTATTTTGGTAATTAAAATATATATTAGTAAAATAGTTAGTGTTAGTTTGATTTATAGTTGAGTATAATTTGATTTGATTTTAGAATCCATTGTTAAAATGAATCATACATGTTTTATGAAACACATGCATTAAATGAAATTTATTTTAAATCGATTATGTGTGATTTAAAATGAATCATACACGTTTTATGAAACACGTGCATTAAAGAACAGGATTGTCCCTGGTAATATGGGATACCTGTGGTTTAGACCTAAAAAAAATTGATTATTTGTGATTTTGCTCTTTTATTAATGGATAAATAGAAGTGTTATTAGCAATCCACAGAAAAAAAAAATTATACCCGTGTATATACTCATAATGCGTACCCACATTTATTAAATGAGTGAGATAAATATTATACTATCCACTCGTCAGTACCCGCATATTAATTAAAAATACAGTTTTTATTAGATATATTGACATATTAGAATTTTTTATTATTTTATGATAAAATAAAATATATTTTTTATTATTTTATAATGATATTTTTAATATATTAACACAATAATATTATATAGTGTTAATTTATATATTAATATAGTATAATAATGAAATTTTTATTTGTTTTTCTATATACTTTAATTTTTTAAATATAAATGGATACACATCAATGTATACCCGCTACCCGTAGATATGAACCCTATAGTGTATTACTCGTTTGACATCCCGGGCCCAGAAAGGTATAGTTTGGGTCAGTCACCCAACACAAACAACCATAACTGATAGTTTTATGCCATTTAAGGCCATCGATCTCTTTAATTCATTTCTGTCTCAATAGTTTTACACTCTATTAGGACGCTTTGGGCGCTTTTAATTTGCTTGCACCCCCACCTGGCTGGTATGGATCAATTAATAAAGGAGAAGAAATTCAACAAGTACCAGTTTTTGAAAAGAACCCTGCAGCTTGTTTTCTCAGTTTCTGTATTTTCTCTGTTTGTATGGCACTGTTCTGGCTTTTCCTTCAATCCTTACTTCTCCATGCTTCCTCACTCTCTTCAAAGGAAATACATGTTTCTCATCTGTAATGCCATCCTTGCTTTTCTAGCCAAGACCTCACTCTTCACCTCTTCATCACCTCCCATTTCATCTTTTGACTTTGATTTTCAACCTTCCAATCTCTCTCAGACAACAACAGAGACGCCTGTTTCTGAAGAGACAGTCCTAGTCTTCCCTCTTATGACTGAAGAAGAACTTCAACAAGTGAAAAGGCAAGAAGAACAAGTATCAGAAGCTGATGAAGGAGAAGAGCAAGGAGCATTATTATTGCTCAACGAAACCAAAGGAAGAGAAAATGAAGCTTTTATTGCAGAAGGAGAAGAGGTAATGGATCAGGATACAACAGAAGATGATGAATTAGCAGACACAACAACAGCAACAAACGAAGAATTGGCAAATACAGATGAACTGAACAGAA
The DNA here is from genome assembly GCA_026901365.1 of Sesbania bispinosa. Taxonomy (NCBI): domain Eukaryota; kingdom Viridiplantae; phylum Streptophyta; class Magnoliopsida; order Fabales; family Fabaceae; genus Sesbania; species Sesbania bispinosa. The sequence continues at coordinate 166,300 of QLOH01000318.1, forward strand.
AGTTTGAAGAATTCATAAGAAAAATGAAGGAGGAGATGAGGATTCAAGCCCAAAGACAGACAATTGCAGTCTAGCTAGCTAGCTACATCACATGCATGATTGAATATTTATCTGATAATTAAGTAAGTGCTAGCTTCAAAGAGTCTTATTTTAAATGACAAATTAAAGCCTTATATGTTATATGGTCCTATGTCATCCTTTTATTAATTTGCATATATGTACCATGTAAATAATATGTTAATAATCGTTTTAAGCTTTGTCTAGTGAGTAGTGCATATGTTTCTTAGTTTTATAACCTGGTCCAGCTTCTATTTATGGTCTTCTATAGCTCTTCTTGCCTTTCTACCTTTATTTCCCTTTAATTAATTAGTATTGTTTCGTTAATTTAATCACCGTTATTAATTTATGAATGCGTATTACCGACGAAATTTAAGTACATTGAATATATGAACTGAAGATCAATGTCGTTCAATATCTTAAAACAGGGATAAAGAACAAGGAAAAATATTGGAGCACAAATAAAGTAGAGTACTGTATATAATATTCCAAGCATTAGCAAACAGAAGAATGAACAAACCGAACAATCCCGGTTCATATGCATGTAGAAAATTCTAGACACAACAAGAATTCTCAAAGTTCAAGCACAAATCTTTTAGTGGGAATAAATATTAAAATTACGCAGACATCATTAAATTACTTAATAAAACAGAGATTCAACTGTTCTCACTGAACAACAGTTGTTTGCTTAGTGCGGTTTTAAAATTAAATTGAGTAAGGTATAACAGTATCAATTTTTAAACTTGACAATCGCTTTCCCTAAAGTAGACATATTCTTGTCGTTTATTCCTTTCTGACCAACAAAGTTATTGTCAGGTTTGGTTTTGGTTTGATGGAAAGAGTTTTTAGAAAAATATATGTATGGCTCAAGTTCAATGGTATATAAATGTAGATTATTAGGTATAGAGTAACAAATTTAAAGCTTTGTTTATACCAATCAAGCATTTCATCTACATTTAACAAGTCTTAATTTGGGGAGATATAAAGATTATTGTTGCCTTTGTAGTAATTTGCTTATTCAAATTTTGTCAGAAGCTTCACAAATATTTTTTTAACTAAACCATAATCATTGGGGGTTCAACTTCTAAAAATCCATGCAAATTATTTGAACAACTATATATAGTCCTAAGACTAAGGATTATTTTAATCGAACTATCATGTCGTGTCTCCTCTCTGTTTCTAGCCAAGTGTTGCCAGCACTAATATTAAACAGGATTAATTGAGTCTTTCTCATGTATCTCCACTTTGAGCTTTTGATTAGGGGAAAAGGTTACTAGTTACTACTGTATATACTGTGATGTGGTCAAGATGAGTTCCTATCCATCCTGCTGAAAATCCACAATATATCCTCGAATTTCTGTGCAAAATAGAGGTCCATCATAAAACATACCAATACCTAGAAATGGACAGAAAAGAAAGGCCAATTCCTATGCTGATTTTCCAAAAGATTATAGTTTTTAATCAGCTTTAATTAAGTAGATAATTAATCTTATGATCTCTTTTTTTTTATCCATATTGTAGAAGTACCCCAAATCTCTCAGACACAAACTTTCCACGTGTTTCATTTCTATCAATGCATCCAAGACCAAGAGGCTCACGATTGCTGACATTATTATCACTATCACCATACATTTTGAGTCTCATAATTATAAATGTAAATGAAGTGCACCAAAAATATGAAATATAGGAGTACTACAATCTACGATAATTCTAGAAGGGTCATGCAAAAGGACCCTAGCCTGATGAGGAGCAATGCAACTTGGAAACAGATAAAAAACAAACCATATCTAATCTAATTAATTTCTATATATACCCAAAAAAAAAAAAACTAAAAATGTGTATCTGGAAGTGAGGACAAATATTAGAATGTTACATAATTGTCAAACAGTACGACATTGTGATCATACAAAAGCACAGCTCGCTGCTCTAAGTTCATTCACAATTCACGAGTCACATGGACATGGGTCCAAATAATGTAACAATCATTTGAAGGGGAAAAAAGGAAAGTCTTTAAATCAATTCATAGTTACATCATTTACTGATTTATTTTTATATTAGAACGAATATATGCATTATACAAAAAAAAAATTATTTAATTAATATTAAAGATGATAAATTTTAAAAATATTTTTTTTTGAATGATCGAAACATGCATATTGAATTAATATAAAACCCTAAAGGTGTACTAAAATAAAAATATTTAATGTAATAAATATATACTACTTTCATTCATAATTATCTGTCTCATTATAAGACAATACACAAATTAAAATATATAATAAATATGTATTTATATTAAGTTTATTATATTTTTTTTAATATATCCTTTATCTCTCTAGCTAATTTAATCATTAATTTTTTCCACTTAAATCACTCTTATTAATTAAGAGTAAAAGTTGAAAAAACTAATTAATACTCTCCTAAATTTATAAATGGAAAAATGGAACAGATAAATAAAATTCTTTTAAAATGGGACGGATAATTAGGAATAGAGGAGTATTATCTGCAGTTTTTCAAAGTCTTTATATTTCCAAGTTTAATATATATGTTTTATTGTGTATTAAATACACGTTAATTGTAGGACATGAAAACATATATACCATTTGTCTTTTTCTTATATTAAAATAATTTCTCTTCAAATTATTTTTATTTGTTATACTATTAACTCTTGGTTAATATTATCTCTTTTCATTATCCTAATTAATTGGTTAATATCTCTTAATTTCCCTCCCTATCTATTCTATTAACTTATGTATTTTCCAAATCCAAGTCCTATAGAGCATATTTATCACAGGGCTGACTCAACCCCCAAGCCCATGAAACAACCGCTTTAGGCATCTAAAAAAACCCTTATTTTAGGTCTCAAAAAATTTTTTATTACCAATATTTTTTAAAAAAAAATCATTAATAATTATTTAGTAAATAATACTAAATTATTAAGAGTAATTAAGTATTATTTTTTTTCTGAAAAAATGCCCCACTTTATCATGACTTTTTCTCTTTTCATAAATAACAATTATTAATAATTGATTTAGACATTATTTCCATTAACAATGTCTCGAGAAAGATTAAATGAATTGGCTTTATTATTGATAGAAAAAGAAATGTTAAATGAAATTACTTATAATAATTTAATAAATAATTTTTCATTTCAAAAGGATCAAAATATAAATTTTAAATAAAGTTATAATATTTTGATAAATTTTTTCTATTTATTTAAAAAGGCCTCTTAAAAAAATTCGTTTTAGGCTTAGAGAAACATTGGCCGACCCAGATTTATGTGAATTGAAATCAATAACTTATAAGGTAAAAGCAATTTCAAGTTATGACTTTAAAAGGAAAATAAACTTTAGCATTTATATATATATAGTCAACCTAATCTCCACATTAACTATGACATGATTTTCTATTTTTTTCTTATTTTTTCTTCATTTTGTAATTGCTAGTACTAAGAGTCATAATAAGAATTCATATTTACAAAGTTTTATTCCTTTTTAATTTATTTAGATATTTTTATTATATGCAATAATTGTTGCTTGAAAGAAAGTATAAATAAAAATGTATTGAATAAATCAAAATTAATAACTACAAAATATCATTTTATTACTAATTTTAGATTATGAATTATGAAGCATGGTTACAGTTTTTTTGTTATAAAAAATTATTATAAAATAGCAAATCTTGATTTATTCATGGTGTTTTGTTCCTCATTCTATTTATTAAACATCATTATGGTATTTCTTTATCACTTCCATTTATCATTATTATAGCTAGAAATTGATTAATATACTTCTCAGTTTTCATATGTGGCAAATTTTTTTTTTAAAATAGTTCTTTTATAACTATTTTATCCTTTCTTAGTTATTTAAATAAGTTTTCTTCCAAAACTAATTATAAAGTAATTTTATTTAAAGGTGGGTTTACCTCTAGAGTAAGAATAATTTTGTGGACTGCTTAGTGGCATTTGTCATGGATCAAAAGGCCACGTCAACTTTGGTTTTAGAAACTAGAGTTTTAAGGTGTTAAAATGTCCATTTGGAAGCATCGGCGACATTATTGGCTGTTTTTCATGAATTGTGAACTTCCTTAAATGGGGAAAAAAAAACACAAAGAAAGAAAGATTTGTTCTTTCTGGTTAATTTAACGGAATTTGAAGAAGTGTGATCGTCAATATCACTTCTGAACAAGTTGATCTAGTACAAACAACTTTCTCAGGTAGTTAAAAGTTAATCTGATATGCTCTTATTCATGTGCCTGTTGGTTGTTACTCGTTACACTATTCCTTTGTGTCTTTAAAACTTGAATGATTCTCTCCCCGAAGTTCATATGGGCACAGAATGATGATTTAGCATCTAAATGACATATGTAATATCAAGTAATTTATCCAAGAGGAAAAGGGGAAGTCAGATTAGTGTTTTCTTGGACTTAATATTACCATTTACCTGCAGGGATAGTAGTGCATTGTTAGAACAATTACTTTTTTGTTTTTTCTCAGTCACTCAAATTGAATGTATGGGTTGGCCTCTGTTATAGGCAGAGGAACAACATTCATTTCAGCCCTTGATTTTCTTCAAATTAATCGGTTAACACATTAGCTTCTATAATAAACTAAAGGTGAATTGTTGGTGAATTTGATCTACTAATTATAGCACAATAAACTTTTACAATTCATTGAATTTCTTATGTTAACTTTCAAGAATAATAATTTTTCAAAGTTTTGCTAATAAAAAGGAAAAGCATAGAACTGTCTCTATTCTCTAAATAACAAATTATAAGGTAATTGTAGAGGAAGGAAACTGGTTTGGGCAATCAATTACTGCAGATCATTTAAAATTTTGAATAACCACATCCAAGAATTTAGAGAAATAAGATAACTTCTTACAGGAAAAGCTTTAATCCAGAATTTTGTCATTGAGAGGAAATCTACTACTGCTTGTTTCAAAGGAGGTTCCTTGTAGTTATCAAACTTTAGATCAGGAACATTGCAGAAGCAAATGAAGTCCCTCACAATTTTAACCTTTCAGGTAGCCTGCTAACATATGAAGCATTTTTTAGTAAGTTGATGGGTATTGATGAAGCTCAGCAGTCATTACTTTCAGAGTCAAGAGATCATCCTCATCTCCATGAGAAGAGTGATCTCCAGAGAAGAAGACCCCGCCGTGGCAGTGCTTCAGAGACAGAGATCAATATTCAAGAACAAAATGATGTCCAAAACCCTTCACAGAATCAATGTATAGCTGCAAAACTACAAGCAGAGTTCTACTTCAAGCCAGTGTTCTTGTGGTTAGTTGCCTACCTAGGTGGAGGTACCTTATGTTTCTTTCTCACAAGATATCAGATCCAAGGTATAAAAACCAATGGATTTCTTGATTCCCTTTATTTCTGTGTTGTGACAATGACTACTGTTGGATATGGAGATCTTGTTCCCAATAGCCCATTGGCAAAATTTCTTGCTTGCATTTATGTGTTCACCGGCATGGCTCTTGTTGGGTTAATTCTTAGCAAGGCAGCTGATTACATTGTTGAAAAGCAGGAAATGTTACTAGTTAGAGCCATGTCTAAGGGTGGAAAAGTTAGTTCTGAAGAGCTTTCCAAAGAGCTTGGAACTAACAAAAGCAAATATAAATTTGTGCTGGCAGCATCCACTTTTTTTGTGCTTATGATTGCAGGAACTATGTTTCTGTATTTTGTTGAAAAACTAGATTTTGTGGATGCCCTCTATTGTGTTTGTTCCACAGTCACTACTTTAGGTTATGGGGATAAGAGCTTCTCAACTACATTTGGTCGTACTTTTGCTGTGTTTTGGATATTGAGCAGTACTATTTGCTTAGCTCAGTCTTTTGCCTATCTTGCTGAACTATATACTGAAGATAGACAAAGATCATTGGTGAAAATGGTTCTTACAAGAAAATTGTCACGCATGGATCTTGAGGCAGCAGATCTTGATGGAGACAGAGCTGTCAGGTATGACAATAAGAGTATATGGGTAATGTTAAAGGTAATAATTAAAAAAAGATAGTTCTAAATCTAAGCTTATATGGATTCTTTTTCTCTCTATCATTTGCATTGAGAGAGGCAGTAAGTTCATATTTAATTTGTAACACCAAGTTAGAGCATTGACAGATGGATAGGCCATTAAATGCTCACATTGAACATTTTTGTTTTCCCAGTGCTGCAGAGTTCGTTGTGTACAAGTTAAAGGAAATGGAAAAGATCAGCCAAGAAGATATTTCAGTGGTGATGGAGATTTTTAGAAAACTAGATTGTGATAAATCTGGAACTCTGACAGAAGCTGATCTCAAATATTCTGAATCATCTTAATCTCAAACCTTCCTAATACATCATGAATTTCAGTTTAAATTTTGATCCTTTTGTCATTGGTATTATCTTTTAGACAAGGTATTGAGCCTTTTCCAAGTTTTACCTTATTGGAAAGTGCACCAAAACCCAAGTATCAATTTCATCTGAATTTTCAACCCCTATATATTACATTTGAGTTCTCAACCAATGCAGGCAAGAGACATGGAAACAGACCTTAAATATAGAAATTTTTACACTCATCATTTCTGGAAGTCTGTATTTTTATTTTTGTTCATATTTCTGTGACATTCATTATACACACTAGATTAATACAACTGTCATTTAAGCATGAATCTGGATACAGAGAACAAGATATCATTGATCATTATTTTGGACATGACATGATCCTATCTAAACCAGAACATCCTTCGTGTACCTATGAATTTTGAGCTTCCTGAGTATGTTCTGGCATGCCTGCTAAATAATCCATGAGCCCTTCACCTGCTTTTTCATCATGATTCTGAACTTCAGTTGAAAATTTGGAAACGCCTCCAAATGCTATTATTGCAACCAAGAACACAGTAGTGGAAGCAAACAAAGGCCAAAAATATGTCAGAATGGTCAGAATTCTTGGGGCTGCATACAACAGCAAGGAAAAGGATAGTGAAATTGCTAGTGCTATGGAGATGGGGTATCTATACTGGAGAAGCTTTTGTGGTACATCCATGGCCTGGCCCCTTGAATGAGATCCAAAGAGATAGAGAATTGGGAGGAGATAAAGAGGGAATGAATAAGAGTGTGGTTATATCTCCATCAATGAGTTTGCTATTGGCAAATATTATACTCTGTAAGATTCTCTGTTGGAAATGATAGTCTCAATGATTCTCAAAGCTTGCTTGGCCCATATGCCTCTTATTCTTCTAAATTTCCCAAACTATCCTCCACTCCACTCACATGAATAGATGGAACTTGGAATTGGAAATCTACCTACAATAGGTGGACATGGTAAAGGTAAATAGTATATACTTACCATAAGATAATGTTAGGCCTTTGAAGTCACATAGGATTAGTATAATTAAGAATTTGTCCTTTCCATAACCATATTCCTCCACAACAATTCCCTCAAATGGGATAATAAAGAAGATACTTGTATAAATATCATTGGGATTAAGGTAGTAACTCTGCAGCTTCGGATGGGGATGAGATAAGGCTCCAATAATTGTTTTTTAGACCAATGGTGAAGGGGCACATTAGTCATTAACACAACTGATGTAATGCTTTTGGTATAGATACTTTGTCAACTTCCTTGAAAGGTCCATTGGTGGTGTCCTTTTTGGAAATGGGTTTTGATTACAAATTTGGAATGAAGAACAAGTGCACAGGAAAGGCATAGATTCTTACTCTTCTTTATGGAGATGTCCTCATAAGCATCAACAAGACAAGACCACACGACTTAATCAACCAACGTTTGAGAGTTCCATGGGCTAATTTTATTCTTCCTTTGGATTTAAGGTTTCATTAACCAGACACAGACAATGTTTCCCTCACCCACGTGGCAACTTCAGGCATCACAATTATTTATTGAAACAAAATTCTATAATTTTCCCCACCCATAAAAAGGTTGAGACCTGATGTCATCACACATCACACTAATAGCCATGGTTGGTTTAGTATTGAAACGTCCTATAGAAATAGTTACACTAAAAAATCTACACTCGAGTTTAACTAGCTTTAATGTGAAACCAAACACATTTAGGAAGGGTGAGATTAATAGAGAATGCAGCGATTTGGTTGTTTAAAATAATCAACCAAGTATTCTTCAACAAAGTAACAACAATTTTGATGACTTTTTATTCAGAAAGTGTGAAGTGCTGTTCAGTTTGAGGTAAGGGGTTAACTTCAATCCCATAAAGGAGTTGACACTCGTCACTCACTTTAAGATAAGAGGTAAACTTCAATCTTATGAAAGAGATATCAGATAACTATACAAACCAAAGTCAATCACCAACAAAACAGAGGTCAAATTTTTCTTTGCCACCTTCAAAGTGTGAGCGTTAAATTAATAATCTGAGACTCCTGTGTGGGCCCTTTAATCTTGTTTTGGACTGATACATTTGTTTCTCAAGTCCACCAAACCGCTTCTCAATTATATTATAGTATGGATGTCATTCCCATTCGAGTCCGTTTCAGGAACTTTGGATTCAATATCGTTATCCATTGCATCATGTTGAATGGACAGTTCCTTAGATAATAATGGTTGCTTACAAAATGAGAATGGGCTAAACTTCGACAATCCACACATGATTGGATCTGTTCAATCAGCAATGGAGCCCAATTACTAAAACAAGGAATTTTTTTTTAAAAAAAAACTATTTTTAATTTGGGAACAGATGTTAGTCCAAAAAAAAAAAAAATTGGGAACAGATGAATAATGACAGTTGCATAGGTTAGAGGAATAGAGGGTGCGTGTACTTGGGACCATTGTAAAAAAATAATTAGTTTAGCAAAGATTTTTTTTTTCTATTTTTTTTAAATCACATACTAGTTCTCCAAATGAGATTTTTACTATGCAAAACCTTGAATCAGGACCTTATTTAAAGAGAATAAATTGCCCATAAGCATATACTCCGCATTAGTGTTAAGCATCAAGAAATACGACCAAAGCGCACTTGAGGACATTTACGCATAACAATAACAACTACTGGACAAGGTTATAAACATCTAGGACTATTTTATGCCTAGAAGCTTCTACTATGTTTCGACCTGAATTAATCCTATTAAATCTTTCATGTTAGATTATAGATTATGTATAACCTTATCCATTGAGTTTTTTTTTATTAAATTTATGAGTGAAATTATTAGGTTCATTCTTAATAATATCAAATCATTACTTTGTTTAGTGACTTTAGTCAGATGTATATTGGACGCGGATTTTAAAAGACATCATCAAATTATTCGGCAGATAGTAATCAAATTGGGTGCAAACATCGAATTATTAAATATTTACAGCTTATTAATTTATACTAATTAAATTTTTTTAGTAGCATATATGAAAGAAAATACATCTATATCTTAATAATTAGTGTAAGCAGTTAGGTTATGGAATTTTCTATAGATTTAGTGTTATACGCGTGCATTTCAACCTTCCCGTTGAACCAAACAAGTAGTCGACCTATGCCTAGGTCACCATGTACAAACTACTGTATCTTAAATTATATATTTTAATTTCAATTCTTTGATTTTTTTTGGTTTGGAACATTATATTTCAAATCTACCAACTTAAACCAACATAAAATATATGGCAACGAAGCTTAGCTTGATCCCACTTTCATTCCATCACTATCAAACAATGGTTAGTAATAGCAAAATTCTATTAAGAAATGATAAAGTTCAATCATATTTCATCAGAAAATTCATTTATGATGGTATACATTGCCACCTCCGTATCTTGAAATGGTCATTTTGTTGTTGGTAAAGCCTTCGCTTTGTCGCGTATCAAAATCAAACAACGCCTACGTGTCAACGATTGCCATTTGGCTGTGCCCTTGTCTTGTGTTCACAAACAGCTGGACCTTTCTACATTTTTAAAAAAAAAACAAAAACAAAACGTATTTAATTTAATTATTATACTTTTAAGCAAAGATGATAACTTATATGAATATTAATCCCAAATTTATTTGTTCTTGGAAGCCACTTTAGTTCGTCGCTTTCAATTTAGAATCACAAGGACACCTAGTTTCCTTTGTTGTAATCGCAGTCTTATCTGAGTGACTTCCACCAAGTAAAAGAAAATGATCTCACAACTGTTTTTGCGGTTAAGCAATTCAATAGTCCAAAGTTACATCTTTTCTATTCATACCGATGATAATCATAAAATACGACAAATTCAAACAGTGGTGATATACTTCAGTTTCCCGTCAAAAAAGAAATAGTGAATGAATTAGTGAATTTGCTTTGATATGAAAAAAAAAATATATAAAATTATTCTTTTCTCTACCGACTCTTTATGAATTTTTTCCACAGCAGGTCAAGAACATTAAGGAAAGTAATGTTACCCTTTTTTAAGATATCTAACCTTAAATTACTGTTACATAAGCCCATGTAATTATGTCCACTTTACATTTACCCTGGACCCCGATTGGTATGTTGTGAGGATCCTGTGTTTCTCAATACTAATTGATTTTGATAATTGAAGCAAACGGTGTCAGCAAATTGAAAGGAAATTTTGCACCTATGTCACCAACTAATGCAATAATGCACTATTCTGTAACTCTGCAATATGATTGATGCTGAACTTTATTGTTCCAGAAAAGATATATTAGGTAAAATTATTGTTATTATTGTTTGAGAAACCAAAAGCAGCTTTTTTTATTTACCTTATTATGTTGAATCAAGTACAGATTATGCTTTATTTTACCCCAAGATAGGTCTTATGGGTTTAACTGACTGATAGAGTCGTTCTCATCCCATTTGTTTGCAAGTAGTTCCCAATAAGAGTTCGACAACATGGAACTTTTTTTGTCCTTTCCCCTTGTAACAACCCAAACGATTCTAATAAAAATAAAGGTCATTAATTCATTTATGATCATTTTGGTTTAAATTTTTGAAATGCATGTCATGGGACTTTATAGGAGTTAAATAAAAGTTTGTGAAATATAATATAAAAGGAAAAATAAAAGTAAGAGTTAAGAGTTAAGAGTCAAGTGTCAATGTAGAACTTAGAAGAAGTAGCCGGCTTGGCCGGATTGTAATGCATTTCATGATTTGTGAGTCTAAGTTTGCTTCACCAAAGGGTCATCTCATACATACCTCTCTTTACGGTCAATTCCTTATACGAAACGAATGCATTCTCTCATTTTCTTCCTTTGAACATGTCTCTAATCTAATCTTCTAATTCTTATTTATTTTATTTGTATATATGTCACCCTGATAGCCTCCATTTGTTTGTTGGTGTTTTTGGACTCAGCCTAGTTTGTCCTTTAGCAACACCTAAATAGGAAACCAAACCAAAGCATTTTGCTTATATAAGCCAGTGAGTCCTCCCATTTGTTGTTCAACTTTTGTGCCTGCATTTCCCAGTGAACAAAAATGGTGAGTTGTGAAGAGCAATATGGAGAGGACCTTCTACTTATCCAACCAGACCCTGTGGTGTTGGAGATTAATCGTTTGCAAAACCAACTCAAAGGTTCTTAATATCTCTCTTCTATTCTTCTCTTCCTGTTTCAGCATTATAACATCAGGTCATGTCACTGTTTGATTCCCATTGTTTCTGTGTCATATTTAATATCTATAAGCTTTCTTTTCATTTATTGCCTATAATAATATCTCATTCTCTGGATTGGAAATCATAGTTTCTTCTTGCCAACCAAAATGAATAAGTTGAATACATTATGAGAATGTCCAATTCTAGTATCTTTTCATATCAGTGGTTCATCTATAAACTTTGTATCTCAATCTGATCATCGTTGTAGAAAAAGTTAAGGAGCTAGCAACTTGTCAGGGTGAAATCAAAGCCTTAAAGGCAACTGAAGCTCTGAAGGATAAGGCCATTGAAGAGGTATTTCTTTTGAATGCATTTATGCAAACCCTCCCTAGGATACACACACACTCACCTAATTACTGTGTCTAGGAATTTGAGAAGTAAAACTGGTTGTCTTATCTTATCTAATGCATATGGTATGTCACAGTAGAAAAGTATACTATCACATATTTAGTATATGTTTGGTTTGGCGTTGGTAGAGGCCAAACTCAAGTTTAGACATCTCAACGCAACAATTTGTAGCGTTGGAAACGTGGGTTTATCACGTTCCAACGTTAAACCAAACATAGTCTTAGTTGCATTATGATTACAAAGTGTATAAATTTCTCAGTAGTGAGTACTAATATTAGCTGTAATTCTCTTTCTCCACTTCCAGTTGAGAAATGAAGTCAGTAAACTGGACGAGAGATTTAGAGTTACAGAGGATCATCTGAAACAAAAGGTGCACTGATCTGGTACTAATATTTCTTGGAATTTTAAACCAAGTCCAACAATGCCAGACTCTAAAATGCATGTTTTTCAAAATATGTTCTTATGCAGAATCTAGAAATCAAGAAACTGACAGATGAAAAGAAAGATGCCTTGGCTGCACAATATGCTGCAGAAGCAACACTTAGGAGGGTACATGCAAATCAAAAGGAAGAAGATTCTGTTCCAATTGAGAGTGTGATTGCTCCTCTTGAAGCTGAGATTAAAAAGTATAGGAATGAGGTAGGGATAATGCAATTTCTAACAAGGATGCATTTAAAGGGAAAGAACAAAATGTAAGTGAATTTTGCATTCTGACAAATGACAATACTAACATCTGATTTGGCTTCATAGATTACAGCACTTCAAGAAGATAAGAAAGCTTTGGAACGACTCACAAAGTCAAAAGAGTCCGCATTGCTAGAAGCAGAGAGGATTTTGAAAAGTGCACTAGAGAGGGCTCTAATAGTTGAAGAAGTTCAAAATCAGAATTTTGACTTGAAGAGACAGATTGAGATCTGCCAGGCATGAAATTCTATGTTTCCTTTTTCATATTTGGTTTCTATGCTGAAGTGCAAGTGGTTCAGCATACTTACAGCTACCATAAACAGGAGGAGAACAAAATCTTAGAGAAAACACATCGCCAAAAGATTTTGGAAGTTGAAAAGCTTAGCCAAACCATTCAAGAACTTGAGGAAGTTATCTTAGCTAGCGGGGCCACTGCGAATGCTGTTCGTGATTACAAGAGACAGATTTCCCAATTACAAGTAGGCATATCTTATAGCTACTGGCATTCTGAATTTAATGTTGGATATACTGACTTGTTGGTTGATCCATTAGTAACTTGGTTTTATGTAATTTTTCAGGAGGAGAAAAGGACATTGGAGAGGGAGCTAGCAAGGGTAAAAGTTTCAGCCAACAGAATTGCAAATGTTGTGGCTAATGAGTGGAAGGATGAAAATGATAAGGTCATGCCTGTCAGGCAATGGCTGGAAGAGAGAAGGATTATGCAGGTATGTATTCCCCTTAATATCTTTGGAGTTTATATGCTCCTGCTTTCATGCCCCAAAATACTACTATTTCTGTTGGTCATTTAGTTCTGTTCCTGATAACTACTACAACAATATACTGAACTAAATATAAAAAAGGTAACCGAGGCTAATACCCATGTCCTAACTGTGAGAAAGGCTTACAAAGACAATTCAAACAGATTCTCTCTCCAAAAACTTGTTAATAAAATTGAGCATGAAATTTCTATCAAGTATGTTTGTTGTCTTTGCTATGTAGGCAGAGATGCAACGGTTGAAAGACAAGCTGGCCATATCAGAGAGAACAGCTAAGGCAGAGTCACAATTGAAGGTATTTATCTGAATTATTTATCTTCCATTTAAGCATCTAAATCAATGTTTAACGTGTTATTTGGTGTTTATTTCAGGATAAACTGAAGCTGAGGCTAAGAACACTTGAGGAAGGCTTAAAGCATGTCTCAAGTTACCCAACCATTTCGAATGGGATTTCTGGATCTCCAAAAGCAGAAAAATCTAACATCTTAGGTTTCCTAACAGCCAGTGGTGGACTAAGAAAGAGATCCACATCACAACCAAGGGCATCTACTGTTGGAAGCTCTTTGTTCCAGCAGCCAAATATAAAAAAAACCACAGACATTGTTCCTGGGAATCTCAAACAGGGGAGCCCCACTAAAAAGAAATATACTTCTGCAGAAAATATGTTGAAGAAAGGGATATGGGCGTCAAGAAGTAAAGTTGCTGATAACGGTGAAAAGGAAAATGAGATACAGGTGAACACAGACATGAATTCGAACAGGTTCAATGATGAAAGAGAAGCAACAGAAATTAAGAACAGTCTTGATCAGGATGAAGACTCTGAAAGCAAGAAACCAAATGATTCAGGAAGTGCTGATGTGGTGTCAGGTTTTCTATATGATAGGCTGCAAAAAGAGGTCATCAATTTGAGGAAGTCTTGTGAAATTAAAGACAGTAGTTTGCAAGCAAGAGATGAAGAAATTAAGGTAATAGTAACAGCTATGCCCCACTCCCATCCCATCCCTTCTCACATTGAAAGATATAAGATATTGCTTTTTCAGATGCTCATGAAGAAAGTTGATGCACTGACAAAGGCCATGGAAGTAGAGTGGAAGAAAATGAAACGAGAAGCAGCTGCTAGAGAGAAAGAGGCTTCATCAACTAAATCAGATGTTAACAGGAAAAACAGAAGCACAAACTCCTCTAAAAGGTTTTGTAACTTCTTTTGTAGCGTGGCTGATAAGTGATACCAGCTAAAAGTTTTTTTTTTTTTTCCTGTTTTTCTTAAGGATAACAATGTTATTAAATTGCTGCAGGGAGACGAAGGAACGTTGACGATTCTTTATTTGGAGGTAGTTTAAGGCAGTTTATTTATCAACGACATCTTGTGATTTTTCTTTGTAAATACAAAACAAAATGTTTGGTGAGGTAGTATCTTGAAATAAATTTCCACGGGAGAAAGGGAGTTTGGGAATTTGATTCTGGAATCTGTACAAACAGAAGTATTCAATGTTTTCCTCTATATTTGGATAAATAATACGTTCTGTGATTGTGAGTTTTACACACTAGTCAATTCAATTTTTTAAATACATCAGCAGGGACATGAACATGAGTAATAATATACTACATACACTAGTGTCAGGTTTCGATTTACTCTATAAGACAGTCAAAATAAAATAATTATTACTTCCGAATCTAATACAAAAATCTCCTCAAAAGACAAAGGAAAATGTATAAAAACTACATAGCACATCATTCCCTGAAATAGCATTATCAGTGGTAAAAAGCTGTTGTTGGAACACCTAAAAACCATGGAGTTCAGAAATTATGCAGCAGCTACTTCAGATGAACCCTTAGATTCCAGCCATGACTTGACTGCTTCCTGAGTAGTCAAAAACCATCCAGCCTTATCAGGAGCCTCATGGAATGGAGAATTGAGTTCCTTCAAATGTGATTCAAATACACTCGCTAAACCTTTCTCAGTATACTTGTGCTTCCCATGACCAGTATTAATTCCAAGCACTGGTGGAAGGTCCTCTCCTGATTCCAAAGCCTTAGACAAGTCATTTATCCAAACATGTAATGCAGTCAGAGCAGCTCCAAGTGAGAGACTCTTTAGATGCAAAGACCACTGTGTTTGAGACCTAGAATGTATATTTGTATATATCTTTAGTGTCAACCCCAGGTCCAGAAGCTCACCTGCTTTGTCTAACGAATTCAAGTTGACACAAAGATCAATCAGAGAATTGCAAAATGCCTTCTTTACTTCATCAACAATTGAATTAAAGAGTTCCGACGCTTCTTTTCTAAACTCTCCATCACCCTCCAGCCCTTCCACCAAATATCTCACCACAGACCCTAGCTTTGGATTAGCCTTCTCCACACAATCTGTTAGCTTACCAAGCTCTTCTTTTGGTGTTTGGGTCATAACATTCAGAAGACAACCGCAGAAACGATCATCTGGACTGATGCCCAAATCCAAGAGCTGATTAAATGTCTTCACAACATCATCAGTACGCTTGGCTTTTCCATAGCACTGGACAAGTGATGTCAAAACAAAAATAGTAGGCTCAAATCCAGATTCAATCATTTCATTCAATGTTCTTTCAGCCTCTGAAACTTTCCCACTGCAGGAATATATGGTAATCAAGGATGAGAATGTCCAACTGTCAGGATGGCAAGTAGCAGAATTTTTCATGTCTTCAAAAATTTCAAATGCTTCATCAGTGTAACCAACATCAGCACACATAGCTAAAAGGGTATTATAAAGTTGCGTATTCATTCCCATTCCCTTTTCCTTCATTTCCTTGTAAATAATGAGAGCATCTTCACTATATCGTGCCCTGCCATAGGCTCGTAAAAGAGATGCATAGGTTGCCCAACTTGGCGAAAATCCATTATTTGTCATCTCTTTATGTATAGTTTTGGCCTGCCAGGGCCTCTTTGCTCTCCCCATGGCATCCAACAGAGTGTTATAAATAACCAAGTTAGGCTTAACACCAAGAGCCTTCATTTCTTCATAGACATTTAAGCATCCATCATAATTTCCAGCCATCCCATACATTTTGATCAATGTTGAGAAGGTCACGGGATCAATGCGCCATTTCTCTGTTCTGGCACGATCATACAAGTTCAAAGCCATGTCAATATTACCAGCACGTCCATAAGCATCAATCATAGCCGAGTATGTAACATCATCAGGTTCACAGCCAAAGGAGGGCATCTTTTCAAACCACTCCACAGCCTTATTGGGCAAATAACACATCCTAGCACAGCTAATTATAGTTGAAAAAGTAACATTATCAGGCTCCACCCCTTTCTCAAGCATTTCATCAAACACCTTCTCCGCTCCATCCAAATCCTTACATTTTCTAAACACCTTGAGGGTGACATTGTAAAGAATCACCTCCCTGTTGGGTTTAATCTTTTGCTGAAAGTATTTAAGAACAAGAAGTACATTAACGGAATTTTCCATGTTGTTGATGACAATCACAGCGTCTTGCTCTAAAATCTTATCCCCTAAGTCCTTCAAAACTTGAGAGACATCCTGCTCAGTGGGATTGCAGGAGTCTAAAGAGTGGGCGAGGTTTGCAAGAGAAGTGTACCTGGCATCATAAGATTTCTTCCGAAGTTGTTTGGCTCTGGCACTTCTGGGATTGACCCAGATGTAATTGCTTTTCGACGAAGACGCAGAGGAAGATTTTTCAACTGGGTCCTCAGAGTTGTTCGCGTCTTCTTCCTGTGCTAGTTGTTGAGGAATAGGTTCCTGCAAGGAGACGTGGTTGGCGTGAAGAAAGGTTTTGGATTGGGGCGTTAGCGAAGAAGAGGGTTGAAAGGAAGAGGCAAAATTTCGAACTTTGAACTTGCGGGAAGAAGAACAGATGGAGGGTGGCTCGTGGAAGAGAGAGGAAGGGGAAGAGCAGAGATGGTAAGCCATTTTCTTTCCCACACTCTCTGCTATGCCCTTCAGCCCTTATCTCGTAAATTCAGAAAAGACAGAGAAAGTGTTAAAAAAAATCTAATACCACAATTATATTTTTCTTATTAAAAAAAAACTTTTTTTCAATAATTTTACTTATTGTAAAGGTTTGGTTTGCATTTTTTTTCTTATTTTCTGAAATTTTACAAAGTAAAAACTGGAAACGCTGGAAATTTCCGGTTTTTCTTTTGTAAAATTTCAGAAAACAGAAATAGAATATGGAAACATGAAATGAAATAAGAATGCAAACCAAACAGAACCTTAAATATAAATATTTCCTCTTTTGTTCCAAAACTCTTATTCTTTTTTATTTTTATTTATATTTTCAAATTTTTGTTATTTTCAAATTTTTGTTCCCCTAACTTTTCATTTTCACATTATAAGATTTTTAAGTTAAGTTTATCCCTTTTGTATCACTCAGTGGCAATACACTAAGTTTTACACACTTGGAAGAATATGCACGTCAATTGTTAAGTTTCATAGAAAATCATGCTAGGAATATGTCGTCTTTCATATTTTAACTTACACTTTAGAATTAGTTTTCATTTTTTAAAAGGAATATATTTTGTAATAAGTTTCCATATTTTATTAGGTAAATTTCCTATAAGTATACAAAACTCTATGTATGCTTCTAAGTTTTTTATCAATAAAGAGATGGAAGAGATCATAAAATACAGGAGGAGCAGGTATGTATACAAGTTCTACCTCCTATTTGTGCTAATATTTATTATGATGGACTCACTGATTCTCTTTATTGTCATTATTCATAGTTTGGACAACACTCGAGATAATGATTCATATAGTAAAAGGATGACTCAATTTTCTTCTTCATCTCTAATTATTTGTCAAAATAGTCTTGACAAAGATTCAGAAATTAAAAGTTTGATGGAAATCAAGCAATTAAAGCAGGTATTCAATTAATAATATGTTAACATGTTCATGTAAATATAGTATAAATATATTTGAAGTATCCCAAAATGAAGACAATGTAAAATTTATTTTATGGGACACACAATGTTATCAACTGTTCAACCAAAGTGCTCATGACCTTAAAAAATAATTGATAGAGGTATGTATACAACTTTAATTTTTATTCTCAGTGTGTGTAATTAAGTTGCTATTTCAAATTTCAAATTTTTTTTTTTTACATTGGCAGGAAGGAGAATTGGATCCTATGGTTATTCCTGAAACTGTTGATTCAATTCTAGAAAAGATTTTAGCTTTCAAAATCAAGGTCCTTTCAAAATATAAACACGGTTTTGTCATGAAGATTTTTAAGCTTCCAAATATTATTGAATTTATAATTGAAAAAATTCCAAATTATGATGTATATAAATACATTACTAACCAATTTAAACACTTAAAATATTATCTATTTCAGTTTTGATTAACATTTATTGAATGTTTAGTATGTTGTCACAAATTAAAAATTTTAAATATTATTTGATGAAAATAAACATAAATTTTATAATTGAAATAGAATAACGGGCTTTTCTAAGCCAGTGCCCAAATCAAAATTACCTTTAGCAAGAGGTTCACCCGGTTAAGTCTTGTTTATTACACAATGTTTATTAAATTGCAAAAAAGGACAACTGATATTTGTATATATATTGGGCCTGCAGGAAAATTAGCCATAAAAAAAATAAAATGCCTTATTTGAATAAACGGGGTTGGTATTTAGGAGTGTGGGATAATGAATATTATTAAATTTAAAATTTTAATAGTTATAATTTGGGACACTGCATTAATTATAATAAATGGCGTTAAATTAACTAAACAAAGCACGTTGATCCGATGAAAATGAAAGGCATATATATTTTTTTTTGTCAAAAGCGTAAATCATTTGTAAAAAAATCATTCTTTAAATCACAGAATTTTTAACGGTTTACACAAATTAAATGAATGCAGGAGAAGAATATTTTGAGTACTAAAAAAAAGAAGCTAATAATATTAGAATATCATATATTGTATTTTTTGATTTAAACTACAAATATCTTTTATGGGAGACAATCATGTTTGAGCCAAAACATCCACAATATGGTGGGATTATCTCTTCCAACGGGAATTTTTTTCATCTTCAAAACTCGAATCTGAAACCCAAGGGGTCGTTTGGGGTGGTTGTGACTTTTCAGTTTTTGGTTTTTTAAAAATTTCAATCAAACTTTTACAACTCAAAAACAAGCTTTCAATTATTGATTTTGAGTGGTTAAAACTTGATTTAAAATTTTTAAAAACCAAAAACTGAAAACTCGCAACCACCTAAAACAATTTTCAATTTTGAGTTGTAAAAACTTGATTGATTTTTTTAAATAAAAAATTGAAAAACTCACAATCATCCCAAGTTAAGGGAAATAAGCATATAAATAAGGTTAATGTTATCTTTAGTAATTCTCGTTTATTCAAATTAGACATCAACGACAACCATGAAATTTTGCTAAATTTTACTTCTAAACACTAACTGCTTTGTTTGGTGTAATTAGGGAAATAGAGAGAAGAGAAGTGATAAGAAGAGAAGTGGGGAGGAGATAAATTGGGAAGAGAAATATGTGTGAAATGAAGAGAAATAGGTTGTTTGGTGTGAGAGAAATAGGTGTGAATTGGAAGATAAATATATTTTTAAGTTATTTGGTATGAGAGAAATGTGTGTGAAATAAAAGAAAAAAAAAATATGAAAAATCAATTATTAAAAAAAATCGACTTTTTGCTCAACAATTGATTATGGGCCATTAAAATCGATTTTTTTATGACAGTGGATAACATAAAAATCAATCATGTGTACGTGAAAATCGATTTTTTATGACATTGGGTAACATTATAATCGATTATGTATATATGAAAATCGATTATCACCTGTCAATTGCTCATTTCTCTCCATTTCACTACAAAATTGCATAAAAATGAACAGTGTAATAATCTCCTATTATTTCCCCCAATTTCTCTCCTCACCAAACACACATCCCTGCCTCATTTCTCTTCACTTCTCTCATCCCTCCTCTATTCCATCCCACCAAAACAGAGGTAGTAACAGTATTTTAAATATAACAATTGAAAAAAAAAAATAGTATTTTAAATATAACAGTATAACACTGATAATAGATGGGTGTAGGTTATAATCATTATCACCGAACCGGACTGACAGATACACATAGGATGCCATACTTCCTCAACAAATTGCTAAATATACAAACCCAAGTGTTGCAATTTTTGACATTATGTAAAACACTTACCTGCAACCGGTTGCTTGATTTCAATCTGAACCATCAATTAAAAAATTATTAAATCTAATCGGTTGGAGTCACTTGTGTACTCGTACACAAATATTTTGTTTGTGTACACTAGACAACGCCTAGAATAACAATATAAGTTATTTGAAACTTAAATTTTATTCTAAACTAACTTTATCAATATTTTTTAATTAATTTTAAATGACTAATTTCAGCATAATCCTACTAAAACTGTTCCTAAAATCATTTTTTTTATAAAAAAATTAAAAATAAAAGTGACACTTAAGAAAAATAAAATAAAATTCATATACTAATTAATTGGAAAAGTGTCGTTGTGCATATGTTCTATTATAGCACGAGGTAAAAACAAAAAAAAACACACCATGTTCAACTTTGAATCATATAAAAGATAAAAATTAATTTAAAATAAATTAAAGATAAAAATTCAGTTTTCACGAGAGACAATATTTAAATTTGTCTTCTGCAAAAGAAAAGAGGAGTATCAAAAATCGAATCACAATTGGAAGAACATTGAGACTAAGAATATTGTAAAAATTTTTAAATAATTTTTATCATACTAGAGTTGAACTAATAGAGAATAGTTTGTATAACAAAACAGAAGCTATCTTTTACAAGACAGATTGATATCTATCTTAAGAATGAAACAAAAAAAACTACATGTTGCTCATCTTATCCTACTGATAAGGAAGGAAGAGCCTTAAACACCATTGGCAATATTGTCTTCAAAGAGGTCTTCCAAAATCTATAATAGGTCAGTATCTTAAACTTTAAATATTATTACAACATGACTTATGCTTTGTTTTTTATTTTCATTGCATTTTTAATTTAATACTAATATATAGATCAGAAGAAGTGTACCCTTTTAGCAACTCTACGCATGATTGTACAAAGTATATAACATTAAAGAAATAAAAACTTATCTGCTACGATTTGATGCTCATATTAATTATATATATATATGTGTATAATATTAAAATACTATTATTTATTTATTTTTTTCAATTCTTTTCTTTATATAGATCACTTTGATATTGGTGAATTCTGTAAAAGCATATAATATTAAAGTTATGCAAATAACTGGTAAGAATTTCACTCTCACTTTTACTTATACAATTTTCATTATCATTTAAAAAAATTCATTTGCACCCATTTAAATTTATTACATGCGAAGAAAAGACTCATAAATATATATATATATGAACTGAATATCTAAGAGATAAATTATTTCGATACATGCTTACTTAATTCATTCTAATATTTTTTTTATATGAATTGTTTTATTGTGTAGGATGAAGAGATGAAGGCAAAATAAAATTGTTGAAGATACAAGAAGGGATCTTATAAGTTATTATTGGAGTACAATTTTTCTCATTGATTTTCTTACAATTGATATATTGTCTCAAAGCATAATAATTTATTATAATTTTTTTTTATTTATTTAAATTTAAATTAATATATATATATTAGTCCACCTGTATATAACCCGAGCATTGGCACGGCCCACCGCTAGTTTTCATCTAAAATGCACTTGGATTGGATGATGAGTAACGTGTAGTGTGTACCTTCCGTATATAAAAAAAAGGAAATTCTAGGGTACCCTCTTGTGAGAGAGAGTTTTGGTACCTTCTTTGATCATTGAATCAATTTCTCTCAACTTTCTTAAATGATCTTAGTATTTTTATACTTATAGGACAATATTTAACTATTAGAATTTGTATTTTAATTTTTGAAAAGACTTTTTGACCCCCAATAACTATTATCATGTATTTTTTTATTGTATTCCCCTATTTTTTCACATTCTCATTTGCAATACACATATGTCTCATTTAAAATCTATTTTATGTCTTTGAAATAATTTAGGATTACGTACACGACTTGTTCCTACGTAATTTTGACCTATTCAACAAAAAAAATGACAAGAAGGTACCAAAACTCTCTCTAACGGGAGGGTACCAAATTGCGACCCATAAAAAAATTGATAGTCTCACTCACAATATTCTACAACCGCGTGTGAGGATAGTACATGAAAGGGAAATATAAAAAATAAAATAAAAAAAAAGAGAGAGATGTGATGTGAGATATGTTTTTAATCTTTTAAATTTTAGTGAAATTTAATTTTGGTCCCTCATTTATTTTTTTATTGATTTTAATTTTCTATTTTTTAAAATCACATTATTTTAGTCATTGACGTTAGTTATATTCCACTAAATGATGACGTAATAATATTTCTTGTAAATTTTTCTATAGATTTTTCTTTGATTTTTCTTGTAGATTTCAAAATTTAAAAAAAAAATTATTCAAATTCTAAAACTTCTGAGAAATTCACTATAGATTTTTTTACAACATAAAAACAAAAATTTATAGCAATATTTTTATGTAAATCATTTGTAGCTTTTTTTGGTAATTGACTACACATGAATTTTCTAGAGAAAAAATCACAAGAAATGTCCTGTGAATTTTTACCAGGAAAAGTCATTATGAAGCTACAAAAATGACTTAACAGAGTATAGTTAATATGGAGGACTAAAAACATGTGATTTTGAAAAATGGAAAACAAAAGCCAATGTAAAAATAAATGAGAGACCGAAACCAAATTTCATCATATTTTCAGGGACAAAAAACATATTTAATCCATAATTAAATTATTATATTACTAAAAGTTAACATTTCATCGTAACCTATTTATTTTGTAGGGAAATTTTAAGGTGAATCAAAATTAAAGTGATCTACCTATATTTTATCACAAATTATATATATATATATATATATATTTAATATTAACAATATTGATAATATATATGTTATAAAATTAAATTTATTTTTTGCATTAATAAAATTAAGGGTTTATGATGGATCAAACTTTAAAGAATTTACTTTAAAATCACCCTATTTTGTATATATTTTTTTAAGATATGCCCTGACCTTATAAAAAGTTCAATTAAAGTAAGATATGCTTGTCCATTTGCATTAGTTCCAATGCATTAAAATAAAGAAGCAATATTTTTTTGTTGCAAACTTAAAAATAAATACACATAAAGTCTATTTAATTTAGATATGTCCACTTTGTTTTAAGGCTTTTTAAATAAATTAATAAGTTTATCTCTACATAAACTTATAAAACTAAGTTTTACGTTGATCAATGGAAATTTTTAAATGGATCTAACAAATTTATAATGTCAAGATATTACAGTGAAAATTCGATGTATATATATAATAAACATCAACAATATTATTATAACATTATTTTTTTTAAATTTACTTAAATAATCGACAAAACTAGTTTTTAAAAAAATTTATAGTCTAACATTTCTAGTTAAATAATTTTCAATGATAATATTCACTTAATTTATTTATAGCAAATAAATGAAACATATGATATAACAAAGCTAATACAAGTCAAGTTATGAGCCTCCATCGTTAGTCGTTACCTATAACATACTCTATCACACCCTCCAATTACTGTATATGAGATTTGTTTCCTTGCATTAATAATAAAATATGGATGATTAGATGAGGTTTTTTTAATATGAATTTATTGGAGATATACACTATTAAATAAATTTTACACATAAATATTTTATATTGTTTATAAATTTAATAATATATGAAATGTGTTATTCATTAAATAAAATATGAAAATATATTATTTAACATCTTCGGTGTGCTTTTTTTGCATTAAATGTATATATCTATTAAATTCATATATTATTTCTGAATAGGTTATTATTATTATTATTATTATTATTATTATTATTATTATTATTATTATTATTATTATTTAAGATATGAATTATCATCACCGCTTTAACTTATTTAATAGATCCATTTTTCAGTGATGGGCCCATGTTATATGGTGTCTTAAATTTCGCCAGCATGCTTGCTAACTTGCTGCTCAGTCTTTTTTTTTTTTTTCTTTTTTTATATTATATGTATAGATAATTATATTTGAGTCGGATAATATCTCTATCACAATAAAACTCATAATTATATACTTAAACTCGAATTCGAAATCACTGCTTAAATTGGAACTACCTTTTCCTTTATCAGCTCATCCATAGTCTATATGTTTTGTTTTGAAAAATAATTTTATATCTTTTTTGAATGAATAGAAAAAAAAAGTGTGAATTTATTTACCTGAATGATAAAGTTAAAAGAAAATACATTTATATCAAATAACTTTTAAAAAATTTTTAAATAATGATAATAAGGTATATAATTTTTTATTTTATATTATTTTTTTTCAAATTCTCTCATGAGTGAGGACTAAATGAGAGAAAATAATATATATTCTATTTTCTCAAATTTTCTCAAAAAAGTATTACCAATTTAATTAGTTAATATATATGGGTGGGGATCAACTTACTCCAGGAGTAACTCTGGGTAAAGTTATTCTGCTTAATAACTTCTTATAAACATTAAATTTCATCAATCCAACCGTTTACTAATTTGATATTAATATGATGATTATACACCCCAAATTTTAAATCAATTGGACATTCATAGGTGTGTAATTTTAGAGTAAACATTTATTTATATTTTAAAAAGTATATTGCACGTTCAATTAAAATAACTTGATAAAACATCAAATGATTTTTAAATTTTATGAAATTTTATAGGCTTGATCTATTTAATAAAAATGATTAATATAACAGTTGAATTAATGAAATTTAATGTTCATGAGAAGATAATAAACGGTAACTTTACCTGGAGTAAGTTGTTTGCTGTTGATTGTAATTTGTAAAGATTCGATCACACCTTCATCCAGTCATATGTGTGTGTGGTGTTGGCGTGTGCATAACTGCATATAATAATTAAACCGTACCATGTAAAAGGTTTTATAATTCTGCTTTGCTTTTTGGCTTGTCAAAAGGTTATCATTCATGGAATCTTTTATCAGTGTTTTCAAAAAGGGAGAAATAAAGGGAAAGAGTCGGTTTATATAGAATAAAAATGATTTTCTTTCCATTTAAACAAATAATTATATATATATATATATATTTGTTGTTGAGATTGAAATGAGAATTTGAATTTCAGAATTCAAATTGAGGTTTTATAACCATATATACATATTGCTTGAAAAGAAGAAAGTTGGTACTAACTAAGAAATAAGAATAGGGAAAAGAAATTAAATGAACTTTGGTAGCTAAGGAGTAAGGCCTAAGGGCATTGATTGAATTGGTTAAATTACATCATTTACATGAATAACATAAACTAAACGATAATTAAATTAATTATCTTTAGATGAAAGCAACTTGTATCTATCTATGGATGGAGATTGTCAAGTCCCTTTCACTTCTGTCATAAGAAACACTTCCTTTTAAAGTTTTTCTCTTCGTCCTCTCTCTTTGAATTAAGAGGCAAAATTAAAGTGAGTGTCGGCTGGATCGATCGCTCTCCACTATATTGATATTCTGTTGTAACAAATTAATGAATGACTTTACTTTAATTTACCTCGCAGCAGTTTATATATGTCCTTCTCATATGCTTCCATATGCTGTTCTGAAAGGAAGCAGCTGGTAACAGATTATTTTCCAATGAACCTTAATTTTTAATTTATGGAATTTTTAGTTGAATTGTATATTAATTAATTTGCCCCTGCATGTATGTATTGTTTAAGATTCTGTAGGTTCATGGATCTAACAAGGTGGGAAAAGTTAAGCTGTTGGTAAGGAAAGAAGAGGATCATGGTTGTCAACATGTCATTGTCTACTGAGGTCATTGATCAATAATTAACCACTAAAGCATGAGAGATGAGCAAGCAAATCTTATTCAAACTTTGTCTAAACGACAATATATATGCGATAAGGTCATTTAGTACTTGTCAGCTTCCTAACTGAACATTTCCATGTACGGTAAAAAGTTATATAGTAATGAAAAAAAAATTGTAATGTACTATGTTTGTACTTATCCATCTTTTATTATATGTATGTATATATAGAGTGAGACACAGTCACACAAGGCAAATTGTAATGAGAAAACCAATTTCTATAGGGAAAATGAAAACAATAATTCATTAAGCAGATTAACTAGAAAGTAAACTTTTTCTGCAACAGAAGTATCATAGTGAAAGGAACTTTTTGTAGAAGCAAAAAATACAGAGACCTTATCATGTATCATGACACTGATCTAATTAATTAAAGAGTAGTGGTGTTATTGCGGTTAGAAAGTTCTTCATGTTCAACAAAAAATTAAAAGTACAAATTGACGTGTCCAATGTAAATCAGTAGGTGCCCACCATTTCAAGTCCCCCATCAAATTAAGCAGATCAAATCAAATTAATATATCCACAATTTTCACCCTTACTTAGAAGCAAATGCACTATGCACTACGCAACATCCATCGCTTGTAATTAATTTGTACTTAAAGAAACTTTACTGACTCATCAAAATGTTGTATCACAGTATTAGTTACATTACATATATAACCTTTATTCTTTAGCCCCAGGATTGTATCATGTTCCTTCCAAGGAAATTAACATCATTATTAATTTGTAATAACAAAAACAAAAATACTATATATTCTTGGGATTACTAAGGACGGTTGATGATGATGATGCTTGAGACAGCTAGCAATAATAACACTGCGGTTGCATATATATGTATGACCACAAGTGACAGATCCGTTGAATGGAATGGGAGTGTAGTACCGTACTGGAATGAGATCACATAATTGTGCAGGCTGAGGTATTTTCTTCACAGAAATATTCATCACAACGGCTCACGTAACAAGGTCTACCCCCACCGTAACTATCATAAACAGGCCTTACATAATAACCCTCAAAATAACATGGTGGTGGTGGCCCACCGTAACCGTCAAAGCAAGGCCCACCAGGCCGACCTTCATAACATGGCACACAGCACACCCCAATTGGAACCGCCATCGGAGGCGGTGGACACACGGGAACAGGAGGAGGTGGGTCAGGCTTCGGCTCCGGCGGAGGCGGCGGAGGCTTTTCTTTTGGCTTCTCCGGCGGGGGCGGGGGCGGTTTTTCTTTTGGGGGCTCCTTGGGCTTCTCTGGTTCTTTAGGCTTCTCGGGCTCCTTGGGCTTTTCTGGCTCTTTTGGTTTCTCTGGCGGCTTCGGCTTTTCTGGTTCCTTAGGCTTCTCTGGCTCCTTGGGCTTTTCGGGCTCCTTAGGCTTCTCTGGTTCCTTGGGCTTCTCAGGCGGAGGTGGAGGTGGTTTGGGCTTGGGAGGTTCAACAATTTCAATGCTTTTGATGGAGCCACAACCTTTGCAGCAAAGCTTGTCCCTGATTTTCTCAGGGTTACAGCACACCACTGTGATGGTCACGATGTTGTTCTTCTCGTCAAACACCTGGTCTCGAATTTCTCTTGTTCACAAATATTTCAACACCAAAAAAGAAAAAAAAAAAAAAAAAATCAACTCAACTTGATATCTTTAATAATTTTGAATTTACTCTTACTATAAATAATCTCGAGTTATGTGTGCATGCAAGTTTTCGGTAGCAGAGAGAAATTGAATTCTCTATTAAAAAAGAGTGATTAATTGAAAATAAAATTAAGCAAGTGATCGGAGACTGACGAGGGAATTTGCAGAGAACCTTCTTGACCTTCTTGTAGCATTTGTCGCACTGAAGATCAACCTTGAGCTTCATTATGGTTACCTGATCAATTAGAGAAGGATCCATTAAATTAAAACTACAATTAATTAAGATTATTAATTAATTGTACATCTATATCGAAATGATCATAGAACAGAAGAATGGCATGTGGCAATTCCATTAGATAGAAGCGGGACCAGCCAAGAATGAAAATCACATTTTTTCATTTAACAAAAGTTAACTATAACCACAGAAAATTAAATATTTATCTAAATAAGTACTATTTTATTGATTTGGAGATAAAAATGAGAGCATGATTCTTCAGATAAGAGAATTAACAACCTCGTACCTTTTCAGCCATGGCTGCGGAATTAGAGTTTAATTAGATCTGAGGCACAGATCAAAATGATGATCGATAGAGAAAAAGAAAAAAGAAGAAAAAGGGAAGTGTCAAGTAACGAAATTGAGGAAAGGGGAAGAAAAGAAGAGAGGAAGGAGGCTTAAGAAGGCAAAAGCTTAAAGAGTGTAACCAATAAAAAGAGAACACGTAGTGTTAATACGTTGGATCATGTTAAGATTGTCGTCACATGAATTAGCTGGAAGAGTGTGTAGCGCTAGCTAGTGATTATAGTGATGGATTGCCGACTATGCAATTTTTTCAGCACATTGCATGTGCTCACTTCATTTATTTAGTATTTTATTGGCACGCTTCGCGGTTTGGATTTTATGCATGCTCGCGTTCTTGTCATTTTTTTTTTTAAGTTCGCGTTCTTGTCATTAATATAGTATACCAATTCAATATATTTTAAAGGATATTATTACAATGGATTAAACATGTTTTTTTATTTCTAACAGTATAGTAAAATTTAATTTTGATTAATTTTTATTTTTTATTTAATTTTGATTTTCTATTTTTTAAAATTGCTTATAATTATTATTGTTAATTATATTCTATCAAGTCTCTTGTAAATTTTCCTCAATATCTCTTGTAAATTTTCCTCAATAAATTTTATAGGAAATTTCTTAAATTTTTTTATTTTTCTATTTATTTTTCTAGAAAAGTCATATACAATCAAATTTACAAATTTTATCAATTTTTCATATAAAAATATTGTTGTGAAATAATTCTATTTTACTGTAGAAAAATCCATACAAAATTTTGTAAAAATTTTAAAATTAGCAAAAAAACTTCTGTGAATTTTGAAATTCACATATAATTTTGAAAAAAAAAATCATAAAAATTAAAACTAATGATTATAACTACAAATATGTGATTTTATAAACTAAAGGACCAATATCAAATAAAAAAGTAAATGAGAGATCAAAATCAAATTTTACTATAAAGAATAAAAACACATTTTACCCTATTCCAATTTTTCATTTTAGATATTGCTAGCAATTAGCTAGAGGTGATCAAGGGCTGGGCTGGGTTCGATTTAAGGCATCGACGGGCCCAACCCAATGAAGAAATATTGGGTTAGGTTGGTTGGGTTTTTTCAATTTTTGGGGACGTACCCAACCTAACCCAACCCAATTATGGTTGGGTTGGGTTGAGTCAATTGGGTCCAACATTTTAAAATATCTGTGTTTATAAATAAAATGAAAAATGAAAAATATTTTAAATGAAAAATATAAATTGTCATTTTAAGTATGATAAAAATAAAAACCTATAATTTGATAATAAGGAAATTAATTTATATAATATTAAATATTAAAATATGTAACTTATTAGTACAAAAAAATATACAATTTTTTTATTAACGTTTGGGTTGGGTTGATCGGGTTAGAAGTATAAAAAGCTGATACCCAACCCAATCTGATTGGATTTGTTTATATTAAACTCATTCCGACTCGACTATCCAATCCAACCCATATTTTTAAATTGGGTTGATCGGGTTCATTGGGTCGACCAAACTCATGATCACCCCTACCAGTAGAAATATTTTTGGCCCCTTTACTCACAAAAAAAAAAATAAACAGTAGAAAATAGTAGAAATATGTATTATTTTAAATACATGAAATATTTAACATTTTCTAAAGAATTATAATAAAAAGTAATAATTTTTTTACTGTGTCTATGTTGACTACCAAGTTTTTTAAAAATACAAGAAATTAAAATGTTAAACAAATTAGTTATACAAAAATTAATTATGACTTAATAAAAAGTTAGGAAGTTTGGTTCCTTTTTGTCAATTATTTTTCACTGTTTATTTTTAAAATTATAATTAGTTGTTAAGTATTCTTTTACAATGTTGGTACAAAAACTTCGATAATTTATTCGTTTTTATTCGTATTTTAAGATTACAAGAACGTCTTAGCGTCAATTATAAAAGAAATAAATTTAATTACTTGACTAAATTAACCTTTTTAAAATGTAACAATTATTCTATTAATTTTTTCTCACTCATCATCGGTATGAGTAAAGTTAAAAATAAAATACAATTAAATTTTTGTTATTTTTAAAGTGAAAAAAGTGTTTCTAAAAACATGAAAGAAACTAATGAAAAGTGTGTGGGGTATTTTTTGTGTGAGAACCACGTATTTTTTTTTCCTGAACCCAAAATATTAACATCCTATTATTGAGACTAGTATTTTTCATATATATCTTTATAATAATAAAAGGAAGGAAGTCTGGAACTCCCTTTTCCCGCCTAAAATAAGGGTAAATTTGTCCCAATATTTTCACTAAATTTAATCACGTTTTAATAAATTTAAAATTTGAAATTTGAAATACTGAACATTAATGCAGTCTCCTTCTTCCCATGTTTTTTCCTTTTCAAAGCAATAAATGTTCTGATTTTTCCCATATCTTCTCTCTCTTGCTATTGCATCTTTTCAATATTGGGCAATAATAACTCAATGTTAGTGGTTTCTTTTCCTCCGTTACTTCATTTCGCCATCCAAGGGTTTTTTTTTTTTTCTATTTCCTTCTTCTTATTCAGCTACCTCATTTCTGAAACCATCTCACCTGACTTTTTTTTCCATGTTGGTTTCTTGGCTTTCCTTCGTATTGTGGTGGGTTCTTTCTTCTCTCTGTTTCTATTTATTTTATTTTTCTGAGTAAAAAAAATTCTCTGTTATAGGGAGGTTGTTGCGGTGCAAGGAGGTAGATGTGCGCACGACCTGCAGAGAGGCGGTGGCGTGGTGGTCCAGCGGCTCCTCCTTCTCTCATTTCGTCCTTTTTTTTCTCCTTTTCTCCCTTACTTGATTTTACACCTTTCTCTGTTTCTGTCATGCTTTTCTTTCTTATTTTTGGCTTCACTTCCCCGAAGATCTTTACTTCCGCAGTGAAGGTATGGTAAACAATTTAGTTTCAACTTATTTATTTCTTTTACTATTAAGCGCATTTTGTTTTTAGTATTTCGCCCTAATTTCTTCACCATTTTTTCAATGCATGTCGCCATCTCCAAATGAGAATAGTTGCTGAAGAGTTAGAGATACTTAGTAAGGGTTTCTTCTTCCTTCACTTTTTTTCTTTGTTTTTTTTGCTTCATCCCTGAAAAATAATGGTGGTAGCAACTTGATTTTAATGTTTTTTTTTCTATTATGAAGATAATTGACCATTTAATCATTTGCTCTTAGATGATGATAATTGATTTCTGTTTAATGTTTAATGTGTAAAAA
This sequence comes from Sesbania bispinosa, assembly GCA_026901365.1. Lineage (NCBI taxonomy): Eukaryota > Viridiplantae > Streptophyta > Magnoliopsida > Fabales > Fabaceae > Sesbania > Sesbania bispinosa. Next base: position 198,114 of record QLOH01000318.1, read on the forward strand.
CCATAACTTTTTCATGATCCCCCGTTGCTAAAGCGTTCTTCATCTCGGTAACCTTTTTAGCTCCCCCTTTGTCTCTGAGTATGATTTATGGTTTCGTTTATTTTGCGTAGTTTTTCCATTATTTAGGGTTTGTCTCTGAGTTTGAGTTTTCTAAGTTTTGAGTTTGGAATGATTTTTTATTTTGAGTATGTTATTTTTGCTCTGTTTGTCTATGTGTGTGAGATTTCTGAGTTTTTTTTTTAAATCTGCATAATATGTTGCTGTTTATTTTGAGATCTTTTTGTAAATGAATGCTCCAAATGTTAACGTATATTTGGAGCAAGAGTATCCTACACTTTGGTTCTAAATATGGCATGATATTTTCAGTACAGTGCATGCTCTTTTTTGAATCAAAATATTTTGCTCACAAATCTTGCTTATTTTTCAGCAGAATATTTGCTCAAATTTTTGTTGTGAATGGATTGTTGCCTGTGTTTTTCAAAAGTGCATTTCAGAATTAATTTTTGAAGTTTGATAATTTTAAGTTACTACATAGTGATGTTATTTGCTCTGTTTTTTTACTATCAATCAATATGAATTTTTTTTATGCATAAAATCAATATGAATTGATAGCACAATATTTGGCTCAGAATATCAAGCCCTGTTTTATCTTAATATATTTTGCTCACAATTTTTTTCTTAATTTCTGCAAATTTTTAAATCTTAATTTCTTTCTCAGAATTTTTGCCATTATTTTTTGTATAATCGTATTTTAGTATTGTGAGTAAAAGTTTGATAGTTTTTAAGTTTGATAATACCTTTATATATTATGTGATTAATCAGAATGTTGTTGAGCAACAAGTTTGATAATACCATTTATTTCTAATTTATGCTTTAATATTTTATATTTTGAGCAATTCTAAATTGGTTGCAATGTGGTATATTGATTTATATTAATGTGATCATTTAAGTTGTCAATAAATACTAATTAGATTTATTTTGATTGAAATAAAATTTGATCAATATACTTTCATCATAATTTTTGCTCTTATTTTTTTTATCAGAATTGTTGCCTCTGCTTTTTGCTTCATTGTATTTAAGAATTAATTTTCGATGTAAGATTAGATTGAGTATGAAATTAATACTAATTAGATTGATTTTATTTGAAATAAAATTTGATCTAAATTAATATGACTACTATTGATTCCTTTGTGAAATGTATCTTCTTTTTAAATATGAAATTATTATAGAAAGGAAGATTATTGTATCTTTTTTTACGCCTCCCAACATGTAAGTTTCTTTAAAATTTATGATTATTGCGCCCTCAGTTTTTCGCTTAATTGTATTTCAGAGTTATTTTTTTATGTCGGATTAGATTGACTTTGAAATAAATTTTGTATTTTAGAGTTGAATTTGAATTCAAAACTATTTTGTTCATGTGTGTGAGAGTGACTTTAAGCTATATTGATCTAATGTATTTCTTCAACTTCCTATGAAGGAATAGATGTTGCTGCCATTGAAGCAAAAATTGCTACATACCAGGAAGAAAATGCAGAACAAATAATGATTAATTGAGCCCGAAAGGTACTTTTGAGATTGGTCTCTCTGTGCCCTTTATAAATTTATGCAAGTTCTGATTTCCTGCTGTATATTTTTCAAAGTGTTCTTATGCTGATAATAATTAAACAGGCTGAAGAATTAGCTGCAGCTCTGGCAGCAAGCAAGGGACAACCTGCCCAAACTGATAATGATGTGGTGAACAATTACTATTACTATTTTGGCACAGTATGTCAAACTTAACTGAGCTTGATCTATTATTTGAGATTGAATCTATTCTTTTTTATCATGCTACTGCCTCTATTAGCATTTATATTTTACAAGCATGTAACGGGTTGTGTATATAACTACATCCTTTATTTCATATGTGATAATCATGATTTGTTTCTCATTAAATCAGAATTTGATAGTCTTATTATCTACATTTGACATAAAAAAGCATAAATCATTGAAACCCCACATTAATAAATAAATCCTAATCAGTTTTTTTAAAAGATAAAAGTTGATATTATCATTACTTAACAAAACTCTCCCTATGAAAACACATCTTATACTTCGGTGGAACTGCCCCATGAGTACAAAGAGAGGGAAAGGGCATCAATAATGGCAGCAAGGGGAAAGGGCATAAGTGGTTGCAAGGACAAGTTTTCTTTCTTTCTGTTTTTTTTTTTGTTTTTACCTTTAGAACTAATTAATGATTCATGTTTCCAGCTTTCATGTTGCTTCCTGTCGAGCACCAGAGTTTATGGGACAAACTTGCCCATGTGAGAATTTTTAAAGTGTAGTGAGTTGAGAGTAAATATTGATATTGATTCTTCCCAATTAAAATTTTTATGTAACATTAATGCATTTCTATGTTTTTTTATTAGAATGATCTATTTCTTTAAATGATTTGAGTATGACTTATTGTTCTTCGTGTAGATTACTTTTTCAACCCACCTAATCAATTGATAAGTAGAAAATAATTGATGGGACAATGGTGTATAATTGCTTTCGACTTTCTACTTTAACTGTTAATATATTCAAACCCTTTTAAAAAATTAATGTGATAGTATTAGTTGTTAGTTGAAATGATTTTAGAATTTGAAAACGTGAGTTATAGTGGCTAATTATTATGAAATCTTTATTACATGTTGGACAAATTGTTGATGTTAATCTCTAAATCAAAAGCGATTTTAGTATTTAACTTATGTATGCATTAATTATAAAGTTTTTTTATTTATGATTTGTGTTGGCAAATCACTTTGAGTACTTCCTAGAGGAGCACAATGTGACCCAAAGATTTAGTGCATTCGAAGGTGGACTTTTATCACCAGTTGCTATACAATTTTCTTGGTAGATAAAAAGTTGAAGAATTTATCCACAAGGATGAGGTGCACAAGTTGCTTCATTAGTGGGGGTTTAAAAAACTATCTTTAGCTAGAGTTTTGAGTAGAAAACTTATATGTTGCTATTGCCTATATTTGAGTAAAGGACTTATGAGTTATATCCTACCTACGGTTTTTATCACAAGCAAATTGAAAGTATACCTCTTGACAGTGAAACAGAGGTTATTTTCATATAAAAATATAAAGTTAGAAGTACTCTTCCTTATTTATTTACTACTTTAAAATTTTGCTCCTCTGAAATGAAAGCTTGCAAACATAAATTCCATGAGGATTCATTTCAATATATTGAGATATTAATATCACAATAGGGAAGGTAGGAATTTACCAAAGCCTGATATTATTTACGGTGTATAATATTTTCAACACTTCAAATATAACTAAGGCATGTGTCCTAACATTTTTATAATAATATCTACTCAACATAATAATTTTATTGCCACACACTTTTCTTACTCAACGTGCTTTGCATAAAAGTTCATTATAATTAAATAGTAATTTAGTATTTAAAAAATTATTATTTATAAAGGAATTTTATTTAAATGAGAAATTTTGTCATGTATTATCTTCATTTTTGCATTTTTTAGAATTTTTCTTCCTTTTATGTTAATTTTAATCTAAATCCTATATTGTTCAAATGATTTCTGAAATATAAAAAAATTGAAAATATAAAGTATAGAAAATCATTTTTGATATAAATAAAGTCTATATACATAATAAGGTTAAATACTTATCTTAATTTCTAAATTACAAGGTAGGAGTACTGTTGGGTATGTGTGTTTTTAATCGAAATGTTGTTAGGACTGCTGATTGATATTAATGAATGAGTATTACATCTCTAATCTTCAAAAAATTGAATAAAATGACTATATTTTTTATATTGAATTATGAGTTCATTTTTCCTTTTCTTATAATATTTTTTATACATCACGTGGGAATAAATCTTTACATAAAGTTTATTAATATATAAATGTTAATGTAGTAAATAGATTACAAAAAGTAAATATAATATGTTAGTAAATGTGTCCATTATCCAATTTAGTAGATAGAGGTATATGACTTTTTTATAATGTTTTAAAAATCGAACCGCTAACTGAACCTGTGAAGCCGCTGGTTCACGGTCTAATGATTCAACCGTAGTCGAACCGATATTAATTAAATATATATTTTAAATATTATATATAATTAATAAAATAACACGAAATTATAAGAAAATTAAAATATATGAAGTTATAAATTTGTTTAAATAACCTTATTATAATGTTTATAAAACAAAAAATAAAAATTTGATAAAATAATAAATATCTATGTGTAATTCTCAAACATGTTTTTATTTATCATAAAAGTATTTTAAATTAAATAAAAAATAAAAGAATTATTTTTAAAAAAAAATCGGTTCAACCGGTTTTAACAGATTTTACCAGTTTCTAACTAATTTACTGGGTTTTTAACCTATTTTTTGGAGCACCAGTTCTCAGGTTTGCTTCATCCGGACACAGGACCAGTTTAATCCAGTTTTCAGAACACAACTTTTTTCTTTGTCCTTTAGACCCTTTTGGGAGATGTAAATGCTTTTAAAGCTGAGACACAATGCAATTCCGTATTACTAATACTTAATATCAGCATATTTTAATCTGTCTTGTCATTTTATTGATAAACTAAGACTTTTTTCGTGATTAATTACCGAGTTCACTGAATTTTCACATATCTATATAATTATTTGTTAATATATATTTTATTTACTAGAATAAATTATTTTCCGTGCAACGCACGGGCACAGTTCTAGTTTTTTATATATACAACACTCTCGAACTTGAAAACTTATTAGTCTTTATGAGTTTGGTGATGTGCAATGATGATAATGTACTACGACATGCCTACCGCACACGTGTCTCCATGCCTCGTTAATTATATCATTATTAACGGAAGTGATCAATATATCTCCACTTACTAACCTTGATGAATAGGGGCCAAACTTGTTGAGAGGGTGTGATTGATTATATATATAATTCCACGAACTAAGAAGATGATTTGGTTATATATGAATCAATTGATCGATAAGTGTGGTTATATATGAATCAATTGATCGATAAGTGGGAGAGTTAGGTGGATGAGAATAAGTTAAGTTTTATACTACTATTTCCGTTGTCATTATAAGAATATTTTAATTATTTTACATGGACTAAAGAAATTAATTAATTTAATTGGTAACAATAAATTTATTATAAATGTATATTATATTTATCTAATTATCCTTAAATTTATTAAGGTTTATTATTTTTTTCTCTTTATTTAATTACTTCACTGTGTCATACTTTTTATTAATTAATTACTTATACCTTAAAAAAATCTTATTATAAATAGGAGTGAATAGAGTAATAACAAATGGATTATTAAAGTAGTTTAATTTGAATGCGATTTCAATGTATAATTTTTTTTATATTGCTAGTTATTTAATAATATATTATCATATTATTAAATAAATATAATACTTTATATATTATTAAACTTATTGAATAGTAGTTTACATAAACTTTATATTTTTAAGCATCCCCTCATGCTCTTAGTAGCTAGCTTGTACGTAATTGGTAGAGCAATTACTTCTTTTATCATCACATTGTAATTGTTAATTATTTATTTACATTATGTAACAAAAAAAACTTAATGATCTAATATGATGACATATTAGCAAATATATAACATTGCATAGAAATTAAGTTCTTAAAGTTATTGGTATTTTGATATATAAAGGTTATGTTGATTAGTGTCTTTTATGAAAATTAAAGGTATATTATATGTATTGATGATAATAATTAAATAAAACATGTTTTTAGTTAATAAATTAGAGGGTATTTATTTGGAAGTGCTTATTTGAATTTATCTTATGATATAAGTACTTATGTAACTATTTGGGGTAAGCTTATGAAAAGAGCTTATGATATGCTCATAAACTATTTTCAACTTATTTCATTAAACTCTTGAATAACTTATGAAATAGCTTGTGAAGAATTTTAAATAAATTGTACCCTCTTCAATTCCATTCACTTATGAAATATGCTCATAAATTGTACCGTCTTCAATTTCATTCATTTTAAGCTAAGCCCGCGTCTTTGTGTTCCCACCCCTACTCACAACCAACCCATCATGTTTGTCATTAGTTAAATAATAAATCACAATGTAAAAGAAATGTAGTTCTGGCCGTGGATCATGATCATCGTTGAGCCCTTATATTTCAGTAGTGGTTGTCATTTTATTTATATTGTTTGTTTGTTCATTTGATGGAGAAAAGCTCCATCCTAGACTCCACAAACTATCTATCTATAATCGATACGAAACAGCCACGGATAATAAGTGATAATATATTAACATCTCAATTACATTGTAATGTAGTATTGTATTTTTCTGCTATATATATTGTTATGTCCATACTGTATTTGGTATAAGAATGTTATTAGACTTGTCACAAAAACTAAATGAAGAACTTTTGATAAATAATTATGTATTTACTATAATTCTCTTATAGTTAAGTACAACAAATAGCATGTTTGGTTTGGAATTGAAAAACTCAAAACCATGATTTTGGAGAATTGATTTTAAATCACTTTCGTCCAACGTTCATCGTAAAGTGTGTATCACTCATCTCAGCCATTGATTTCCAAAATCAATCCTACTCAACTGTAAACCAAACGGACCAAAAGATTTGTAAAATAAGCAACGCCAGCGATCACAATAAACTTGCAATATAAGCAACTGGATAACACGGTGGTTTTGTTATCATCATTTTAAAAAAATATATAACTGTTTTGAAAACTTTATCTTTTTTGGTCGAAGATTTACAAGGAATGGGCCAAACCCAAATAACAGAGATGCTGCAAATCTAGAACAAGGACAATCTCTCTGTGACGAGAAAACTGATAATCGTGTTATGGACTTTGATGGCTTACTGGGCCTAAAACTCGTAATTGGTCCAAGGTAAATCAATTCATTGTCACATTGCTGCGTTGGGCTCACTACCAAAGAGTGGCCTGAGATGGGATAGATTGCCCTGGCCCACAAAAACTGAATCTTTTGCTTTGGGCCAATCACGACAATTATTGGATTATCATGATCATAAAAGGGAGCACGATGCAATATGCATGACTTTTAATTGGACTTCGTTTCATCTAATCTAAGCATGAGGCAAAGCTTTTCAATAATTTTATGTTCAAAATTTTTTCCCTTTATAAAAAGTTTTCAAATATATGATTACTAGGTTCTTGTATTAACACTATACGAGACCATCATGCAAAATATGTAAATTTGACATGGTCTTTCAGCTTTCAGTACGTTTCCATAATAAATCACACATTAATTTCTGCTCCACCCTTTCTTTCAATGGAAAGTTCCCCTATATATATCTAGAAGGTTGATCAGCACATCACAAGGCACTAGCAACTTCCTCTGTTTGGTTAAGCATCCTCACTCTGTAGTACAACTTCAAGATGAGAGGAAAATGGATATACTTAAGGTTTGACTTCTCTATCATAGGCTGATGTTATCATTCTATTAGGATTAATTAAAAATATAATTAACAGTTTTCATTTATAACTCTGTTTTCACTGTCATCGAGTTGACTAGCTAATTCAATTCAATCACCATATATAAGATGCTTGAGTGTCACTGACATTGGCGCAGCACAGCACAGCAAGTTAGTGTATATTAATATTAGTATTTGAATTTGTACGTACGCGTATGGCTTGGTTGGGATTCTTTTCGTGGGACTGGGGGTTCACCTTGTACACATAAAAAGAATTAATGAAATCTTATTTTGGTGTATTCTCTTTTTATCGTACCATAACCACGCCATACCATTACCTCATCACTGCATATGACAATAAGAGTGGAATTCATTTAATCTAATGGAGACTCTGCGTTGGAATGGATGGAGAAAAAGATGACGCTTTGTCTGTAAGCGTGGCGTTCAGTGAATGGTAGCCACTCGAGATTGAATTGAATATCCTTTATAGGTACATTAGATTCTGATGATAGATAGATAGGCAATTTCCAATTCCAAGGCTCACCGTTCGTGAATTTCCTTCACCGAAATTAAATCATCACACATTACCAAGTGGTCGTTCCGTATGTTATCTTTTAAAATTAATTTCTCACCTCACTAGAGCTAAAATAAAAAAATGGTATATATGGCAAAAAAAAAAAGAAGAATGTTTTCAGCAAGAAATAATCCTGACCTGACATCGCTCAATGAGTTTGATTTTGAAAACGGTTACTAGTATTAACTTAATTTTAAGTGCTTTTTATTAATTAGTTGTATTATACGTTAATGGACTGATTATAACATTATTTTTTCTGAAGGAGAAAGTGACTGTAGAAAGAGTTACCTTTGGATTCTGAAAAGTTAATCTCCCACCGAAAAATACGAAAAAGAACTTTCCAGAAAAATATAGAAAAACATTGTAAGAAAAATAAAAATAAGCATAGGACGTTGAACGTTACGTTTCTAATAGAGGGTCCACGTCAGATTTGCAGAATTTACTTAAATTTTCTTCACACTTCAACCTTGCTCCTCCGGACAGAGAGAGAAAAACGAGAGGGAGTTTCAATATTGGCAGTAAAATCTCTGAATCAAAGAGCATTGTCTACTGTGACAGACATGGGTGAAGTAAGAGTTCTACACTCATATTCATTTCTAAATCAAATCTGTCTCCTTGCCTCTAATTCCTTTTTCAGTTCTTTCTTTTCTTTTTTCCTTTTCCCCAGTTATTGACAACTTGCTGCTTTTGAGAACACTAGCTAGGAAAAACTTACTACATGATCTTTTTCCAAGTTTGATTCTTTTTTTTATGATTCTGTCTGTGCTATCTTCTTATTTTTGTAATACTCGTCCCACTCCCATGGGATGGGAAATGAATGAATATTTAATTTCAATGTTGTGTTTGCAAAGGAAAAGAAGGAAGAAGGAAGTAAAGAGGAGAAGAAGGATGAAAACAAGGAGGAGAATGTTGAGATAGTACTCAAAGTTGATATGCATTGTGAGGCCTGTGCAAGGAAAGTTGCAAAATCATTGAAAGGATTTGAAGGTCATTTCTCTTCCTTCAACTCTGAGATGCATGTATTCTGTTTGTTAATTGACCTTTGACTCCTGACTGGTTTATATGTTGAATAGATTAGATTATTATAGCCATCCATCATGTGATCTATACTCTCTCTTCACTGGTTAAAGGGATCAATTTATCTGTATGATTACTTTTGAATTTCACAAAATAACCATGAAAACAAGTTAATTTGTCTTAGATGTCCATTTCACATGGAGGAGACAAAAGTTCATTATTGTATTCATAGTTAACAAAGGTAAAGTAAAGGATTGATAAAAAAAGTAGTTAACATTTGTAATCTGTATTCATTCGTGAGACAGGAGTGGAAGAGGTGACTGCAGATAGCAGGGCAAGCAAAGTGGTAGTGAAAGGGAAGGCAGCAGACCCCATAAAGGTGTGTGAGAGGCTACAGAAGAAAAGTGGTAAGAAAGTGGAGCTAATTTCACCGTTGCCAAAACCTCCAGAGCAGAAAAAAGAAGAAAACAAAGAACCACCGAAAGAGGAGAAAAAAGATGAGGTAAATCACTCTTCTTTCTTCTATCTTTCACCAGATTACTACAACTTAATTATCTTCTTCTTGTGTGGATGGAATGGATGCAATAAAGCATTAGTATATGATAGATAATGTAATTAGTCATTAGTTCTCTGTGGCAAACATTCATGAAATACAAAGTCCCATTCATTTATGCTGTTAGAAATGATCAGCCACGTGCATAAACAATGAGTTCTTGGAGCGTAATTTTCAATTTTTGGTGTCTTGTTGGGACTAAAGAGAGTGGTGTTTTCGAATCCACCGTGAGTGGTGCTGACATGAAAGTAACGAAACAAGCAAAGGCACACGTAACGAGGGGAACGGCGGTGACAATTGAAAAGGTTTGACCCCACCCCTTTATACATACAAATTGCAACTTGACATGCTGCTATTGCAAAATGGGGTCACGGGCGCAGTACGTACACCTGGTTTTACCGTGTCCTACTCTTATGACATTCACAGATGACAGATTGGTTATTTTGGTGCCACATAAGTAACCATGTGATGTGAGGTTAAAACAACAGGTGTTCTCCATTTCCTTATCATAATGCTTGCATTAATTGTACTGTATATATGAGATCAGCAGGGTAAGATTAAGATGACTGTCAGACACTGCTAGCTAGTATGCTAATTAATCCTAAGTGGTGCTGACCTGATTAGGAAAAAATACCCACAATGTGCATTATAGACTGATGAATTATTGACATACTGTTCAATTATTAAGTAATGCAGTTAATATATTGGTCTATTATTATATCTAACTTGGATCGATGTATCAGTATTGTGCAAGAATTTTCAAATTGGGATGGGGCGGGGAAATGGCCACGGGTTGCCAATGTTTGCTCTGTCGCCTTTTTTATTACTATTATTATATTACACTTGGATTAATTGGAAGTTGGAAACCCCATGCCATGGCCTGTATGTGAATTGACAAAGTGGGACCGTGTAGGTTATGTGAGTACATGATCTATTAATATTCTGTATTGTAGCAAATGTTTGTTGTGTTTTTCTGTCGAGGTTTTAAGTTTTAAATAGTGTGTCTGCTTTAAATTGACATTGTTTTAAGATATACTGTGGTTAAATTCATTCATTATGCCTAAACAACAATAATATCTTCACAAGGTAAAATCAATGCTCTCAACCTAATTCTTGTCCTGTGTTGTTTGAATTGCTTTGCTTGTCAGCCTCCTACGGTAGTAACAGTTGTCCTAAAAGTTCAAATGCATTGTGAAGCCTGTGCTCAAGTTATACAGAAGCGAATTCGTAAGATTAAAGGTACAAAGATTCACTCACTCTCCCCCTCTTACTGTTGTTTCTCCCTAGCTAGCCATCACTCGTGCACATACAAATACAACAAATATGTTTTGGATTAACCCAGCTAAAATCCGGGCCCAACATGAGTTTATGCCTTCCAATCAACATTAAAAAATTATGTTTTTACCATGTAATGTTGACTTTAGTTAATATTATACTTCCATTTTTTTACAATTTTCATAGTGCATAGAAGCTATTGCAGCCGTCTTTGGGATGTAAAGCACAAACACAATATTTTAAAAGCTAGATTCACGAGCATCTAATGTTCTGGTTTTTCCAAGGACATAATTAAGAAACCTATTCTGTGGCGCTAATCCCGTTCCCTTTAAAAGCGTGGGACTGATATACAAGGTTATTTTATCTAATTCCAAATAATAATTAAAAAAACATTCTTTGACCCGAATCGGACTTTATATGCAATGCAAGGTCAAGGCTTCAAATTTTGATTGCCACTTTTGAAAGGGCTCTACCTAACCACCACCTTCGGCCCGAGGACTCACAGTTATGTCTGTGAAGGAATCTACATAAAAGTTAATCTTCTATCTCTATGCTGAGACAATGTACATAACCGATTCATGGTATCAGCCGCATGTTGTATAAATTTTATAATTGCACAATGCAGCTTATATGTTTCTCAGCCGATAAAAATTGAAAAAGATGTTTACACTTTAGACATTAACATAATACATTTTCCTGTGTCGGACACCAAACATAATCAAATACTAACTAAACTTGAATGTGTGTTCAATTGAATGTGCAGGAATAGAATCAGTGGAAACAGACTTGGTAAATGATCAAGTCATAGTAAAAGGTGTGATTGACCCTGCCAAGCTGGTGGATGATGTGTTCAAGAGGACCAAAAAGCTAGCCTCTATTGTGAAGGAGGAAGAAAAGAAGGAAGAAGAGAAGAAAGAAGAGGAGAAAAAGGAAGAGAAAAAAGAAGGTGGTGAAGAAGAAAACAAGGGAGAAGAAGATAACAAAACGGAAATCAAACGAAGTGAATATTGGCCATCGAAAAACTACATCGACTACGCTTATGACCCTCAGATTTTTAGCGACGAGAATCCTAATGCCTGCTCTGTCATGTAAACCAACAATTCATGTTCTGTATTTTAGTTGGAATGCTAATTAAATTAGGCCAAGTATTCTATGTGGTTTGTTTCAAGTATTCCCTTGGTAGAAGCACTTCTGTTGGTCTAAGTGTTAACGTGCTTCCATGAATTTTGGCTTACAACTCGTTACCTATGAATACTGACATACAATTCCAAGCAATCTATATATGATATATCAATCTTAAAATTTTCTAATTAATTTTTTGAGATCTCATGGCTCCCATTCAACACAGCACATTCTCTTGTTGTTATGGCCTATAAATAAACCCACATACCTTATTTCTTTTTGTAGCTGAGATGCAAGATCCACTTGTACCTAGCAACATATATACTTGTAAAGGAAATGGGGCTCTTGTATGCGGACCTACATAACCTTTCTATGTAGTCCTTTTAGGCAAGTGCTAACATTTGTGTAGGTAAACCTAATTAAGTACTCAGCTGGATCAAGTAGTGGTACTAGTGTGTGATCAAACTTGAAAGTTTTGATCAGCCTCATTTCTATAACACAGAGTGCAGAGCCATATGTAGTGCCTGATAACGTCAGAGGAATCTAGTGCACCTGTCTTAGTTTTCAGTAATGTTAAGCTAATGGGTTGTGCCATGGTAGTACATATTATATATTTTGGACCACAAGGCAGGCAATTGTTGAACAGTAGAAAATGAAGTTGATGACAAGCACAGGCATACAAAAGGAAAAAGGTTTAATTTAGGTCCTAATCACAAAGATATTGGAGTTGTGGTACCATCACTGAAAACAGAATAATGCCGAATACAGACTATGTACTATTCACATCTTAATGTTCTTTCTCTATGTCCGGACTCTCAACTGTTGTCTAACTAAAAGCATGAACCTATTACTAGATCTCTTCTCTCCTTCAAAATCTTCCTTTGAAAAAGAAACCAATTATCCTTTTTAATTCCCAGTGCCTGAGGATGACATAACCATTTACATTTTGGGGAAAGAGAAACAAATCGTGTATTTAACCTATGTGGCGCACAAGTTATCAATCAAAATGGTCATTGGGGGGTAATTCAACATAATCTACCTATCTTATCATGTTCATATATTTTCCATATATTGAATAGAATGCTGCGTTTGAATATTACTCCTATGGATTGAAAAATTAATGGCTTGATGGAGGTTTTTATCTCCTCCATGATATTTATTTACGTCTCTGTGTGAAGCATAGTATGTAAAAACATAAGATGCAAGAATAATTAATTAATCTTAATCATTTAATCTTATATACGAATGATTAAGAATTACTTTAATCTTTAACAATCCATATAAAAATTAAATAGTTAAGGTTAACTCCTTTTCCTTGTCAAACACAAGACATTAATTTTTATACTTTTCTAGGATATTAAAAATTAATTCTTGTATGAGTTTGGTTTGTCCAGGCTATAAAGAATAGTACTTCCATGATTTCGAATCCATGCATTGCAAAAGCTTATTTAGCTTTGTTCTTAATGCATCTACTACCATTGTTGTCAACCCCACTTCTACAACTCACACAGAATAGTGGGGAAAATAACACCATTGAACCCCAAAAGTGATTTGGAAATGCGCTTGCATGTTCATTACCAAACCTTTTAAGATGTGTGGTGCTCTCTAGTGTCAGGTGCAAACTCTGAATTCTCCCTCTCAAAGTCTCAATATGTGATGTGATCAAAAAATTATGTAAAAAATATATGTGGACCATAGATGACAAAGGTGTGGATCATATCCTAACAATGGGCCCAAACCGAATTTTATGTGCAAATAGGCCTTGAGCCTTTTACAAATATTCTATTCTGCTGGAATTGCATCTACTAATAACTACTAAGTAATTTTTTTTGTCCCTGGTGAATGATTCATCGATCGTCCCCCTAGGCCTATATATAGACTATATTTATATCTAGTTAATGACCTGAAGGGTCGCGGTTCACAACTAGAGGAATTTAAAACACATATGGGAAGTAAGATCTAAGCTAACAGCTAGTACAAACGATTTTGTCTCGTAGGCTGTGGCTCTGCGTCTATTCATACATGCAAGGTGACACAATAGGCTTCATTTTAAAAGCATTAAATGGTGGTGGGCTTTGGGACGGTTCTTTCCTATTAATGCAGACATATCCATGTGTGCCAAATTTTGCTAGTGGTATTTTTTTTACTGAAATGTTTTGTTTTCATCTTTAATTCTAAATTACATTTTAATTAATATACTCAATGTGCTCTTTTAAAATTGAGCATTAAAAAAGTCGGTTTCTTCAAAATCAATTTATTAATATTTTTCATTTTTCATTTTTTTTAAGTATGTTGCAAATAGGGGTCGGAATAGGCCAGCCGACCTGTCAATGGCATGCGGCCTAGCCTGGCTCATTTATTAAAAAGGTCAGGCTAAGGCTTCTTAAAAGGTCTGTTTAGTTAAATAGGTCAGACTTCAGACCTATGAAAAAGCCTATTAGGCTTAACAGGCCGACCTGTTTAATATAATAATATATAATATATTAAATTAATTATATAAATAACTATAAATATAATTAAAAAATTTATTAATTATAATAAAAAATTAGAATATATTAAATTAATTATATAAAAAACCTGCTTAAAAGGCTTGCTCGCCTGCATAGGCTTATAGGCCTGTTGGTAGGCATTGTTATAAAACAGACTTCTAAACAGACTTACAGGTCAGGCCAGGCTTTTTTGCAGGCCAGGCCTTACAATAAGGCCTGTAACAGGCTAAGGCTTAAGAATTATGAGTCAGGCCAGGCTCAGGCCTTGCCAAAGCCTGGTCTGACCTATTTCCACCCCTACTTGCAAAGTTAGATTTTCTCAATTCGACTGTTCAACGGGCTTTTTTTAACATATATTTGAAAAACTAAAATTAAAATTTTAGTTTAAAAAAAATAAACGAACTTTTAAACATACTTAAAAAAAATTAGAAAATGAAGTTAAGGGAAAATAGCTTGAGAGGAATCGACTTCTCAATACTCGAATTAAAGAGAACATTTTATAAATATTAGATGAAAAAGAAAAATAGATAATTTAAGATTGAGAAAAAGAAAGCCTAACAAAGTTCGTTTGAGTTGAACAGAATTTTCAAAGATTGTTCTTGGAGAACATATATAGTAATTAATTAATTGAAGGCCGAAAGGGGACCCGTGACCGTGAAGGGTAAGGAGCCCCAAAGTTTTTGCTTTGGTATGGTATGGGGTCTGGTTGGTGCGAGGTCACATATATGCCTTCCGGATTAGGACATTATTTTCGGATATTGGTGTGAAACCGGAGAAATTTTTTATTTCAATCATTGAACCTGAGAATCTTAATTCATATCCATATACATACGATACAATCAAATTTCCAGGGAGGTTTGAGTCAATTATAGATCACATCGCGCTATTATGTTATCATGTAATGTGGACTTTAGTTAATATTATACTTCCATATATTGAATAGTTAAAAATAATGAATGTGGGTGTAGAATTGTTTAAATTAAAAGAATTATTTAAAAAATAAAAAATAATTAAATAAATGACATGTAATTGTTCTATTGGAAGGTAAAATTATTTAAATTAAAAAAATTACTTAAAAAATAAAAATAATCAAATAAATGATATATATATATATATATATAAAAGATCCATATTAAAATTAGGATTTTATTAATATTTATTGTCAGTATAAAGAAGTTTTACACAAACATCCAATAATGTATCGTCACATCATTTAATAAATATACATATCATGTATTATTGAATTCAAAAAATGATGTGACAGTACATCATTAGATGTATATGTAAATCTTTTTTAATTACATTAACAGTATATATGTATATTAAACTCTTAAAATTATTAAAATAAACTATAATTACTTGAAATAATTTCTTTATTGAATATGCTCTTAACATGTTATAGGTAAACCCCGTTACAGCCGATAAATGTTTATACACCTATATATACTTCTCTCAATAAACTTTTCTTTCAGTATATCCTTACTCATTGAAATATCTTACTTTGTGTGGACGTGTTTATGCAAGTATCACATTTGTTCCATCGAACTTTGCCACTCATTAGAACAATCATGAGACATATATGACTATGATCCCCATTAATTTAGCAATTAGCATCTACAATATATAATAGTATTAATTATATATAACAATTTTAAATGAAAAATACACCCATCTCTTCTTTATTATTATTTTTTAAGAAAACTTCATGTATGATCCGTATATAAAATTAAAAAAGGTATGCGTTTTTTTTTATAAAAAAAAAAAGCAAAGCCGGCTGTCAAATATTATGGAGAGGCGGATATATGTAATCGAAATATGGTATAAATATTAATTAATGTTACGGATATATATATTAATTTGACTATAGATGTCTTGAAAATAAAATATAGATGTCATATATATATATATATATAAAAGACCATGTTAATCTTCATGGGTCTTTTTCCATCTAATTAATTTGACTATAGATGTCTTGAAAATAAAATAAAAAAAGTGAAAGGTTATGGTCTGAATATGGTCTCTAAGTCAATTAAATTAACGTAACATTCATAAGAATTTCATAAAATATTTTTAAAAAAAAATGATAAATAAAAAATTGTTATTCAATAACAACTGGATTGGATTCTCCAAAATAAATTATTCTGACGAACCAAATACCCAAAGCAAATCATGTATAATTTTCAGAAGATATTGAAATCCAGCATCATTGAATCTTTACTTGTTAACACTATTCCTATATTTTGACATGCATAAAAAAATAAAATTGAAGTGTTTCTTTAACCCCACTTTGGTTTATATGCTGCGGAGGCATTATTTTGATCGTGACAAAAGAGAAGAGAATAGTCAAATATGACCTTTTCCCCCACACAAAAATTCAATAGTGTAATAAAATCACTTCAACCTAGGAAGATGTAATTTGGGTTTTTTTTTTTCGGTGTGAAAACAACGGAGTATTAAACCTCTCACTTGATACGCTCTCCACACACACATATATATTGGCATGGGTAAAATTATTTAATAAAAGTTCAATTAAAAGGAGATATACATTAGTTATTATATTAATTTTGATCATTATTAAAAAGTATATATGCTGACCTTTAAAAAATAGGAGAATCATAAAAGAGCATGTTAAAAAAATGTAAAATAACCTCTTTTTATTTTGTTTGTTACCAATATGAATTTCACTACTCACACTTGAATTTCTAACAGTTTCTTCTCTACTCTCTAGTGTGAGTTGTCACATTATATAGTATGTTACTTCTTATAGGTGAAAACCTCTTTGAGTACAAACATATAATCTGGTGTACTTCACAATATGGGGTGAGACCAACAAAATTAAATCTCCCACTAATTATCGTCTCCAAATACTTCACAATATGGGGGTGAGACCAACAAAATCTCCCACTAATTACCGTCTCCAAATATATACTTGATGGTTTAAACCATTAATTTTGATACAACTTTTCTGGGTCTAGGCAAGCCAAAAAGTAAAGAGAAATTGCATATCAAAAAACAAGTTTTGTATATAGTCATCCATTTAGCCTTATAATATTTCTTATACACTATATACTATTTCTTAAATATTGTAATTTCTCACATTATTTTGATAGGAAAGTAAAAATATGTATTGATTAAAAGGAACTTAGGTCTCTTAACATATATGGTAGCTTATAAGATTAATCTTTTTATCTATCCAGTGAAATGATACTTTAGGTGAGTAAAAGGTTATGTTAGAAAAAAAACCATATATTTGATATTGGAAATACTTCTTGATATAGATTAAGAGTGAATAAGTTAACTTTTAATTTATTTGACTATTAATTTAACCATCATAAAAGGGTTTGTTAAGGTATAAAACTATCTTATTTTAGAAGCTTATATATAATAACTAATTATAAGCTACAAAATGCTCTAACTATATAATTTTTTATATTTTGTAACTTATTATTATTTTTTATATCTTATATTTTAATATACCTTAATTCCCATTTCCCATTAATTTCTTTTTATCTTTTTCATTATTACTAGTAGAAACCATCTTTTCTCTCTCTCTCTGCCTTCACACCCTTCTTATTTAAAAATTTAAAAATTATTTAAATTATTATTATCTGTTTATTACTTTTTGGAATAAATTTTATATTATATTATTTATGTAATCATTTTACTATTTATTTTAATTTTAAATAAAATATTTTATCATTAAAAAGTTAACAATTAAGAATTTAAAATTTATACATAATAATAATTTTTCTCTATAAAATAAAAAAAAAATTTATATAAAATATCTCCTTTCAAGTCATTTTATATTTACTAGTTAGCTTATCGGGTGATTTTTTATAAACACTTCTAATTCAATAAATAAAAGTTATAAGCTAATAGTTTTATCAATTAGGAGTTTGTCACCTGGTAACTAAATGTAAAATGACTTGAATAATGATTAAGTAAGTACTCTCAGCTGAAAAAAAGTGTGTTTGAATATACATGCATTGTTAAAATTTTATATAAAACTAGTACATGTAATAAGAATGGCCTTTAAGTAATGTTTTTGTTTCCCTTATTGAAACGATCGATCGAGGAGGATAAGGTGTTGTCCAATTTGGTTTAGAGCAGCCAAAAACTTTGCTCTCCATCCATCTATATCATGGGACAACAAAAACCGTGACCAATAAATTCCCCACCTTAGCCACATTGGATGGCCTAGGCATATTAACTAGATTTTGGTGTGGCATGAGAATCTATGTCAACGCAATCTCTTAACTGTTGGAGTTGGGATGTTGTTCAAATTTGAGTTCAGTTGAGTGATCGTGGAAGTGGGATCGAGTCGTTTAGCAGCCGAAAAAGAAAGATAAGCCAGCCAATTAACTATTAAGCCAAGTGTTGGGTGAGGAAACCGAATCCAAGTGGCGATGATGATTAATTGTGATATGTACATCAACTCAACTCCACGAGTTAGTGAGTATATATTTTCCGTCTATGTCTATGCCTATCCCTATCTACTTGGACTTAATTCCTGGTCGAGTGGGACCCTCCACTTTACTCCATCAACCATTAACGTTTGGTTCTAATTAACGCAGCCCTTTGTCATCCTCTTTCTTCCTTTTCAAACACGTTCCTTCTCTATTTTTCAGAAACGAAATATGTGCTCTCTTTCTGTTTTTTAGCGGAATTTTAATTGAATAAAAGAAATGACTTTTCCAATGGTATTTTTTGTCTTTTTGACAGGATTTTTTCCCCTTTCTTTTCAACCACAATGAAAATTTCTAAACTTATGCATCAATCTTTGTTGACACTCGACTACTCATACGATTAAATTGAAAGCGATGCAAAATAAAGTTATGAGTGTTTAATGTATAAATAATTTTTATCTTTTTACACCCTTATTTTTCACACTTTTTTTTAATTTTCACTTCTTTTTTTAATTACATCAATCATCACATCTTTTAATTTTCCATTAAAAGGAGGATCATTTACCCAAACACTATAGTGTACGAAAAAAGAAAAATATGATAGCTTGTCATTTAAATGGATAGAAAATGAGTTTATTTCTTTTTAACATCCTTCTTATGTACAAGAAAAAAAAAATATTTTCAAACGAAAGCATAGATTATTAATTTATCTAATTAGGCTTATGATGCATAAATTTAAAAATTATTGTACTGTACACAATTATATTATAGCCATTATACATGAATTTAAAACAATGAATAACGAATCCTAAGAAAATTCAATAATAAAAAATATAATTATGTATAATACAATAATTTTTAAATCGATCCACCCTAAATAAATTTCTTTTTTTTCGCAAACAAGCACACACTAATACAATTGATGATTGATGATGATAACGTTTCCTTTATCTATTGATCCATTATCATAATTTAATTTATAGTGGTGTACTAAAACTAAAAGTTTACTAAAAAGAATACATATATAGGTCAAAGTTACAAACCAAAGATGTGTAATCACCATTCAACAACCATCACTCTTTCCTAACATTGGCGGTGTCTCGCCACGTATTGGTATTTTACATTACTTTTTCACACCACATGCAACACACGAGCCTTTTGTCCTACGTGTCCGTGACGTGTACAATGCAATGGCACCTTGTCGTTTTAAAGTCCGTGTGGAACACTGTAACCATGGCACGCGGCACGATGTCAGTGCTCCGTTTAGCTTAGTTGGAATACCTCTTCCGACGTGTCGGACCGCACCACCGCAGCTTTTGTTCCCATCGTGTCAAACGCTTTCAAGCACGTGAAATCACACGCTTAGATGGACGTTCAATTTTTTTTTTAATTATTGATTTTCAATTACAATGGTATATATAATCAACTTGCCACTTCTTAGTTCTTATCCCTCGGTGCGGTGGATGTAGGAACTAGGAACAATGAATGCTCATTGACGTTTGACTACTCCACTCCACCTTTTAGATTTCACCGATAGAGCGTGTTTAGCTAGCTATTTCAGCTAACTGAAAGTTGAAAATACTAGCTGAAATAAAAAAAATTGTGTTTGGGAATGTAGATTTTTTGGTAGCTACATGTTTTTCTTAAAAAGCTACTAGGAGTAGTTTTTTTAAAAAAAAACTCCAAATTTCAGCTAGTAGCTGAAAATTGATTACAAGTTTAACCCTCAACCACTCCCACTTATCATTATTTAATAATTAATGTTGTCCTTAAATGTCATTTTACCATTTTCAACTAGTTTTACCGAACACATTCAATAGTTTTTCAACAATCAACTAGCTTTAAGCTTTCAACTAGTTTTTCAACTTTCAGCTAGCTTTTCAGCTAGTTTTACCAAACACATTCTTATTCATTTTCCTTGAATATTTATATAATCTAATATTAAACTAGAATTATTTATAAGTAATTTATTTATATTTATGAAAATTAAAGTGTATTTATTATTAAAGTATATAAAATAAGAATCATTTAATTAATTTTAATTATAATATGATTTTTTATAAAATTTGAAACAAATATTTAATGTAGAAGGTAAGCACAATTAATTTGATTAATAGATTGATAATTAAAAATTATATTTTATATAAGTTATTGAGAAATATAAAATAATTTTTCTAACTCGTGCAAACATTGCACTATTTGCACAAGATAATATTAAATAAAAAGTGAAAAAAATTATTAAAAAATATAATATTTAATATTATCAATGTATTGAATGGTGTGATAATTATAGTTTCGGATAAAAACCTTTTTATTTTTAATTTTTTATCCAGTGTAATATTGCATACATTAAAAAACCGATATAAAAATATTAAGTTTTATATATTAACTTAAATTGACATCTCTATGTGTGCAGTGAGTAGGGGTGGGAATAGGCCAGCCGACCTGTTAGGGGCCTACGGCCTGGCCTGTTTATGGTCTGGCCTAGTCTGGCTCGTTTATTAAAAAGGTTAGACCAAGGCTTGTTAAAAGACCTCTTTAGTTAAATAGGTCAAGCTTCAGGCCTATGAAAAAGCCTATTAAGCTTAACAGGCCGGCCTATTTAATATAATAATATATAATATATTAAATTAATTATATAAAAAACTATAAATATAATTAAAAAATTAAAATATAGTAAAAAATTATAATATATTAAATTAATTATATAAAAAAATCTGCTTAAAATGCCTGCATAGGCTTATAGGGCTGTTGGTCTGTTTGTAGATCTTGTTATAAAACAGGCTTCTAAACAGGCATATAGGCCAGGCCAGACTTTTTCGCAGGTCAGGCCAAGGCCTTACAAAAAGGCTTGTAACAGGTAACAGGCCAAGCTCAGGCTTAAGAATTAGCAGTCAGGCCAGGCTCAGGCCTGCCAAAGCCTGGTCTGGCCTGACCTGTTTCCACCCCTAGTAGTGAGAGTGTTAAATAACTTAATCTTGATCATATAATCATATATAAATGGTGAAAATTATTTTACATAAATGTATTATTGTACTTTTTTTATCATTTATTTATGTTACAAGGTAACAGTTTACTCATTTATTAAAACATGTTCTCATCTAACATCTATGTGTGTAATAAAGTTTAATTTTAAATATTCATGCACGGTTGTATATTTAAACTAATTAGTGACCCTGATAATTACGTTAAAACTTATTTAATGTCACACAAATAAGTCCCATGAAATTAATATATAATAAAATTCAAATTTATAGTAATTGACCCGGACCGGTGAAAGCACCCATCATGACGACCTATTTGGAAAAGTATCACATCTCCACCTTAATGCCAAGAAAGTTCACCATCAAGCTGGGGGGCAACTGATCCGGATATGTCCGAGGCACCCCTCAGATATCGACTCCAGACGAGGTCCCAGGAGACCCATCTGAGGTCCTCCTTGGGCTTCAACCCTGGACGAGGTCATAGGAGACCCATCCGAGGTCCTCCATGAGCTTCAACCCAAGACGAGGTCTTAGGAAGCCTGTCCGAGGCACTCCTTTGAGGCCTACTCTAGACGAGGTCCCAGGAGACCTATCCGAGGTACTCCTGGGATGCCAACCCCATACGAGACGATCAAAGAACACCAACCGTCCATAGGTGCCCGTCGGCCACGTCGACGACCTCGGAACCTATTGACTCTAGGCTCCAGACCTAGGCTACCTACCAAGTCTCATCGCATTTAATGCGCCCCCTACCGCCCTAGACAGAGGGCACACTACTGACACACGCAACCCTGATTTATGGCCACAGCAGGAGGATTACGGCGTAGGCGTGCCTGCTCCGCCTGCCTATGACACCTATGTCCCCCTCTACCATGACAGGGGATGGCTATATAAGGGGACTCCCCCTCACAGACACAAGGTAATGCATCTATCCATATCCCACACACTCAGCTTCCTCCCCTAACTTAAGCGTCGAAATGCCTTTGCAGGTACCCCCACCGCACGCCACCGCACCAGAGCAGCCTCAACCCCGTGCCAAACACCTCGTACCACCACCTGTGATCTCAGCCACGATCATTTGGCGCCGTCTGTGGGGATTCTGTAAAGAAAACCCCACAATTTTTACCCCTTTGCTGAGACACCAGAACTTGTATGACACGGAGGAGACTGGAGATGGAGACAACAGCAAACACCAAGCAACTGGAACCACCAACTTGGACAGAGGAGCTGAAGGGAAAACAGACCCCCAACAAGTCATGAGAACCACGCCAAGGGGAGTGTCTCCGTCAGGACGCACCGCTACCCCCTCCTCAGAAGATTATCACCTCCCTCCTCCGGGCAGTTTGGCCAGGAGGAAAAAGAAATCCTCTACCAGAATCAAACGGCGGAGGGAAGCTACTTCCAGCAACGACATTGATGAGGGGACTTCCTCCTCACACCCTAGGAGAAAAACAAAGAGGAAGGGAAATCCGTTAAGGAGCTGGAACAGCGAATCCGATACCTGGAGTCACTCATCTCTACCACCCCCAGGCGCAGATCCAGCAGAAAGGAAAGGAGCCGAATGAGCGCGTCGTCCAAGAGATCATTCCACACCCGAGATCTTCCTTCCAAGGAACTAACCTTTCAGTCCGAGGAAGATACCACCCTGGAGGAATCCTCCTCCTCTAGCTTATAAACTGAGCAGATGAGCCAAACCCGAGGGAGAAGTCGTCCCCACACCTCCTCGGCTAGAGACGATGGCTAACAAACCCCGGCTAAGGGCGGGCCCGGTGATGCACACAAAGTCGAAATGACAGCCGCCGGAGAGACCCCTCAGAAGGATCAGGAGACACCGGCCGGAAACCAAGCCAACCCAACACCCATCTTGGTAGCAAACCAGACCACCCCGGTCACTCCGAACCCAATCACCACGACAGCGGTTCCTGTCACTCCAACCACCTCGACTGCTCCCATTTCAGGGATAGTCGATCTCAATACCTTGAATCGCCCATTTACACATCCGTTCACATCTTAGTTGGCCAAGGTCGAGATCCTGGACCGTTTCCTCAGGCTTTTCAGCACCATCAGCCTATACACAGGAGAAACAGGCCCCCGCCGACATATCGATCGCTTCTTCAATGAGATGTTATTCCTAGGCGCCCAAGAAGACATCATGTGCAGAAGTTTCTCCCGAACGTTGGACGAAGAAGCCCTCACTTGGTTCCGCACTCTCCCACAAAACCCGGTTGACAAATGGGATGACCTCGTCGCAACCTTCGCCAAACGTTTTAGTATGGCTAAACAGATCCCTAGAGATTCCCACACCTTGGCCAAAGTTAGGCAAGGAGAAACCGAGACCTTACGAGATTTTTTGGCCAGATTCTACAAGGAAGTGGCTCTCACCCCCAACGTGGCAAATGAGGTACAACTACACTGCACTGTAGAAACACTTCACAAAGGGACGCCTTTGGACATATCACTCATAAGGATCAGGGTCCATAATATGACGACCTTCGGGAAACGAGCAGCACAGTTCATCAATGAGGAAATACACCTCGAAGGCACAAACAAGCCGTTAGCAACTAAGGAGGTCCCACCCAGGAGAAGGAAGATAAAGGCAGAAAGGAAAAAAGAGAAGAAAAGAAAAAGTTCAGGGGACGATATGAATGGAGCTATACCCCACTTAATAGTAGTCTCTCCAAGATCTGGCAAGAAGTGCATAATGCTGAATTAGCAGAAGTGAAGAGACCCCCTCCTATAAAGTCACCCCAGGGAGACAAGAACCGTTATTGTGTTTTCCACAAAGGTCACGGACACGACACAGATGATTGCTACCAGCTTAAGGACGCCATAGAGCAGCTTATCCGAGAAGGCAACCTCGGACGATTCGTGAAGAGGGATAAACCCGAATGGGGAAGCCGTAGCCGAGACCATCGACGGCGAGATCACCGCTCCCCCAAGGTCGGATAGAGGACGACATCGTTCCCGCTTACCCAAACCCAGGGGCACATCCGACAAGAAAGCCAGAGAACCATCCCCAAGCAAAGGCTGAGATGGCCAACCTCAGATCACTATCAATATGATTGCAAGAGGTTTCGGAGGAGGGGGGTCTTCTTCCAATTCCCGGAAGAGGGCCCTGAAAGAAGTACTAAGCGTGGGAGATGAATAGAAGCGATCACATCAGCGAGCCGCCCCTCCTCCCACTCCAGCCATTACTTTTGACAACAAAGACTTCGCCGACACCATCCCAGGGCACGACAACCCAATGGTGATAACGACCGTAATTGCTAATGCCGAGGTAAAATGGGTACTAATTGACCAGGGAAGCTCAGCCGATATAATCTACGAGAATTGTTTCGAGCAAATAGGCCTCCTAAGAAACGTGACCTCTTGCCCACTCGTACTTGTAGCATCCATGGCCCTCCGAAGAAACGTGAACTCTACAGAAGAAGAAAAAGAAAGTGAGTTAGAGCCTTTGACATCCTCCTCGATCGAATCAAAGTCGGAGTCCGAAGATGATGCGCAAAGCTCTCTCACTAAGGCCGACACTTGGGCCGACGAGAGTCTGCGAATCCCCTCGCGGGTCGACGCCACCGCGTCATTATAATGACGCACCATAGCAAGGATGGTCAATGAACGGGAAGAACTCGGACGAAAAGACATCGAACCACCCCTGGACCTTGACATCGGGCGAGATGGGGGAGGTGTGGGCAACACCTCCAGAGAGTCACCACTCTCCTTCTCACTTCCCCCTTCTCACGGAGGATCACCATTAACAGAACAAGAAAAGAAAGGGAAGACGGGGGAGGAAGGAGACAATACCTTAAATATCCCGGAGAAAGAGCGGTGTGCTTCTGGTAAAAAAAGAACTTGAAAATGGTGACAACCTCCAACACAGGAACAAAGCACGCCAATGAGAAGCTTGAAGCACGAGGAACACTTTAATCGAAGCAGAAACGAAGAAAAACAACTAGAAATGGGGAATGTCCAACAAGGAAGCACCAGCGAAGATAGAGGGTTTGGGAGGAAAGTTTTCTTAGGAAAAAGGAGGGAGAAGCAAAGTGGGGGGAGACGGTTGCCTCCCCTTCACCTTAATTCAAAATCAGGGGCAAAAGGGTCCGCACAATGGAAAAACGAAAAGGCATTGTGAAAAGCCAGGGGCAGAACCAACTTTCCACATGTGGGTAAAAAGGCAAAATACAAGGCACTCAGGGGCAAGGACGACATCTCCCCTGAACTAAGCAGGGACAAAACTGGAAGGGGTGCAAATGTGCATAACGCACGATCTCAGCCATAATGCACATTGATTGCCCAACGATCCAAGGGCGGCTAGCCAAACGAGGCGCGCCACGTGTCCCATGTTGCAATGAAACGGTTCAAATAAAGTTGCAACAACAAGACGGTTACAGCTGATGGAAGACGAAAAGACAGGACACTGAACACCAAACATGTCGTGATTTGGACTAACACCTCGACATCCAGCAATAACTCGCCGTCGAGATGGAGGGCAACTGACGCGGACCGGTGAAAGCACCCATCATGACGACCTATTTGGAAAAGTATCACATCTCCACCTTAATGGCCAAGCAAGTTCACCATCAAGCTGGGGGGCAACTGATTCAGACATGTTCGAGGCACCCCTCAGATATCGACTCCAGACGAGGTCCCAAGAGACCCATCCGAGGTCCTCCATGGGCTTCAACCCAAGACGAGGTCTTAGGAAGCCTGTCTGAGGCACTCCTTTGAGGCCTACTCTAGATGAGGTCCCAGGAGACCTATCCGAGGTACTCCTGGGATGCCAACTCCAGATGAGACGATCAAAGAACACCAACCGTCCATAGATGCCCGTCGGCCACATCGACGACCTCAGAACCTATTGACTCTAGGCCCCAAACCTAGGCTACCTATCAAGTCTCATCGCATTTAATGTGCCCTCTACCGCCCCGGACAGAGGGGACACTACTGACACATGCAACCCTGATTTACGGCCACAGCAGGAGGATTACGGCGTAGGCGTGCCTGCTCCGCCTGCCTATGACACTTATGTCCCCCTCTACCATGACAGGGGATGGCGCTATATAAGGGGACTCCCCCTCACAGACACAAGGTAATGCATCTATCCATATTCCACACACTCAGCTTCCTCCCCTAACTTGAGCGTCGGAGTGCCTTTGCAGGTACCCCCGCCGCACGCCACCGCACCGGAGATCTCCTTGGAGCAGCCTCAGCCCCGTGTGAAACACCTCGGACCACCACCTGTGATCTCGGCAACGATGAGTAATAATATGTAGCTACCAGCCTACCACGCTATCACTAAACTAAAACTTTAGTTTCCCGCGCGCATATGCATATTTTTTTTAAACGTGATAGATAACTTTATGTTTCATCATCTCACACTTATCTTGATGTTGTTAGGAGGAGCAAGCTCCCACTAAATTTGACAACAGTACCACGAAAAAAGAACACCGATTTGAAATCTTTCCACCATAAAAAACTTTAATTTTTAGCAACGAGGAACTAAGCAAAAGTTATCGCTAGGTTCCTAAATCCTTATCATTATTAGGCTATATTAAATAACCCCAAAACATGAAAGTCACCATATATAAATGGAGCTGTTTAAAAAAGGAAAAAGAAACTACTACATCTTTGTTTTTAATAGGCTACCTTGATCATATTTTTAAAGTGAGGAAGATAAAAATCATTTCCTATAATGCAGGCGATTATATATGCAACTTGGACTCCACTAATTTGGTCTTTCATGCAGAGAACACGAGCCCAACACGATATTGCTCAATTGTGCTGACATGGCGTTATAACCGTTACCTGATTTGGCGCCATGTGAGCCCTACTCATCTAACATGGCAGAGTGTCTTAGGACAAAGATCAAAAGGGAGGCGTGTAACACTGTTCTCAGCGCGTGTCAGTCACGCCAGAAGTTGGAATTAATAACTACATTTAATTCACAAACGTTAGTTTTTGCATAAAAAATGATAACCAGTACTTCTCCATTTCAAATTGACTCACATTTTAGCAAAAAAATTTAACAAACAAATTCATATTATTGTCATTTTAAGATTTCAAAAAAATAGTATTAATTTTTTTTAACTCCAATTCTACCCCGCACTATTTAGTATTGATACTTTTACGTAAATTATAAGTAATAAATAATGGGATAATTTAATAAAATTAATCCAATGGTATTTATTATTTTTCTTAATCCTATAAAAAAATCTTAAATGTTAGTCAACTTGAAATTGAGAGAATCTTTCATAAAATATTTAAAAATATTTTTATTTATAATTTATTTCATAAAAATAGGTTTGTATCATTTAATAATCTTATATTTATTAATTTTTTTACCTACTTTATAAAGCGTGCCATATCTATTTACAAAATTAACTTAAATAATAAGCAACATTATAAACTTCATTGCTAAGGAATTCATGTAATTCATTCACAAAAAGTGCTCAATCCAGTTAATTTTTGGGTTTTACTATAAATATGGTCCTAAGAGTTGGGGTAGGAACATTCTAAATGGAAATTTTTTATAAAAAATAAAAGTATTTGTTATGTAAGAAATATAAAAGTACACAAATCAATATGTTGTAGCTTAACTAGCAACATAAGTTAAGATTGTGGGAAGTGGGAAGATCTTCACTAAACACATTCTAATTAGGTAGAGCTGGCAAGATGAATCGGTCCATTCAGGTCAGTCCGTAAAAAATGTAGGACTCAAACATTTAGTTTAGAAGCTCGAATAACTTTCTGACCTTTAACCTGACCCGATAAAAACCCGTAACAAAAATTATACAAAGCACGTAAAAAACGTAAAGAAAAAACTGGAGTTACCCACAAAAAGTCCGTTAAAATATCACTACTTACATCAGGTCGAATTAACTAGCCCCAAATTGATTGATCTTAACTAGGGAGAGTTGAGAAGCTTATGTGTGACTAAGGTTCGAGCAGAATTTCCATCAATTATACGGGAGATACATGTAATTAACACAAAAAATAAGAATATAATAAATTTTTTATTTTTTGTATATAACTTTTTCATTTTTAACATTTTATATATCCTTATCCCTTACGACTGGTGTTATAAAACATAATTCAAAGAAAGTATTTATAGTATTTATATATCTTTATTTCTTCCTTTAAAAATATTAAATTTTTAATGATTCAATTCTTTTATTTATTCCAGGGAAAATATGTAATCTTATTATATTTGAATAGTTATTTCAATTACTACAAGAAAAATGGTTTTTAGCGACCGTCACTACAAGGGTTTTCCCGTCGCTATTTCATAATTAGCGACAGTCTAGCGATGGCCCACCAGTTGTCGCTAAAAGCCTCGTCGTTAATGCAATGGTGACGACATTTTATGATCGACGCTATGTAGTGACGGTCAGGGCGTCACTAATAATTTTTTTCCAGAAAAATATACTTTCTTCCCATATTTAACAATTGTGATGATTGAACTCGTAAACTGCATGATACAAAGAAGGAACATTACCATTATACCATGTTTGTTTCTTGAAATATATAGTGCAAAATATTATATATGTAGTGAAAAAATAACAAGAAATTAGCGAAAGTCAGACCGACTTTAATTTTATGAAGGCCGACGCTAAGAATTTTTTTTTTAAAATTTTTTACGCCGTCGCTATTTAATAAAGTTAGCGCCGGTGAGGCCAACGCTACTACATAAAAAAATTGTAAAGAAAAAAAATTCAACTTAGCGACGGTTTTGCAACGGCCAGTGCGTCGTCGCTAAATACTCCCATCAAGTAAATATTTCCATGTTTAAATATATAATCTTATTATATTTTAATATCAAAATATAATTTTGTCAATAATTCTAAAATATCTTATTAATTTTATTTTTTAACCATTAATATTCTTATTTTTTTAAATATTTTATATCCATTCATAAATAAATAGTTTCCACATTAGAACTTTACTTTTAAATTATATTATATATTTCACTAAATTTATTTTATAATATCTCATTTTCTAATGATTAAAATTTAATATAGTTCATTTTTTAAATTATTTTTAATCTAATTATATTGTGCAATGGTCAGGTACTGCTCTAGTTTCTATAATAGAGAAACGTAAATAAGAAATTTTAATCTATATTTTTATAAATATGTTAGAAGTTAATCCTTCTCCAAAAGTCAACATACCTGATAGAAAAATAAATTAAAGTCAGTTATTCATACTTCTTTAATATAAAAATTAATATAATAACAAGTGTGATTTTTAAATGAAAATTTACTCCCTATTTCCATGTTCAATAATACTTGGGAGGGTAACCAATTTTCAGTCAAGGAGTTGTGGTTCAGTTGACAATGCAGATTGAGACTGTGGAAAGATTTCACGGATTCAATCTCCGTTGAACACACTCTTAGGGAGAGGTGAGGAGTCTTAACAGTGATTAAACCCCGAGTAGGACTACCCCAGGTAATAGTGGATACCTATGATAAAAGCAAAAAAAATGGTAACTAATTCTTGAAAGGAAAAGAAAATCATTCATTAACGATACTGTTAGATAAAATGGGTTAGTCCGATTATGTCGGTACATAATAATCAGTAAAAATTAAGGGTTTAAACACTTATTTTATATGTCTGAATAATTCATGGGTTTTTAATCCATCTCGATAAAACATGTTGCCCATAAAAAATCAGGCTACCCACAAAAAAGTCCACAAAAATATAGTACTCAAATACCTATTTTAGAAAGAGTTTAATATATATACATTATCAGTGTAAGAAAATTTTACAAAGACATTCGATAATTTGTTAATTTAATAACACATGAGATAAATGATATGACAATTTTTACAGTAAAAATAACCAATTAAATCATTTTAAAAATCTAAATAACTCTCGAAACTTTTTAATAATATCTGTTGCCCACGTAATTGCCTGATGTACCCGATGGTATAAATATATGGAAAGAAATAGAAATAGAAAAAAAAAAAAAACCTAATAATATATGGTGTGATAGTAAGAAAGTAACAGAGAGATATGAGATGTCAAACTGATGCATTAATGAGCTTAGATAAAATGTACACTACAATAGATGTGTTATCACCATTCACCAACCATCACTCTTTTCCTAACATTGGCGTTGTCTCGCCATGTATTGGTATATTACTTTTTCACACCACATGGAACAAGTATTTTTGTTGTTACATTTGAGTGCAACACACGAGCCTTTTATCCTACGTGGCGGTGACGTGTACAATGTTATGGCACGTTGTCATTTTAAAGTCCGTGCGGAACACTGTAACCACGGCACGCGGCATGATGTTATTGCTCTGTTTAGCTTAGTTGGAATACCTCCGCACCACCGCAGCTTTTGTTCCCACCGTGTCAAACGCTTTCAAGCACGTGAATATGAGATGTCAATCGGGATTTTGATGCATTAATGAGCTTACATAAAATGTACACTACAATAGTCTCACCCTAATATAGGGACATTTTGGGCATCTGAGGCAAAATCCCACGCTCTTTTCTTTTTATAAGCACCGATGAGAGACGCCCAAGTAGCCAGGCGTTCAACTTGACGCAGCAGGACAGGACAGAACAGAACAGAGCAAACTCTCACTCTCTTTCTCTTCTCTTCTCTTCAATGGCGCCCAAGAATCACAGTACGGACACCGAGAAGGCGGCCAACGGAGTAGCTCCCGACGAGAGATGCCCTGTGGAGGAGGTTGCTCTGGTGGTTCCTGAAACCGATGACCCATCCCTCCCCGTCATGACTTTCCGGGCATGGTTTTTGGGGATAACATCTTGCATCCTCCTCATCTTTCTCAACACCTTCTTCACCTTCCGGACTCAGCCTCTCACCATCTCTGCCATTCTCATGCAAATCGCTGTTCTTCCCGTCGGCAGGTTCATGGCTGCCACTCTTCCCACCAAGGAGTACACTCTCCTTGGCTGGCGCTTCACCTTGAATCCCGGGCCCTTCAATATGA
The DNA here is from genome assembly GCA_026901365.1 of Sesbania bispinosa. Taxonomy (NCBI): domain Eukaryota; kingdom Viridiplantae; phylum Streptophyta; class Magnoliopsida; order Fabales; family Fabaceae; genus Sesbania; species Sesbania bispinosa. Next base: position 229,933 of record QLOH01000318.1, read on the forward strand.
AGGAGCATGTCATCATCACCATCTTTGCAAACTGTGGCGTTTCCATTGGAGGGGGCGATGCTTACTCCATTGGTGCCATTACTGTTATGAAAGCTTATTATAAACAGAGCCTAAGCTTTCTCTGTGGCCTCTTCATCGTCTTGACTACACAGGTTAGGTTACTGCGCTGAATGAAAAACTTTCCATCTTTTTTGCCCCTTTTTTCTGCATTCTTTTTGTCGTTATACTGCAAAGTTTCTTCATCTTTTAGTTGTTAATTTCTATTTGGAAAGCTACTTTTGGAAATGGAATTGCCAGGAAATAATTCCCCTCTTCTTCCTCTCTCTCTATATTTCTAGACATATAGAGATTTGCGTTGCCTGCTCTTTACAACTGCACGACATTCTAATCATGAAAATTATTTTATTGTAAAGTGTACTTTTAAAAATTAGAAGATAATTGTTGGATTATTAAACCCCAGGGTGTATCATTAATTTATAATTGCATGCAATCGATTTTCATTTGTGTGTGTACTTGTTTATTTGTTTAGTTTTTATCCATATTAAATTATATGAAGTCTGGCTTTGAGATCTGTGGGGGTTGAAGGTCCCTCTCCTGCTCTTCTTTCTTTTTAATTTATCTGATTTTTTTAATGACAAAAAAGCGTGGAGGATGAGTTGAATTTGCAGTATACTTTTATTTCTTCGGAGCAATTATTTTGTGATCATTCTGCTTTTTAGTGGTGCGAGAAAATTATAATTTAAAGTTATTGTTGTAAATTGAGTTGCAGATGTTGGGGTATGGATGGGCTGGGATTCTGAGGAGGTACCTGGTTGATCCCGTTGATATGTGGTGGCCATCAAACCTTGCTCAAGTTTCTCTCTTTAGGTTCATTCTTGCCCCTTTCTTCATTCAATATTACGTTTTATTAAGTTGGAACTGAATCATGTAAAAAGTCCTTTGGTACTTGCTAATATTTTATTTAATTTGCATTCACCAATGTGCAAAACTAAGGACTAAGGTTTACCGGAGGAAAAACTCCACAAAATTTGTACAGTAATATTTTTAATTTGATATCTGCATGGCTGATATAGTGAAAATTTCTTTCTCTCCAGTGCTTTCTGAAAAATAGAATTTTTCCAATGAACTATTTTGCATATATGTACATATATTGTCTGACTAAAGTTCACTTCAACTAAATCAAGGCATGAGTAACAGATGCAGAATTTTACTTCTATACTTATTCTGTAAACAAAAGGGTGTTACTGCAAAAGGATTTGTATGGAGTTGAATCAATAATGATAAAGCGAATCAAGGTTGTCATTGACTAGTAATTCCTAGCTTGTAATTGGTAATACAAACAGACATCTTGTTTAACCTCAGTGCGCACAACCAGTATACCCAATTGACAGTTGTAAATGTGGTGTGAGCATGTCAATTTACTTTTTTTATGCCGTGGACTAAGCGCATCTTCACTGCTGAAAGGTTCATATCACGAGTTATCTTGTCCGATTGTTGTAATATTCCCTTTGACAAGAGAGCATAATAGCTTTAAAAGGGAAAAGGTCAAGTGGAACATATATTAATATTATCCTGTCAATGTTGCACTAGCTGTAGAATTGACATATAAGCAAGGATTTAGTATCTTCTCTAAAAGAACTTACGCAACAGCAAAAACCAATTCTTTTTTAAAGTTCTTTCCTATGCTTCTTTATTATATCTTATTGTGTTAGTTTGATTACATCAGTAACCTTATGTGACAGGGCACTCCATGAAAAGGAGCATAAATCAAAAGGTTTTACAAGGATGCAGTTTTTCCTCATTTTCATGGGGCTAAGCTTCTTGTATTATGCACTCCCTGGCTATCTATTTACCATCTTAACATTCTTCTCATGGATTTGCTGGGCATGGCCCCACAATATCACAGCACAGCAAATTGGATCGGGTTACCATGGACTTGGGATTGGTGCCTTCACACTTGATTGGGCTGGGATTTCAGCTTATCATGGCAGCCCCCTTGTTGCACCATGGTCTTCCATTGTTAATGTGGGAATTGGATTTATCATGTTCATCTACATAATTGTACCTGTATGTTACTGGAAGTATAACACTTTTGACGCTCGAAAGTTTCCTATATTTTCTAATCAGTTGTTCACGTCCAGTGGACAAAAGTATGACACTACCAAGATCTTAACCCCAGATTATGATCTTGACGTTGATGCATACAACAAATACAGCAAGTTATACCTCAGTCCTCTGTTTGCATTATCTATTGGATCAGGTTTCGCAAGATTTACAGCAACCCTCACTCATGTAGCACTGTTTTATGGCAGGTATAGACTGCTATCAAAGCCTTTATCATAAAATTATGTCTTATATCTATATTAATGAATCACTTGGATGATGATCAGATTGATAGTCAGCAGTTACCGTGTTGCTTTAATGCATTCTGAATGATAGCTGTAAATTGGAATGCAAGATATGCTAGTATTTCTGTGTTAGATATGGAAATGGGTCAGAAGATTTTGACAATATAGTGCTAATCTTTTCCTTCTGTACATTATCTCTTCAAACACATTAAATGCATAAAGTTAAATCAAACACAGATTCCTGTAAATTTAATCCTCTCCGATGGGATTTTGTTTGTTGATGATGCTGAAATAGTTTCCTTTTCCCAGAGACATTTGGAGACAGAGCAGATCAGCAATGGGTAATGCAAAATTGGATGTCCATGGTAGACTCATGAAAGCTTATAAGCAAGTACCTGAATGGTGGTTCCTCATTTTATTATTTGGGAGCATGGCGCTATCCCTGGTAATGGCTTTTGTGTGGAAAGCAGATGTGCAACTGCCATGGTGGGGTATTCTGTTTGCTTTTGGTTTAGCTTTTATTGTAACCCTCCCAATTGGTGTCATCCAAGCAACTACCAACCAGGTACTAACTCCAATATTCCTGCCCTTTCTAGTCTATCATATAGCATACTATTTTGATGCAAAGTGGGTAGCAATAGGAGTTTAAAATTTTAACATGAGTATTTCCTGTGGTTACCTTGCAGCAACCTGGATATGACATTATTGCACAGTTCATGATTGGGTATGTCCTTCCTGGAAAACCAATTGCAAACTTGCTCTTTAAGATTTATGGGAGAATCAGCACCGTCCATGCTCTCTCTTTCTTGTCAGATCTCAAACTTGGGCATTACATGAAAATTCCACCAAGATGCATGTATACCGCTCAGGTGTGTACAGCTTAAAATCTCCTAATATAAGCCCTTTATCCTATCATTTTTTTCTTCTTATTACTGACTTCTTTTGTTTTTTGTTTATATTTTTTCAAATTTCGAAATAGTTGGTGGGAACTCTACTTGCTGGTGTAGTGAACCTTGCAGTGGCTTGGTGGATGTTGGACAGCATCAAGGACATTTGTATGGATGATAAAGCTCACCATGATAGTCCTTGGACTTGCCCCAAATACAGAGTGACGTTTGATGCATCTGTTATATGGGGTCTGATTGGACCAAAGCGGCTATTTGGACCTGGTGGGTTGTACCGGAACCTGGTATGGTTATTCCTCATTGGAGCTGTGTTGCCAGTTCCTGTTTGGGTGTTGAGCAAAATCTTCCCTGACAAGAAATGGATTCCTCTGATAAACATACCAGTTATATCTTATGGCTTTGCTGGAATGCCACCAGCAACTCCCACCAATATTGCAAGCTGGCTAGTGACGGGAATGATCTTCAATTACTTTGTGTTCCGCTACCACAAACGTTGGTGGCAGAAATACAATTATGTTCTATCAGCAGCACTGGATGCAGGCACAGCTTTTATGGGTGTTCTAATTTTCTTTGCCCTGCAAAATGCAGGGCATAATCTCAAATGGTGGGGTTCTGAATTGGACCATTGCCCATTAGCTACTTGCCCAACTGCACCAGGAATCGAGGTTGAAGGTTGTCCAGTATTCTAATAGAGAAGCCTAAAGGGCTTAGCTTAGCTTTTGTGTTTTTGTTTTTGGGTGGGAACCAAGTTAGGCTTGGAATATAGGTGAAGGGACCAAATAACCAATTGCTTAGCAATTCTGTACATGTTTGCTTGTTATAGTGGAGGAGGGTTTCCCTTTTTTTTCACCTGCGTGCTAACTAACAGATATGCAGTTCATTGGTACGTAGTATGACGTGTGATACATTTTAGGACTTGAAAATGGATGGAAGTTGAACACGCGTGCAGGATCTTTCTAAACTAAAGTGGACATGGAATTGCAATTTCATGGCTGTTGCTGAAAGAGACTCATGCTTAGTAGTGGGCGTGGCCTGGAATGGAATCTAATTCCAAAAGGAACAGGATGCATGTAATTATAATCTCAATTCTCAAATAATGGACGTTTAAGAGCCACTTGGTACTCTGATACGTTTAAGCACATGTTGGCTTCCCGGTGGTGTAGCTTAGCTCAATGCAAACAGGAAAATCATGAGTTACAAGGTCATTTAATCCACAACTTGAAATAAGTCTTGCCTAGTCCATGACCTGCTCCAAATGACCAATTAAAAATATAGGGACTAAAATTGAACGAATGCAAAAGTAAAAGGTGTGATTGATTCAAAAAATAATCCTAAATATTGGTATAAACAACGTCCATCACTGCATTGTAGAAATTACAGTTGTGCATTCTCTTTACCAGACAGGTCTGGTTAGAGAGAGGCACAAAGACAAAGTTCACTGGTTTTTAAGATTACAGAACTTTCGTAACAAGTTTAATAACATAACCTCAAGAAAAAGGAGGGATCCATGTCTGGAGACCACATGTTATTTTAGTGTGTTCAATTTATCCCAAAATTTATCCCAAAATCATGAAATGAGTTGCTCTCAAATATAATTTTAAGTTTTCCAAAATTATTAAATTCTGTGACTGAAAATTTAGGATAAAGAAAGAGGTTGGCTCTAAAGTAAGCACCAAGCATCCTGCTCTATTCATATTTTAAGCTTTTAATAACCATAACAATCCCCCCCTAAAAAAAAGAAAGAAAGAAAGAAACGGACTGAGTTATGACAATAATGCAGATTGATTAACATAAATGTACATGTAAAACTATGTAGCCAGTTTTTCTTTTTTTAAAAAAAAGACTATAACCTCTTTCTCCCCGCAAGATAAAGAAGCTTCCTTGCACCACCAAGGGCAATGTACATGAATATAAATCACAAACATCCCTACCCGAAACAGAAACCCAAACCCAACCACCTGGGCGCACAAAAAAAATTAGAAAATAAAAAATAGGGGCAAAAAAACAATCTAATACAGAGAAACCTTAAAATAGAAAATGCATGTGTCGGATATAAGCTGCAAAATAGCTTAGCCAACAAATTGCTCTTCCAACTATATGTGATAAGAACACCACATAAATTATTTTTATCTTTTAATCACTAAATCAAAATTCCTAGAGAAAAGCATCACCTAAATGTTGTCTGATAATTGGCCATCAAGCAATTGCATTACAATAAAATACAATTTGACTTTTGTGTTGTGATCCTTATGTAGCTTACCATTTCTCTCCTGTAACTATACTACATAGAGGGCGTCAAAGGCTGTGGTCAATGTCATTTATGTTTACGATTTACCTATTCAAAGACTTGTACAGCACCACAGTCACATATTTGGCTAGAAACCGATGAGTTGTACCAAGGGCAACCACCGAAGGACTGCTTTTTCCTTTCTGCATGTAAAGATGATTGAGCACTCCATGTTGTGGTCTTGACATAGGAGGTTGGATTTCCAAATTTGTTGTAGGTACATTTAACAGTGTCTTTTGCAAGTGTGGAGGAGCTAATGGTGGCTCCTTCGCATAATCTTCAGAACTAAGTTGTAAGTTGTTATAACTCGAGTCTGGTGATTGAGGATGTTCAAAACTAGAAATGCTTCCAATGTCTTCAGGAACATAATCCTGTGTATATTAAATAAAATCATTGTCTCAAATTTGATGTCAATGGCTTCTAGCAGTAAAAGAATATGCAGACATTTAATTTTAATCATAGAAAATATGCAATGAGATTAATTTTACCACCCTCCCCCCTTCACCTGGCAAGAAATTGTCAGCTTTACTTGCCACCATTTATGTGTTACTAGAGTGCCATGAGAATATTTTAAAAAATGTGTAGCTACTTAAAAATGAAATTATAACAAATTGAATAACTATTCCACAACAACTATTGTGAAAATCAATCCAATTCCAATCCATGCACATTAAGGGTGGCTATCCAATAATCAAAGAAGATTTCCTATACACAGCTACTTTAGCTACAAAGTGAAGCAAAAGTACCAAGACAAAGTGGCATGTTACTAACATTGCTGAGACAAGGCTAGAAGTAAAAGGGGTCAGTGCCTCTTGCCACTTCAGGAGCACCTTTCTGATAACAGTTAAAAGGAAAAAAAAATTCTCTGAAAGATCAGCTGTCTAACTTGCAACTGTGATACCAAAGGGGGGTAAAATCGTCAGAATGTTAAAAGAATAACTAGTTGGCAGACTTTGGGACTCTTACCGGAACATCATAATCTTGTAATTTTACCATGAACATTATGCTTGAGTAGTTATAATTTATATGGAAAACCCTTCTTTAGTAAGGCGTGTGCTTCTTGGCGACTCTCTTCCAAGTTGTTAAAACCCCTATCACGTTTCACCTTTAACCACCTTGACTAACACAGACAAACACATGTATATTGGATAATCAACCAATTATCCTAGCCAGAGTATTGTGTTGTGTTTTAGCATCAAAAGTTTGATAATTACTTTTTTTCTTATCTCCCCCCCCCCCCCCCTCCCAAAGCTTAATTTCTCACCACCCAAAAACTATGATCCACTCCATTTCTACAGCACTTGAACCAATGAAGATCAGAAGTCCAATTTTTAATGTGTTCCATGTCAATACAGTGATTGTATGATTGTATCCTAAATATTAAAGCATACTAATGACTCTAGTAGTCTGCCTGGGTTTACTAGTAAAGGAATTCAAAGCCCTGTGCCCTCTGTGCAAGATTAGACACACAAACGGCAAAAAGAGTAACAAGAATGCCATCTATTAGTATGAAGAAGCATCATCAAGCGGTGCTAGCATCCAGAAGAAATATCAAAAATCAGTTATCACCTCACCAGCCAAGCTGATATTTCCCTTCACAAGTCAATATGAATGGAAAATACTCATATGAGAAGGTATTGGTTTTATATCTTGGCACACACTGAAAAGTGTTTCCCTGAAATGAGTTTGGAATCATAATCATATGCATCTAAAAGATCTCGCAAGTTGCACGATAAGGGATATTTGGTCAAAGAGTGTCAAATAAGTGAAAGTTAAAAGACATCAAGGGTAGAAAGTTTAATAGTAGGGTTGTATTAGACCAAAATAGAGTACCAGCTCCTTCAAAGATAGTGAAAACGAACCAATGTTTCATACTCTCAAAGGAGGGGAAAGTGCACTGAATCCCAAGGTACTGAAAAGTAATAAGGCTGGCCCGTTACAATTTAATCACACAGGATTCATTTTGCTAAATTACTGCTCCTTAACATAATTTTGATATCAAAACCATCATCCTTTTCTCAACATGGAAATAATTCATCAGATTTATAATGCACATAATGACTGTCACATATCAATTTTGTTCACATGCTAAATAAGTCAATATAAAATAGTACCTGTAAGTCCAAGATGTTGTAAGCATTCCCAGCATCATCTTGGGCCCAAGGCAAGTCTGGAGCGTACCTCCATCGCCGATCCACGATAAATCTGTACTGGTAAACACCAGAGGGAAGTACCTTCATTATTGTGAAGTCTTTCCCTGATCTCTGCAAGGGTGTTCTGCTGAACAAGTAAAATTAGAATCTTAAAAACAGTTAAAGATGAAGAAGATGCTAAAGTTTCCAAACCTTGTTTTCCAATTATCCCATGATCCCTCCACAGCTACTTCTTTTCCACCATTACTCCAAGTAATCATTGATGGAATTCCGAGTTCACTGTACATATCTTCATACCCTGAAGTAGTTTGCATCCAGGAATGACTCGGGGCATGCATCTCATCAGGTCTTTGTAGTGGAACCACCGGGACCTATATAAGGGGCAAAGGAGTGATTGACAACTGATGAAAAATCAGAGATTCCACAAGGGCAGTGTATAATAAAACAGGTACCCGAAGAATCACAGCCAATAGTACAAAATCTTTCAGAACCAAGTTTAGCATAGACCAAATAACACATATAAATTACAGTTAACAAAAAATTTGTGAATGTCCAAAACAGTACCGTCCACAATCAAGTCGGCAAGGATAATCGATTCTTGATTTGGACAAGAAACTAGAAAGCTGGGAAGAAAGTAGTTGTTTTTGTTAAGGTAATTCCAATACCAATACCAAAAGCAAATTGCTTGCCACTCACTACCGGGCGATTGCAAAAACCTATGCGAATTGCGGATTTGATTTAAATTATTGATTGAAAGTAAGAGAGAGTGGTACTGCAAAGTGTTACAGAATGTGAAGAGATAGAAAAGGGAAGTTACTTGAGGAGTGAAGATGAATGGAGAATGAGTGGCTCTAGGGCTGGTGGGGGGAGAGTGAGGCAAGGCGTTACCGTTCCCATCAGCATCGGGGGACACAGTTGCAGAAGCTTCTTCTTCGGAACGAGTCCCATTGACATTCCCCATCCTTGAGCAAGGATTAGAGTGAGGGCGTGTTTTGGAGTTGGAATGAACAAGCAAGCAAGCATCACCTCTTAATATTTGCTTCTGTTGCATTGCATTGCATTTGCACTGTGAATCTCATAATTTGTCACTTTCATTCCTTCTTCCCATTCCCATCCTTTTCTTTTTTCCCATCACCCCTTTCCCAATTTGCACCATTTATTATTTATTTCACATTTTCATTTTTCATTGTACTGCTTTTATTCCCTTTTTCCCCTTCACTGTAAAATATATTGTTCCCTTTTTTTTATACGGCTATCCAAGAGAGATTTAAATAGCATATAAGAGTGCATAAATTTAAACTTCATTGTTATCATCCTACATAAAAAAAAAAATACAAGTTGTTTCATATAAAACTCTTTTAAAAACCAATTTTTCTTATAAATTGATATTTATTTATTTATTACCACACCCACTTTAGATATTATTGTGTTTAAATGGTGTAAAATGAGTTGAACTATTAATGAATTATTCAAGATTGACTCTTTAAATATTTGATCAAAGTCGGTTGTTTAATTAAACAAATAAAGTGGGATAGATTGTTTAAATGAGACATATTCAAACTTTCCAAAATGACATTAATGACCTCTAAATGGCTCGTTTATTGAAACAACATGCGGAAGAAAAGAAACCCCAACATAGAGCCGCAATCATCAGTATCACATCCCTTTTCCCCTTCAAAGGGTTTCTCCCCTTATGGGGGCTCATCCCTCTCTGGGATTTCCTTTCTTCTAAGTAGGAGTTCTTTATCCTCAGAATTTTTTTTCCTTTTCTGTTAGGTTTCTATTTTTCTTTCCCCTCCTCCCAACTTCAACTATCATTGGCGAAGCGAGATAAATCAGACTGTCATACTTCACTATATCTCCTGATTGTGTATATGGCCTTAGTACTACTGTAAACGATATGTCTTCTCCATGCAACCATAATGTCAGTCATCAAGTGAGGGAGCTCTAAATAGCACAGCTACAGAGATAAGTCACAGTCATTGTCAACGTAGATGTTGGTGGATGATCATTTGTGGGTATTAAATGTTTTATTAGGGATTTCTATGATTTTGTTTTTAGTATTTTAGACAAACTTTCCTTGTCTTATATTGATTATCTTGTGATGCATACCTGTATTTTTTTAGGGTTTGAATTTTCTTCTAATTATAAGTGTCATTTAGCTGTCATTCGGGCTTTTATATCAAACTACCTTGACAAAAAAAAACTCGTTTAATTATATAAAGATGAGTGTGGGTAATTATTATGTAATTTATTACCTGACTCTATTTTTCAGTACTCATTTTTAAAATGAATCACTATTAGTTTCCTTTAAATAAATCTTATTGTCTCTGTCATTAGATTTCATTTATTTTTTCCCATAATTTTGACTTATGCTTTAATTATAGCATGGAGATACATTTCTTATTCCCCGTTTCTCTTTTATCTCGAGTAATAAAATTAAAAAGTAAAGGCAATACAAATATAAATAAGCAAAACAATTCAAGATCAATCTTTTTTTTTTTCATCAAGTCAAACCTAAACTTTAATTTTGGTTAGATTAAATAAATAGATTAAATTTAAGCGGTTCATATACTCAACTCATTTACACCCATATACTTGGTTATGTCACACCCTCCATTTCATATATTTTATTATTTTCTATTTTTACTTATATTACAAAACTTTTGTTATTTTAGAAATTCGAGACTAATTTAATATTTTTTCAACTATACCCTTATTTAATATTATGGGTAATTACTTCAACTAACTACAATTAATGAAATGGGTGGTGATAAATGATAGTATTTTAATAAAAGATGAAATAGAGGGAGTACCTCTCATAGAATCTATGTGTGATATATGCAGTAGATTGAATTTTTTAATTTGATATGAATATTTAAAATAAGTAGTCGTGGTCCACACTAGAAAATATTAATTGACATTCTTAATAGGATATGTTTTTTTTAACTATCCTTAAAATAAAAATAACAAAGCTTGTGACTCTCATTGCTATTATTGCCTTGTAAGCACCTTCATTCACCTATTTTACATAGAGATGTAAATTCGAGCTATCAGTTCGGTCCGATTCGATGCGGGTAACGGGTTTTATCGGACTGGGTTAAAAAGCTCGGAAGTTATTTGAACTTCTAAAATAGGGGTTCTAAGCCTTTTTTTTGCGGACTTTTTATGGGTAGTTTGTTTTTTGTGGGTAGCGGACTTTATCAGAATGGGCTAAAAAAACACAGGAATTATTCAAGCTTCTAAAATAAATGCCCAAGCCCTACAAATTTGTGGGCTTTTACAGATCGATCTGGTTGGAGTAACCCATTTTATCTGCTCTAATTTTACATCACAATGGGTTTGGATTCTCTCGGATCAAACCCCTTTCTTAAAAATTCGGGATAGCTCCTTTTTACATTGGGAATGTCAATTTAATTCTTAAATTGGTCAATTGCTTTATTAAATGAATAAATCACATTTAATGCATATTTTAGATGTCATCTTTAGTCAATCTTAATAGAAATATAGGTTTAAAGTGAAAGAAAATATAAAAGATACATGTGTGTTGTGTTTAGTTTAGCATTTTAGGATTTTGTGATAATTAGTTAACAATCTTGTCAATTCAAGCATCTTTTCACCTCTAATGAATTATTTTTGTAATTGTAAGCAAAAAAAATAAGAGTTTGGAAGCAAGCAATGAAGAAAGCAAAGGAAAGGATTCATCGATTATACATTACACTTTTATTGATTTTATGGTGACAAACATAATGCACTGATTCCTGCTAGTGAGCGCGCGTTTTACGTTGAATCTCTGCTGATTTTACGGTAGCCTCCTGAATGGGTCTCTTGTTGACAAGCGCACGTTTTGACGCTCGAAATCCACCGTAGGCACGCTCAGACACCAAAATTACTATAAATACATGTCAGAAATAGAATCAATTAGTTTTCGACGATTCATTTAACTTCTCTCCGACTTTTCTCTCTGGATTGGGGCTTAGGGTTGTGGAAGCAAGTTTTAGAGCACCAATCCTTCACCATGGATCCAATCTTTGTGATATTTTCTTCTTCTTCTTCTTCTCTTATTCCTCTCATCATGTGTGGCTAAATCCTTGTAGTCAAGGGATGGGGAATCTCAATTAACACTTGTAATTCAAATTTGCACTTTAATTCAAGTTGATTTTCGTATTTTGATTGTTTATCTTTGCTCTTAATGCTTCTATGAATTGGCCACTTGTAGTTGATGTTATATTACTCTTAACAATTGGAAGATTGCTTTAGGAATTAGAATCGGGATAAACAACATGGTTTGAGATACTCTAGGGATAGAGATCAACAATTATGAGATCATAGAGACTCTTGAACCTAATGTTTTTTTTTAATTGAGGATTTCTAAGGAATTGGGGTTATCAATTAGGGAAAAGAGTGTTGAGTTAAGGAATTAACCTTCATTTACAATAGTGAGTTGATCTTCAAACACATTTCTACAACTTGGATTAGAGTGAGAATTTGGATTACATTGGTGGAGATTGAGTGAACTCATACCCTAACACTTTTTGTGAATTGTTAATCTTTATTAATCATTCATCTATTCCTCTGTTTTCTCCTTATAATTGTTCACTTTAGCTAATTGTTTTTCAATTCTTTTCATTCTAAATTCTACATTTTACTTGAATTCATTGCAATCATAACCTCAATTTCGTTCAACTAGTTATAATATGTGTGAATTGGTAATTGAATTCTTATTTCTCGTGAGATAATACTCCTATTTTCATTATATTACTTGTTACAATTCAGTATACTTGTCGAGTGAGCATCATTAACTTGGTTGATCTAGATCATTATCAATAAAATGTACGATCATTATTTTATGGAAATAAATAGAAAGAAATTTGGTGGGAGAAAATACAAAACCCTACCACACAACTCCCCCATCTACCTCTAATCAGATTTTCAACTTGAGGTTATGTAGGTTATGTATATATCTTAAAAATCTGATCAAATGAAATGATTTAGTATTTAGATAACCATCATTTTGGAAAGTGAATACAATGATATAAGTTATCATATTTTAATCACTTTTGTATTACAATTTAATTAGTATATAAGATTATCGTAATTCTCTAAGCTATTTTTATTAAATAACATTTCATACAACTTTTCTTTGATGTTGTTTATCTTGAAAAGTTCAGCCCGAGTAATCATATATAAGTAAAATAAAATAAAATAAAATAAATATACTATTATTTTATATATTTTATGTTGAATTTTTTTTATTAATATATAAATTATAATAAATAAAAAATCTTTCTAATGTAGAAAATTCTTACATTCTTAAAGATTGTCGGTACTTGCAAACCAACCCACTTAGTCTTAGGAATTCAAAATTCCTGAAACCTCCAATATAGAGCATGTTTTACATGTTAAATAAGCTAGTTTAGTTTGTAGCTTATTTGACCAAAATAAAAATATTTAATAAATAAACTTATTTTTTAGTACTACAAGCTTTTAAACTAGCTTATAGCTTATAATTTGTAGTTTATTTTTTCCTTCAATGTTTATTGTCAATATTTTATTACAAGTCCTCTTTTACCCCCATTTTTTTTATTAATTTCATTTTAAATTTTTTAAAGATTAAGTGTTTATTAAAAATTAAAATGATTAGTTTAATATTAAAAATAATCTCAAAAATAGTAAAAAAAAATTCTATATTATACCATTTATTTTATTTTATTTCAGTAATTATTTTTTAATAAAATATTTAATCTTTAAAACAGTTAATAAGAATTTAAAATCAATAAAAAACTTTAGAACTATAATCATCTAAAAATACATTTTTTTCCTATAAAATAAAAATAAAATTTATATAAAATTATATTAGTATGTCATTTTACATTTATCAATTACATAAACAGTTAATTTTACGAAATACTTTTACTTCAATAAATGATTTTATAAGCTTTCAATTTTCAACAAGTAGTTAGCTTACCAATCAATACAATCATAGTTACACCCTCAATAATTTGTCTTCTCCATCAAACATGCTTGCTGGTGGTTGCTTCGTACATTTATTGTTATGTGAACTTTAAAAAATTTAGCATGTAATATTTACATAATAATAATAACTGATAAGTTAAGAGCGGATGAATGATTATAAGATCACTTTCCTCTAAGTAGGAAAATGTATAAAGTTGTTATGTACATCTCACTTATTTTCAAAATAGACAAAAAGATAGATATTAGATAAATTCACAGTAAACAAGGATTAATATAGCTCAGCTTAAAAACGAAAGAAACAAAAGCTTCCAAGAAAAAAGCTCTCCACAACCTAATAATCAATCTAGTCTTTCACTATACTAATACTACTACCTTATTACCTTTGCTTTTTGACTTGATAGCCTAGACAAGATTTGATAGGCACACAGAGATAGAGGGGCCATTCTGGATCCACGATCTATGGGCCCAATCCATTGGGCTATTGCATTGCATAACTGTCCTCGCTGAGAATGACAATTGAAGGATTGAGGAGTCACGAGTCACACACAAAAGAAGGAAAGAAGGATCTTTCAATTTCAACTGTGAACTTGAAGAAGAAGCATTGGACTCGAACTCTACTCTCTGTTGGGCAAAACATCAAACACTGTTTGTCGGCATATCTCAACAAATCTCCGTCAGTCACTTCGTGAGTTTCTTTCTTTCATGTTTTACACTGTTTAATTTGAGTAGCGAGTAGCTCTTTTGGTTTTGGATTTTGCTAATACCATTTCGGTTGCCAATTGATTCTGACTTAGTTTTGGATTCCTGGTTTTGTTCTTGTTGGCTGTAATACTCGCTCATTAATTATGCCATCATGACATCACATTTGAATTGATTTTAATCTCTCTCATTCAAGAATTAATTTCACGCCATGCTGCGAGCTTTATTTATTTATTTATAATTCATTCGCTCTGTGGTGCACAGAAGTCATGCACTGACTAGTTTCAAAGAAAATCAATCATAATGAGGCATGGGCATTTTGTATCCCACTAGAGTTTGAGATAAATGGAAGAAAACTGCTAAATTGTTTACCTCTTAGCTATACCAAAAAAAAAAAAAAAACTCATAACCTATGTGCAACAAATCGATTGGAATCTGCTTGCATTGCAATTACCTCTGTTGTGATGTAGGAGTTTTGGAAGTGTCCTATTTTCCTTAATCGAATGTAATGCAATCCGTCAATCCCTGATTCCATGTAACAAGCAACATTTTTTAATCTAATTACTAGAAGACAAAAATCCTCTATAGGTTCTTATCTAGTCTCAGTTAATTTTATTTCTGGTTGCCTTGCCCTATAATCTTACTTCTCATAACCGAGGCTAGATTAAATTTATAATTTTTGTTGAACAGTCAAGTTCTGTTCCTTCCTACACATTTTAAATCTCCTTATTGATTTTGAAGGGCACTTAAAGTTTTGTTCTATGCTAAGCTTATAGGCTTCAAATGTTTCCTTAGCTTCAATTATTTTGTAACTGGTTGAATGAAAATCATTCATGCATTGTTTTGAATGAGGGAATTAGGGAAAGCAGGAAACATCCTATATCATTTTCACTTTTCACTTTAACCTGCTTACACCACTTTCAAATAGTGACCGGATCATTTTGCAGATTTCTCAAATATGCAAAGCATAAAGAAATCTATATTGAGTCATGTTAATTTGAGAAGGACAACCGAAAGGTGGTTTTTTGCCAAGCATGAGAATGAGCTTTTGCATTTGAGATGTTGGTGCTCTTCAGCAGGTGCCGACACTGATCTGATACTGGACCGAGTAATCAGTCTGGTCAAGAAGTATGATAAAATTGATGCCACAAAGGTATTCAAGTTCAAGTAATGGTGAAAAAGCAATTTTACTTTTTTATATGGCTATCTTTTAGCGTTGGAAAATCTTTGTCTCTGTTTTTACTATTTAAATATATTGGTTATTACTAGAGTATCTTTTATACCGAAGGACAGTATTGTGGGAAAACTGACGTTACTTTTGTGTAGGTTACTGAAACAGCTGATTTTCAAAAGGACTTGAGCCTGGACAGCTTGGATAGAGTGGAGCTTATAATGGCTCTTGAAGAAGAATTTTCCATCGAAATTCCTGATGAGAAAGCAGATAAGCTTACCTGCTGTGCTGATGTTGCAAAATACATAGTCTCACAGGGCAAGTCCTGACTTCTTAGATTGTGGCATACAAGATTTTTGTGGTTGAGCTATATGGATCTCTTCTAGGTCAGCTTGGTTGCAAATGTGAATGTTAGTTCATCTACTAGTTGCTTCGTTAAGGTATTGGTAAAATACACAGAAACTCCCTGGTGGATATTGCACGTGGAAATGCCTGGTTTGAAGAATATTATGGGCACATGTAGTGTTTAAAAACTTGATTTTATAAAATTCATTTTAGTTGAGAATAAGATTAAAAGGAATTTAAGTATAGAAATTTTTATCTCAAAAGTAAGTTGGTAACAAAATTTAATACGAAATTCTTAACCTAATGCAGTAGTTATATATTTTCACCTGCAGTCAAATGTTTGTTCAGAAGAAACTTCATTTTAGTTTTTTTTTTTTTTTTAACAAAATCACGATGTTGCTTGCTGTACTTGGGATTGATGAATGGAAAAAATAAAATCCTAAATTTTTATACCAAATTTTTTTATATTGTATTCATGTGAATGAAAATCTTCGCTGAACATTCCCAAATTTTTATGGACCAAATGGTAGTGGTACTGGTCGTTACACAACACATATTTAACAATCTAACAACACTCAAATTTCAGCCACTGTATACTATACAAACTGATGGCTTTTATGTATGAACCCATGCAACCCAATACTGTGACTTCAGCGCCATCCAAGTGAGTCATGGTGCTATATTCAGAAACCTAAATTAATCTGCTTATGATCTTGGTTTGGAATCACCTCATCTCTATTCCTTAATTAATTAATCTTGTGTGACTCAGAAGTTGAATGCTGGATCCTTATGTTTCCGGCATCATAGGTGCGGATGCCATTCCCAATGGAAGAGAGTTTAAGTCCCTTGTGTTTCTTGACATGAACTGGTCGACAAAGTGATCCCTTTGGAATCCGATGAACTTTCACTGTACATATCTTTTCCAGGTTAGGAATTGCATGAAGATAGGAAGGGAGGTCAACCATAAAATCTCCAAATTCATCAGTTACACCTTTTGCTACCATTGATTTGCCTTTCTCTTCCCTGGCATAGCTGTGGCAGTTCACAGCTACCAAAGCTCCTGCATGAATCTTAAATTAACCAAATTTGCAGGCAAATGAAATTTTGTTTAAGAAATTCAATGCGTGTAGTTGGCGTCAAATTTCAATAACAGCATTTAGAAATGGATTGAAGCCCTCTCATTTCACTAGTGAACCACACTATACGCAGAACACTGTATAGAAAAAACTTTTAGAGGACTAAACGTTGTTGTAAACTTAAATATCACATGGTTGTCATGCAATTATAACTTAAATCTTAAAGCATAATATTGTATGTTGTTAGCAAATAGCAATGTGCTATCGTCCGTGACATTGACAAAAATTAAATGGCACAGGGTAACGTTATTTTCTTTAAAAGATTCAAGACGAATGCTTCTGAGTCGTGAAGAAAGATGATCACCGCATCACTAAATAACAAGAAAAAAAGAGATCACTGCAAATTCTTTCTCATACGCCATTCCACTATATACGTTCTAACAAAACAATAAATTAAAAATTGATGACATAAATTAAAATGTTTTTATTTACATTTTTTTAGCCCATAATAAGTGCTTTTTTTTTTCCTTTCTGTACCATTATCATATTAATTATATAATGTGAGGTACTACTTTACAAAAGGATTTTTCCTTGCCCTAACATTTGGCTGGAGGGTCAGGAATCATTGTCACTATATTAATTTTATCTATCTCCGCTAGCTTTCTCTTTTCATTTATGTTACAATCAGTCACAGACAGTTGATCAATATTAATGTCCGCTGCGCGCGGTTTAGTAAAATTGAAACAAAAGTTTTCTTATTTAATTTCCGAAATAGAAATTTTACCAAAAGATGAAAGCAATAGTTTTTGTTTGTCACCAAACAATGGAACAACAAATGCCATAGATCTGCAGTTGTACAACATTCATTAATTCGTCTTTAATTTATATGTGTTTGGCCAACAGATATTTTTGGCAAGTAAGAACCTTAAAGGCTTAAAACTCATCTTCATAGTTTGATACATGATAGGCAACAATTTCATGATTAGCCATTAATTAGCTTTGCTACTTATAATGAAATGAATATGTATATATGGAGAATCAGAAACTGCATGCGCATATGCTCTCTAATAATGATCATCTAATTAATTAAAACCTTAATTATATATATGCTGTAACCTTATATAATTATTTGGTATACATATATACATTTAGCATGCATATTAAAGGAGTACTAATTAATAAAAGTTGATTAAAATGTACTAGTTTAGTTTAGTTTAGAATGTAAGTCCAGATATATATATATATATACCTGGTATTGGCCATGCATGAGATTGATGTTCACAATTAACTGACCCTGTAATGAGAACTGTGGATAGCTTCTCCTCTCCATAACCAGCCATTTGCACCACTTCATCTCTGCTCGATAGCTCCAACAAAAGATGTTCCTGCTGTCCTGCTGCCGAAGAAAATCCAACCACGAAGAAGAAACAGAGGAAGAGGCCGTGAAAGTTGCTCATCGTTAAGAGATGATATATTGAACATTACAATAATAGATAGGAATATATAAGGCCCTGCTATACCTTGGGTTTTATATATTCTAATCCACCCTCCCAAAATACAGGTTTGCCCTTATGGGTTTGACTTTGGTGTTTGATATATTAACCAAATTTATATCCATGTGATGTGTGAAATGACAAATTTGCCCACCCTATATATGATGTGTTTGCTAATGTGAGGTTAATTTTTCATAATCAATAAAATCAAATTTACTAGCTATTAATTATATTATTGGTTGGTGCTAAAATTAATTAATTGAATAAATATTGGAGCAAGCTAAGCAAACATAAATGGCGACTTTATTGCACCGATATTTCTTGTCATTGTTTTATCAATAATCATTTCCAATTCTTCCATCAAATTAGCATGACGCCACATCTTCTGTACTGATAATTATTAATAGCTAATGAAATTCATTAATGCTTGATATATATATTAAAGGGCAACATGGGTATATATGAGTAGTGAGAGGGTAAATTGGGTGTTAGACAAGAGAATGCAACTAGGAGAAGGAAGAAGTTGGAAGTTAATTAGAAGGGGAAGTTAAGGTATGAGGTTGGTAGCCTACTCTTATTTTCTACGTATTCAATTCAATTCAATTAATTCTTTCATTACTAAAATGTAGTTTAACAGCAGCAAGATATTACTATTAGACAAAGTTTCAAGCAAGCATATGGAGATAACATAATATTGGTGACAAAACTTGGAGCCTGATCTATTAATTAATTCTCTGATTATATATATATACTTGTTCTCTTTTTTCAAGCCTGTCCCAACCATCTCTTCATTGCAGCAGCAACAATTCTTAATTTTCTAGCTACCTACCTTTCCATTCCCATCCCATAGTCAGTCTCCAACCCCAACTTCCCTGTCTTCACAATGAAACATTCACTTGTCTAGAGATCAAAATCCTTTTATAACAGTTAGGGCATGTTTGGTTTACATTTTCATTTCCTGTTTACATTTTCATTTCCTGTTTTCTGAAATTTTACAAAGGAAAAACTGGAAATGCTGGAAACGGCAAATTTTTATATCCAGCATTTCCAGTTTTTCCTTTATAAAATATCAAAAAACGAGAAACAAAAATGGAAACTGAAAACAGGAAATTAACATACAAACTAAACATGTCCTCAACTTCTCAATTGCCAAAACTCATTAAACACCCCCTTTAGCTAGCGTAATAATTAACATGATCTATATGGAGATTGTCAATATAACCTTATGAATTTCTATATGTAAAGTTCGTAAATCTCGAATATTGACAAATTAGGCAATATAATTTTCCTTAAATGTTGCAATTCAAATTCAACACCAAATTTACCTTTATTCCTTTTCTCATAAACTCCTTTTATTTTCTTTTTATTTATTATATACTATTCATGTTAATCTTAATATATACAATATATACATGTTTAAGCACTTAATATAATTATTATCTTATAATAAATATTATTATTAAACAATCGAGTAAATGTATATACTTTTTTAGGGAAGTGAATATTTATTTATACACAATCAAATTGATCATAATCTTATTTTCAAAGAAAACTAGGTATACTTATTCAGTACAATTAATTAATTTATTGAACTAAATTTAAAAACAGTTGGATCTAATAATTCATTTAACTTTTTAAAATTCCTCTTCTATTGATCAAAGCTTTATTATTCTTGAGAGATTTGATAAGGTTGTTACATCAAGTTAACCCAAACAGGCAAACATGCATGGGAATGAATTGATCATATACCAAGCATAAAAAAAAGTTAATTATCAAATGGTTTCTGTTAGTAAGCATAAGGGTATCAAGCATCTGGAGCTAATTTTTCTAAATCTCTAATAATTATGAGTAAACTAGCAAATCGATTCCTGACTTTTTTTAGGGTCATGCAGTTTAGTCCCTAAAAATAAAAATCTCCAATATAGTTCCTGACTTCTTGCTTTTTCTTTTATTATAGTCCAACTGTATGTTTCCCATTAATTTTTTATGACGTGGCACGTTTCGTGACACCGTGTCACACTATTTGTCATCGGGGCACAAAAATAACGTCATTGGAATTGAGACCTTCCAATGAAGAAGGGGGAGAAGAGAGAAAAAGGGATAATAGGGAAGCACACCACGGTTGGAGTTGAAGCCTTTCAAGCTATAAATTTGACAAAACCACATCATTTTTGTGCCACAATGAACTCTTCAGTGACAAACAATGTGATATAGTGCCACTAAACGTGACACGTCGTAAAAAAATTAACGAGAAACACACAGTTTGACTATAGTAAATGGAAAAACAAGAAGTGGGGGACTATATTAGGGTTTTCTATTTCTTATGGACTAAATTGCATGACCCTAAAAAAGTCAGTGAACTGATTTGCTAGTTTACTCAATAACTTATATATGTGATACAGTCATTTAGACTTTTGTTTCAACAACACCAAAAAGGTGGAAGTGTTTCAATTAAATGTAAAATTTACATTCCTCCATGATTATTTGCATAAGGAGATATGTTTTATATGTTGAGTAACTTAAATTAAGGGTTTGCAGTTAAATGATATGATCAGTCAAGGTCTATCTTCTAAAAAAACTTTTATATAGTTTGAAACGAGCTCAAAGAATTGCAATAAGAATATTGATGAATACTTGCTAAGCCTTTATTTAAAAAAAAAATCTAAATGAGTGTCTTTATGTGAAATTCTTAATTGCTAAAATTTAAATTATTTCTTTATGAATTGGTAACTTTTTTGGTGATAGGAAGTGATGATGCATTTACTTAGGAGTTCAATCAAAATACAATGGTCTTTGAAATGATATATTGTGGAGAAATGACTTTTTTTTCCTAAGTCAAGCAAGATGAGATAGGTGTCCTTATCAATTAGAAGTACTATAAAAAAGAAATTTTGAAGAAAATTCAAATGGAAAATTACATTCCTATGTGTATTCTAATGTTTCAAAAAATTAAAGCTATGCAAGGAAGACAGTATAGAAAATGTTGATAAGAATTGATTATAAAAGTCTCATTGGACGTCTCATGTATTTTATAGCAACGGAACTTGATATTTTGAAAATTGTAAGTGTTTTTTTTTTCAAGATTCTTACATTGTACTATTGAAGTGCTCCTTCAAATTACTAAAACATGCATATGGTTAGATATGTTAAAGGAACTCTTAATCATGGAGTTTGGTTCAAGCATAATAAAAAATTCAATCTTATATGAATTCTCTAACAATGATCAAGGAGGTTCATTTTGAGTGTTATGGCATCTCAATAAAGCACAATATTATGGCATAGCCAACTATAAAACAAAATTTGCTACTACTACAACCATTATGCCTTATGGCAAAGAAAATTTTCTAGCTACTCAAAATGGTTCAAATAATCAAGCAATAATTACAATTTTCATATAGTTAACCCTAGCTAGTGATTGAGTATTGCTTGTGCGACTAGGTGTTTAACTGTTTTAAAATAATTAATTAAAGAGTATATATTAAAGAATAAAAATTTCAAATTATAATCATTATTAAAAATTAATGATTAAAAGTATAATGAAATGCATAGATATGTATAATAATTAAAATGGATTTAATTAGTACACACCGTCAGTGTAAAGAAATTTACACAGACATCCAATAGTGTGCTGCCACATTATTTAATGAATATGATACCTCATGTGTAAATTCAATAAATGCTGTGGCAACACATCATTGGATGTATGTGTAAAACTTCTTTATAATGACAGTGTACATATATTAAACTCAATTAAAATATAAAATCCTAAATTAAACTGTTAGTAATTTAAATTAAAAAATAATTTGAGACTTTCCTTAAATGAACTAAATTTGTATATATTGTCATTGACTTGCTCCTAAAGTGAGGTCTCCAACATATATAAAATGCCACGAATCAGCTTCTAATTAATCACAAACCACACGTCTAATCTTGTCTTAATAAATACTACTGATGAGTGAGGTGTTCCGCCATTAGCACTAACCTTAAGAATTGACAGTGTGTGGACCCCACACTTCATGTCAGTTTGTCATGTGGCCGTAGATGGTTGATTGAAGATGGTTTGACGAATCACGTTTTGGACATCATGCCCATCCAATTAGTGGGAATATCAAGTGAATTAGTGGCGTGTGATTTGGTGAATGATGGCCAATTGACGAAAGGCCCACGCACTTTACCCTTAGCCCAACTCTATTTAGTAAGCAGCGCGCCAAATCATCATGTGACCATGAATATTGTATCCCAAAAAAAAAAATGAATAGTGTTCCCACATTTGTACAACATGTGGAGCACGGTTATTTTTCTTTTTTTTTTTACTTCTTCTATTTTTTTTCCATTTTTTTTTGTATTTTCAAATAATTTTTAATTTTTTAATTTTATTAATATATTTATTATTTATTTATTCATTTTAATAAATAATAATATAGATCAAAAAATACAATAAATGTGTGTTTTTTGAAGGGTTTATATAAGTTCTTTTTATCATCATTATTCTATTTTGATGTTATTAACCAAATGTACTATTTCATTCATCGTTTCTGTGCACACAATTAACCGCACAAAATCAATTAACCAAATATCTCATTCTGTTAACCGCCAATGTATACACCATTAACTTCATTTGAAAATATGTCCATCCTTCCTGGACACATAATTAACCTCGTGTTAACAAGAGTTGCAATTAACATCACAAATTCAATTAACCAAAAATCTCACTCTGTTAACCACAAATGGATACACCATTAACCTCATTTTTTAATATGTTCACCGTTTCCGAACACATAATTAACTTCGTGTTAATAGGAGTTGCAATTAACCGCACGAATTCAATTAATAACCAAAAATCATATTTTGTTAACCACAAATGGATATACCATTAACCTCATTTTTAAACATGTTCACCGTTTCTTGACACATAATTAACCTCGTTGATCGTGCCAGACAAATGATCGTGGCGGAGGTGATCATCCATGGGTGTCCTAGGGTGGTTCAGGATGTATCCGAGTTGTTCCCAGGTTGTCCGAGATAGTGATCCGAGATGGTCCGAGGTTAAGGTGCGGTGGTGGTTGCTCTGAACAGTAGCTCCGGTGGTGGAGGAGGGGGTGACCTGCGAAGACACTCTATCGCCCAAGTTAGAATGGTTTTGATACAGAGTGTGAGCAGGGGAGAAAATGAGTGTACCTGTCCCTCCATGGGAGGGGGTATTTATAGCATTGGGTCTAGCCAAGGGTAGCCTGTGATGTAGCCCAACCTACGCCTGATTGCTTGTGTCAGTGGGTAAGTTGCTCAGTCTATGTGATGGGAAGTTCCCTTTATTGGTGTCAGTCCGCGTAGGCATAGGCAAATGGTAGGGTGAGGAGCTAGTTGGTGGTCCCCGGGTTGCACAGTTGTTAAGTGTCCATGCAGCCTAGATGGCTGGTAGGCCAGCCAAGATGGTTTATATGATAAGCAAGCTGAGATGGCTGAATAGGCCAGCCGAGATGGCTGAGGTAGGCCAACTGAGATGGTTGTATGATAAGCCAGTTGAGATGGCTGATAGGCCAGCCGAGATGGCTGAGGTGGGTCTAAATTCGAGGTAGCTGGTAGGCCGCAAAACCAGTCGAGCTAGTTCCGAGTTAACCTCTGGATCACTCGTGTTAACAGGAGTTGCAATTAACCTCACAATATCAATTAACCAAATTTTATGTGATCATTTATTGTATTTCTTAATATATATTTTTATTTAATTAAATAAATAAATAAAAAAAATATATAATAAAATAAAAAATAAAAAACTATTTTTTAAAAAAAATAAAAAAGAGTAAAAAAGGGGTGGGACTAAAAAGAAAAAAAACAATAGAAAACGTTTAAAAAAATCGGGGAGGGGGTGTAAAAAGAAAAAAGAAAAAAGAAAAAAAAATAGTTATGGTAAAAATGTTGTGTACGCGAACAATTATCCTATTATATAAAACATATTAAATTATACAAAAAGTAATTCATTTTTTTTTTTTATCAAAATAGCAAAGCAGAAGCTTCTCTGCTAATCCATGTCATAGCCGAGCCGCACAAATACACAGCTTAAGCCAAGCCTAGTAGCTTAGCTATGGATCTCTCCAGTCCTGTCCTGTTGCATAATAAATTGAAGGACGTGGATTTAGTTAATTTAATTTCCTCATTCTGATATATCATATATCCCAACCCAAAGCGTCATGATCAGGACATCTACGGCCTCCAATCATCCACATGTCACACAAGCAGAGGGCAAACCATCCAAAAACGTTAAACCTGCTTAATTAACGCTTCTTAATTATTTAACCCACCCACTTCTCTCCAACTAAACATTGATTTTTCTCCCTTCTAATCTTTTTTAATTAATCCCACCGTCAGTAATTACAAAAACAAACCCCTAGAAAACCCACAAAATCAAATCAAGTCTTAATCATTATAATACACGTAATTGTGATTATATATATACGCCACCACTTCTTCCACTTAATCAGTGTTTGATATATATTTTATTTTAATCCAATAGGGTAAATATAATATAAATATCTCTCTCTATATATGTAAACATATATAAGTATGTTTGAGGTTGGGGTTAGTGTGAATGCTAAGTAAGTAAGTAAGTAAATGGCTGAATCTGACAACGAGTCAGGAGGTAACCGCAATGAAGGAGGTGGGTGCAGAGAACAGGACAGGCTTCTTCCGATAGCGAACGTGAGCAGGATCATGAAGAAGGCTTTACCAGCGAACGCAAAGATCTCAAAGGAAGCAAAGGAGACTATGCAAGAGTGTGTATCAGAGTTCATCAGTTTCATAACAGGGGAGGCATCTGACAAGTGCCAGAAAGAGAAGAGGAAGACAATCAACGGTGATGATCTTCTATGGGCTATGACCACGCTGGGGTTTGAAGAGTATGTGGAGCCTCTCAAGGTTTACCTCCAAAAGTATAGGGAATTGGAAGGAGAGAAGAATAATGCTATCATTGGGAGTGGGAGGCAGCAGGGTGGTGATGCTTCGTCAATGCCATCATCATCCACTATGATGATGACAGATCACCTTATGTATGCATCTGCTAATGTCTGGAAGAATTAATTAACTATATATCCAGCCTGGTTAATTTAATTTAATTATATATGCCTCTCTCACCATTAGCTTTAGTTAATTTTCATGATGAATATCTTTCATTTTAATTAGAATACATACACCTGCGCGCAGTTTGTTGTTTGTATTTTTATTGTTGAGAATTAATCAATATATAGACATTAATTATGGGTGGTTATTTTGAAAATACATATAGGAATTTAGTAGGATCTTTTCTTCTTCTTCTTTTTCATCTCATTTTGCTGCAGGAGTAGGAAAAAGGTTTGCTTCGATTCCAATTTTCCAATAGCATACATAATTGGTTTGAATTTATATGACCCCAATAATGAAATATTTGAGTTACTTACGAAGCTAGCTAGCTCAGCTTGTTTTAATTTGTTGTAAGTATGCATCTCTGCTTTACATTGACCTGTCTGGTTGTAATTTGTAGTTCCCTAAATTGATAACTGGTCCATGACCATGAAAGAACCCAATTAATAATTGAGTGGCTACATTTTGTAGTTTAAATGGAAATGGATAAGAGATATATATAGCATTGATGCGTGTACTTTTCATTATAGTTGGCCAGAGAAATGGTTTAATACCCCGGGTTGACTGATGCCGGGTAATTTATGTAAGAGATAACAAATTCATGCGACAATAATATATAATAACTCATATAACACATTTTTTTTATATTTCTTTACCACATCAGCTATATCATATCCCGCATTTCTCTCTCTTCTCTTTCTTGATTGTATGTTGTATTGACGTATGAGTATCATTTCTCTTTATGTAATTATGCTATCCAAAGGTCAAGAATTTTTTGGTCTTTAACGTAATGCCAAAGGGCAAGAATGATTATAGAATAATAACTTCTACAGAGAATTTGTATATATTTACTAATAGTTCTTATTTCAGTTTTGAGCACTGATGTTATGGATTAATGATATTTCTATTTTTAACACGAATAAAATCAAATAGTATTTGGTAGTAACATTTAATTATTTCATTAATAAATTATATTTTATAATATTTCTATAACTATTTTATCCTTCAGAAGAGTTGAAAAAAAAATGGAATTTAAGCATTGATAATTTTCCAAATAAAAAAATTCTCTCTAAACACCATCACATATCATTTTTTTTCTCTCAGCCCTCTTTACTCTAAACAAGTATATGAATTCTTTCCAAACATTGTTACGCTAATATCCAATTCCAATTTAGTATGCCAATACACAAATTTATGTTAATTGTTCAAATTGAAGCGTTAATTACTTGCACCAATATTTTAAATTGTTGTTATGCTTTCTCTATAGCATGGAGTATCATTATATATTTTATACGAAATATCATATCAAAATCATTCTAATCTTAAGTATAATTTTTTTTTCAAATAAAGACTTTATAAATAACTTTCAATGACAATTAATATTAGAGAAAATGTTGACTAATTCAGTGTTTACACTTGGCCTTTTTTATTGCACTTTTCAAGAAGGTAAAATAGTCGCACATATGCCAAAAAAAATATTTGAATAATGAAATAATTAATATAAAGTTTTTAATATTAAATTTGTGATGGAAATAGAAATACCATATTTTTAAGAGTAAATTATTCTAACCTCCCCTCTATTTTATATTTCTAACACAAAACCCCTTCTATTTTGAAAACCTACACAAAACCCCAATTATTATTATTTATTAAGAATATTTATTTAAAAAACCCAACATTACCCTCAAGACACTCATTCCTTTTTAATTGAATTATCAGAATTGATAAAATGCAATAAAACATCAACGTGAATGTTTCAGTCTTTCTCGTGCAAAATTCATTTCTTGTTCTCCTTCTTTCTCGTTACTATAACGTATATTATTTTATATATTAAATTTTTTTTGATAGATTATGGAGCTTTTTTTTTTAATTAAAATCCATCACAGTAAACTTATTTTTCAATGTATTAATACTTCAAAAATTAATCTTAATAAATTATTTTGGTTCATTTTATTAGTTTCTAAGTTTTTAATTAAATTTTCATTACGAAAAAATTTAAAATAAATTTCTTTATTTTCTGGTATGAAACTATGATTTTTGTTATTCAAAATAATTTCATTTCAAAAAAATTATATGATGTTATTTTTTCTGTTTTCTTTTATTCACTGATACAAAAGAAAAAGAATAATATATTTATAAAATATAAAGAGTTTGTGTAAAGCTTAAAAATTGAGGGATTTTTATGTAGTAAAGAAAAATCCATAGTTAGTAAGGGTATTTTGGTCAAATTAATATAAAAGATAATTGTTAACTGTTGACTAAAATTTCTATTAAATGTATCATAAAAAAATTGGTTTAAATGTAATGTACTTTTAAAATTGGAGGGGTTTTGTGTAGGTTTTCAAAATAGAAGGGGTTTTGTATTGGAAGTACAAAATAGAGGGGAGGTTGGAGTAATTTACACTATTTTTAAATACCAATTTTAACTTCCGATAATAACATATCAAACATACTCTAAACCATTTTATTTTAGTTCAAAAAAATTTGTGTGAAACTAATCAAATTTAAAAGGTCAAAGTATTTTTCTTTTTGAACTAATAGAAAACTTCACTTAAATGACAAAATTTAAAACTAGACTAAATCTAACAAAACACCGGAACATTTAATTTAAAATGGATAAAAGATAACTCATTTTATAAAAAAAAAACTAATAATTATGACTTTAAATGCAAAAAATTTATATTTCATTTATCAATGAATATTTATATATTTTTTATGTTTCTTTCCGCATTACATCACTTATTATTTTTCTTTTTTCTATTTTTATCTTTCTCTTGATTATATAAATTATTGTATAATTATCATTTTCCAACTCTTTAACAAAGAGTTAAAGAGGTTTCTTTTATTGTAATTGATAAAAATACCAATGTAGGAAGTCTTCTATATAATTTAAAGAGACACAATATCTTATATTTTTTTAATTATGTCAATTTTTATGCGTGATGGATATATATATTGATAAACTAAACTTTAAATGAGGCGATTAAAATTGAGATCATATATACAACAATTCATACTATACATTTTTTATATATTTCTCTCAATCATATTATCAATCACATCTCACATCTCTTTTTCTTTTATTTTTATCTGTCTCATTGTTATAGAAGGTTGTTTGTATAACAAAATATAATTTCTTATTAAAATTCAATCCTTAGATAAGGTAATTGTAAAGAGGACTTCCCTAAACCTTAACAACACCATCTACATTGCTTTTTAACTTATTTCCAAGTGGGAAGTTCCATATGATGAGTTCAACTTCATATTGTTGCTTCCTTTCATGTAAATCTAGGATGAAATTAGGCAATGAAACTCATAAAGTTGAAAGTCACATGGGTTCCATCACATTGGGAGTTATACCTATATAATTTGATGAGACCCATGTAAATTTTAACACAAGGTGTGTGTTAAGAAGAGTGTGATAAAGAGTGTGTTAATAGCACTCCTCAATAATTAAACATGATACTAGCATAAGATATGTTTTGAGGTTGCAAAAGGAAAAAAAAACACTCTAGAAAATCAACATACCAGAATAAAAGTGCACATAAATAGAATTACTCAGTTTATTAATGCATTTGAGTTTCAATCACGTGATTAAAATTTAAATATAAATTTACTGTTGTAATTTTAAAAGTGTGATTTTATTTTAGAATTTCTATTTCAACTTAAAATAAGAATATCTTATTAGGATGTTAGGGTTGTTAGGTTTATGAATAGGCCTTTAATTTTTTATGTTCTTTTTTTCATATAGAGAGTATTTGATATTTAAATCGAAGGAATGTTCTTGAAGACTGTTTTAAGTTTATTGAGAAAATATTCTTAAGAAGGCTAAGATTTGAACCCAAATTCAAGAACAAAATCTTTTGTCAGTGTTGTTTACCGAGATGCGTCAGAATGGTTCGAGATGGCAATTTTGGATGGAGATCTTGTTTGAGTAGTTTGGTGTTGATTTGAACAGTACTTACAGTGGTGGAGATGAAGGGACCTATAAGAAAACACTCCAATGCCCAAGTCAATAAGGATATTTGAGCAAAATGTATGGGGGGATAGATAAGTGTACCTAACTCTTCATAGGAAAAGGGTATTTATAGCCAATCGAATTACTATAGGTGAGGGTTGGAAGTCCATCGATCATGACATCATCCTTACAAGGTAGCACTGTGTCTTGTCACATCAAGTTGTAATACGCTGCAACTAGGTCTGACCCCCTTTATTCAACCCACTTAATCTAATTACTCGTGTCATTGACAAAGTTGTCTTCCCGAGTTGATGAGGGTGCATTTAATGTTGAGGAATCCCCTTAGACTTACGTAGATGGCGACGTCAAATCTTAAGTCTAGGGTTATCAGGGTTGGGATGAGTTGTGTTAGCGTTTCCAATTATCGTTGGGATAGTCTTAATCAACTTTGAATGATATTCTGGTTCTAGTATCTGAGATATCATCGCGGTTCTAGACCATAATGCCGACCTAGGCGAGCTCGATTTCAACTGGGTCCGGAACATTGTTCTCATACTAGTTGGATCAATATTTATTGGCACGAATAATCTTATAATTTACATACATTTTACTATAGTATTTTTTGCATGATTGATTGTTAAATTTCAAACAATGATACATGGGCAACCACTAATTTCATACACCCACTTGACACCCTTCAACTCTCTCTGTGCCCCTTTGATTTACAGCCGTGTAGAATTTTTTTTGGTAAGCTTAAAATAAGAAAAAGAGGTGATCCTAGTATTACTCTCGTCCAAGCACGCTTAACTGTGGAGTTCTTATGGGATCTGATGCATACAATTGTGTAGAATTAATTCTAGAATCAATGGTTGAAAATGAGTGATGCACATTTTACGAAACACATTGGACGAAAGTGATTTAAAATCAATTTTGTATAATTGATTATGCACTGTTTAAAATTTAAAACCAACAAGCACTGAATGTCTATTTTTATCATATCACATCACATATCACACATATAACTTCTCTCTTCTCTTTTATGTTTACATCCCTTGAATGCTATGCATATTTTTCTTTTATTGGGACTCCTTAAACATCGTTAAAAGGTTATAGTGAGAGAAGACATTCTCCTTGCACATAATTCTAGAAAGTTGAAGACTTTGGTTAACAACTCCATCATTCTTACTAATTTATATGGTCCTTATTAATTGAACGAGGTCGTTGTCTTGTTGAAGTGTTTTGAACGATGTCTGGTAATATCTAGAATAATTAAGATTAACTTGAAGTTGATCAATTCATCAAAAGTTACTGTCAAAGGACACGGGATAGTAGCTTCGTGATGGTATATGTTTCTGACCGAGCTATTCATCTATCTTTTATTGCCTCCACGTATGTGCATATTCTTGATTTGTGTTATACTACTATATAGTATAGGTGCAGCTGTAAAGATATAGAGGAGAGAAAAAGAGACAGCGACTTTATGATTAGAATTCAATTGGCTTGAAGTTCAATATATGAACCATCTCATTCTCATTGCTAATGAGTAGTCTTTTGGTCAAGGGGGAATGAATGATTCCAGAAGGCTTTGGCCGTTTCATTCTCTCAGGATAGGTTCATGAGTAAATTAATAGTAACTGCGTAGAGAGATTAAAAAAAAACAACAAAACGTTAAGAAGGCTCCGAGACGTTGTGGTTAAGTTTTCTTCTTCTGCAAATTAGTCAATCAAGGAGCTAAAACTATTGAAATTATGAGAACGAGTTGACATTCTAAAGATGATATATATTTTAAAAAATAAACGATGGTGAAAATATCATGGTAAATTAATTGACAAAAGAAACATTTTGAGATTGTGCACACAATGAATCGAATAATAATAGGTTGCTAAGATTGAATCCTCTCTAATTGTGTAAACCTTCGCTAATGCTTTATAAAGAATGACACCTCTTCAGGCCTCCAGCATTCAAGTAAAGATAGCCACTTGTTTGCTTAGTGAAGTTTGATGTCGTAGGTACAGGAGTGAATCCAGAATATTGTCCATCAATCTTTGTCAAGTATATATCACTGATGTACCTCAAAAGTTCATACTTTTCCATAAATGGCTGAGCTGCATATTCATCAAATGGCATCCACTGCAGCAGAGAAGAATATCAAGAATTTATATGTGCCTCTGGCTATTATAATGATTTTACATTTCCTCAGGATCTTTTTCCAACAAATAAAATTTATTGGCAGATTGAATGGATTAATGTAAAACAATTTACGAAAAAGATCGAAAGCTTTGAATGTGGCGAATGAAAGGAAATTATGGTATTTTAATCATCCATAGTAAACATTTAACATTTTAAAAAACAAACGGAGAACGTACCAAAAATATTGCTTAGCTTCAATTAAATCGTACGTACCTGTGCAGCCTCTATCTCTACCTCTTGTACTTGGATGTCAAAAGAAAGAGGGCGCAACAAGCACACAAAGAATAGATCTGACTTATCAAAGAATGACATGTGACTTTGTCTGTCCATCAGATATTCAGATGAAAGAAGAAAGGAATAACTGGTTATCTAAATTGTAAATTCACAAGAAATAAACAAATACAAAGAAAAAGAAGTTCCTAAATTCTACCAATAAGTGATAACTAACGATAAAATGTGCAATAATATACATTTTCCAACACATATTCTCATCACTCATAAACCATGATATTGTTATTGGTGCAATAGCAACGTAAATTAGCAAGTTTAATACTTCCAGATGAACACATAAGAGTAAGATGGAGTATGCAGTTGATGTACAAGCTGTTAAGGATTCCCTTTTGTCCTTTAGGATTTTGGACAATATGGTGTTGATTGGCCATCCTCCTCTCATTGATCCCTATTCCCTTGCTACTCCCTTTCCCCCAATATAAATGAGTTTTGAGCCTTGTACCTCCAATTTAGAGTCTCTATATTCAACCATTGGAACTTCCTTTCCCAACACACAATATGAAAGATTTATATGTAAACAAACATGTTACCTGAATGCTAATACTTCCACAAATTCTGAGTCAACCTGAAATTTGAGAGAAGTTTGAATTATTGAGCTTCGAAGTTCAAAACCACAATGGTAAACTTCTTTTATGGTTGATCAAATGGCCAATTTCATGTCTTGCCCACATTCAACGGTACCACAAAGAGATTACTTACTCCTGTTTCTTCTTTGACCTCTCTTACTGCTGCTACACAAATATCTTCTCCCTGCATAGGTTGAATGAGTAGATTATATACAAACAGAATAACTTCTTAAACTATAATGCACAAGATTACCTGATCAACAACTCCAGTAGGGAATTTCCAAGCTCCAGTTCCCTGAAAATGTCCACTCTTTTCTTGAACCACTAGAACCTAAGATCATTTAATAAATAGGAAATGAGACATTAATGCCAATAGTGCTGAATTCTGAACAATTATTTGCAATGAGAGACACATCACTCATTAAAACACTGATAATGAATCACAAAGGAACACAGATGGATCTACAACCACTCACACAATAGCAGGAGCATAGGGGGAGAGAAGTTTGATTTGATTTGAACCCACACATCAGAGTATGAAGATAGGATTTAGAATAGTCAACAAAGAAAGAGTCCATTCATCAATGTTATTTCCATAAATAAACCAGATGTAAGGTGCTTCTTCCATTTCACTTTTCTAAATGATTGAAATGTAGTGTTCTTTACTAGAATTAAGTGTCAAATATATCTGTGAAGCCGGATCATGTACTTACACTACATTGTGATTAATAATAGGGAAATACCTCTCGTTTTCCATTCACGACAAGTGCGCCAACACCCACTCGATGTGTAGCATTTGCTGGAATAGTATTTGCAGTGTCTGGAATCCAATATACAAGCATCAAATATTTCGGTTCTGCATGGTGATACCAAAAACCTTCCTGCATTACAGTGAGTGCATGGGGACATAGGTTGAATTCTTTTTTTCATCAAGCATGAACCAAACATCTCAAGAGTAACTATTGCCAATATAGTAAGCAATAAAGTCACCTTAACTAAAGTTTCAACAAGGCTGGCTAGATGAATAGGCAATTTTATCCACACACCCTTTTTTCCCTGCACGACAATGTTGATTCAATAACTCAAATAAACAAAGATAGTAACAGATTCTAGATTCCCATCACAAGTAGTGAAGATAAAAACATGCTAGAAGCGAAAACCATCAATATCTTTCATACTGTAAAGTATCCTGAATAATTCAAATCCATACAATTAGGTATTTAGGAAATTGAGTAACTTATAGATAGAATTAAATCAGAAAGCTTAATGTAAATTTGAAACGATAACTATTCTTGTAGATCACAAGTACTAGATTGAGGATCAGCAAAAATAATGATACTCTCCAGTGGGGTAAAAATTTAAAGATTACAAAAACCTAAACAAGAATACATAAAATTAGATCTATACAATCAATGACAGGTCAATTACAAAGAAGAAACCCTAGTCATTAAAACTAAATTTATGTGTCATTAAATCACCCAGAATCTGATTTATTTGCTGACTTTGTTTCCCTTTGACAACCACAACATGAAGCACAAGTTATACCTAACTAATTACATAAGCTTTATATGGATATGCCATATTGCCATATGTCAAATCTAAAGTTTCAACTTTCACCAGTATGTATCCATCAAATTGATAAAATTGGGAGGACAAAATTGACTACAACATAGGAAAGATGACCAGTATTAATACATTATAATCATCAAGAAGCCAATTTGTGTGCTTGTTCTGTTGCCCTTTGCAGATGTGATAATTTGGACCACATATAATAACTACCGAATCATGCATAATTTGAAATGGAAAAGGCCTTGTGCCAGGTTTACAATTGCATCAGTATGTATCCATTAAATGAATAAATTCAAAATAAACAACAAATTAATACGAAAGACTACCAGCTGTTTCCAATGTGAAATTGAAGCTCTGAGAATGGATATAAAGGTTGTAGAATCCATAGGCTCATCCATTTCCACAATAACACCACCATGATCATCATCAGTTGATGTTAGCAGTTTAATCTGTTGCACCTGATCTTCTGCAGTCATAATGGATGGATTTGTTGAGGCCGACATGGATGGAATAGGAACAGCCGAACAGGGTTGTCACTCTAATCTTGACTGCCAAGGAAGTGTGAGCAAAAACAAAATTAACATTAGACTCGCTCTATACAAAAGAAAAGAAGCAGAACAGAATTATTAGGCATTCATTTATTCCTTATAAATAAAAGGGGAACTGTGAAACAAAGGTAGCATTCCTCACATCATAACCATTTTTTTCCAAATTGATTAAGAAACACAAGTTAAGAACCTCTATAGTACTACTACTATTACCACATAGATGTAAGAGTTACCTCGTTTCAAACTCAATCTTAAAAGACTTCAAGTGAATGCTTTGATAAAGTGCAGAACAGAAACCCAAGAGAACAGAGAAACGAGAGAGATAGATAGATAGATTTATTCAATAGTCTAAGCTTGTTTTCAGTACCTGCTCTTCCTTCTTACGCTGGGATTTTTCCTGTCCTGAGGCTGAGATGAGGGGTGACACCGAACCTGACCTTACCAATACCATTAAATGCCACAGTTTTTTTCTTTTTATTATTTTCTCATTAATAATACTTATTTCCTTTCTTTTACACCGGTGAAAGAAGATTTGCAACATTGGTGAATTGTTGAGCTTAACCAAATTCAGGATCTGACGTTGAAATTGCGACGAAGCCAAAACGCACCACGCAATTCCCAAACTGAGAGTAAAGAGTGTAGACAGATGACATAAGCATGGGGACAGACTCGTCCTTTTCTTTGTTTACTTTCAGTTACACTATTTTCCATTTTATTTTACAAAACGGTTGACAAAAAAATTAATACTACCATAATACCATAATTTGTGTGGAAAATAGAGTTTTGTACTCAAACTCTTTTACAAATATTCCCCAAATCCCCAGGCTTTGAATTTTTATTCAAATTTAAAACATTGGATTTAATTTGATCAAAAAGTTCCTCTGCATTCCAACATATAAGTGGGGAACTTAAAAGTTAAGATTACATTCTTTTTTCTTTTTTCACTTATCTACAAGAGAGTAACTAAAATCTCATATGTATCATTTGCCAAATCCATATATATCATTCAAATTTTATTCATTCACAGGCAGCTGTGACAGAGGCTTGTCATGGACTGCAAATGTGCAGTGCGACTTCACCAAACGAAAATTACAAAATAAAGTGAATAAAAGAGAATGAAAAAAGGGATGCAGCAAAGCAACAGAAGCAAGTAAACTGAAGGATTTGGCGTCATAAAGTAAGGGAATGACACAATAGATAATGCAAATAGTATAACCATCAGTACAGTTGCCACACTTCTGGGATCTGACCAGTTGCAAATACTCATTTTCTCACAATGTCCTGCCTCATATGATATGCCATACAATTTATATATATATATATATATATATAGACATGATGATTATATGATCAGAAAATTAAATAAATATTGATTGCTTTTTTAAGGGAATGAAGTATGAAGGTGAGAATTAAAGAAACACTTATTATTCTCGATATCTGTCCATATTTCGAAACTGATATTGATTAAAATGCAATTTATTATTTGGGTGAAAGAGCCTTTAATTTACATCAGTACATATCTTCCTCACAGTATATCCTTAATTTGATGCCAACAAGGACGGTTTTTAACGCAATTATTTATTACTTTAATTTTCTGTATAAATCTTCTTGTTACGAATAGAAAATGGACAAGGTATATAGTCAGAAATTAAAAATACACATTAATTTTAAGATTTTGGCACACTATATATAACAAATATTAATAAAAAAACAATAAATAATAGGCAAATAATCGATTGTGAAATTATATAGGTGTGTATATATTTAAGAATTAATATATGATTTGGTCTCAAAAGTGGAACCTTATAAGTAATGTTGTACACTGGGCGGCACATGACTAAGACTTGGTTTAGGCCTCCGATTATTAGTAATATAAAAATTAAAAATATTATTATAATTAGGTCTAGTTCATTGATTTAGAAATTGATTTTCCTCTTTAAGAGTTGATGGTTCAATCCTTGTTAAATGAATTTTAATTTTTAAAATCTTTTTTTCACCTCATGTATTTAAAAAGACCTCAAAATAAAGGTTTATTTGAGGCCTTACCATATGTTAGGCCGGCCCTGGTTGTACACATCAACACTTTCTACCTACAAGTAAAGATAAACAGGTGTTGTGTTATGTGTTTGGAAAAAGTTTTTTTCTAAATTCAAATTTTGAGTGTAGGAAGTGTAAAAAAAAGAGGTAAAAAAAATGAAATAAAGAGAATGAGAAATGTGATAATTGATATGATGGGAAATGAATAGAAGGATAAAAAAGTGAATAGAGATAAAAGTGTTAAAAATAAGTGTGAAAAAAATCAATATTATATATATTTACTTTATATTTAGCCTTTGTTTGGTTGCAAAGAAGTATGAGAGAAATAGGGAGGGGGGGAGAGAAGTTGGCTTGTTTGGTGGAAGAGAGAAGTATGGAAGAAATGCTAAAAAGTTGTGGGTCCCACCAACTTTGTATTTCTCTCCAAATTTGTAGAGAAATAGGAGATAAATGCATTATTCTCTTAAAATCTCACATATTTCTCTTATATTTCACACTCATTTCTCTCACACCAAACAACTTAAAAATATATTTCTCTTTCATTTCACATCTATTTCTCTCACACCAAACAACCTAAAAATCTCCTCTATCTCTTCCTTATTTATCTCTTCTCTATTTCCCTAATACTATCAAAACAAAGCAGCCAGTAAAATCCGCCTAGTGATGAGTTTTTTTATATTATGGTATTAGTTCATCGCATGAAATCATTTAAACTCTTTTTTGCTATAAGCTCCTTA
Source organism: Sesbania bispinosa (assembly GCA_026901365.1). NCBI lineage: Eukaryota > Viridiplantae > Streptophyta > Magnoliopsida > Fabales > Fabaceae > Sesbania > Sesbania bispinosa. The sequence continues at coordinate 267,392 of QLOH01000318.1, forward strand.
AAACCTCGTCCATTGTACACCAAAGATAAATATATTTGATATTATCATCGTATCAATAATTTTTTAGAAGGGTTAACGATAGTGCCGTTTAATTTTTTATTTTAAATTATAAAAATAAGTAAGATACTTACTTTTAAAATAATTATATATAATAATTAAAACAATTATTATTTATAAATATAATTCTTGGTGTAACTTACATTGATGTAATTTGAACCCTTGATATATAACAAACTCTTATACAATCTAATTCAGATAAATATTTTATAATTACCAAAAATTTACTCGAGTAAACATTCCAAAAGAAAGTTGGATCAAATATATACCTACGACAGTATTTATAATTAAGACGACTTTAAATATTATTTATAAATCTTAATATAAATTTATTATAAAATTTTAGAAACCTTTATTATTTTTTCATTATTATTTTTTCATGTTTGTCTTGAACATTTACAGTTTCGGATTTTGGTTAATTAATATAAGAAATTAAATAAAGTTTAATTTTAAATATGAGTAAATATTGAAGATGTGGAATTTTTTAAATAAAGGTTAATTGTCTTTTTCTCTCTCATTTTCCTATAGTGTAAAGTATTATATTTTGGTGTGAAATTAAGTTCTTTAATATCTTTTTCAAAAATTAGTTCTTACATGTTTATACCAACTTCTTAAAAGATTAAGTCTCCGTTTGATTTACAGTTGAGTGTGATTAATTTTAGAAATCAATTGTTGAAACGAGTGATGCACGTTTTACAGAGCAATTGGACAAAAGTGATTTAATTAAAATCAATTCTATGAAACTATGATTTTGCACTGTAGCAACGATAAAACAAACGGAGGCTAAATGGTTGTGACACAATTGGCAGCGCAGACTTAGATTATAGGATAGGGATGACATGTGAGCCTGTGCCCTATGGGCACCCACAATAGGCACGGGTAAGGCACTATATTGCCAAGCCCGCACACGCATATATAATTATTAAACAAATAATTTTTATATATTAATTTTAATTTTAAACAAATGTATGATATATTTATATGTTTTTTTATTTGTTATACATGTGTTTTATGAACTTTCCATATCAAACCAAATAATTTTTCAATTAAAATATAAAAGTATTGGCATTTGAAACATTTTTTTTTCTAAAAAAATTAGTTTCATAGATAGAATATTATTTTGTTGGAATCGGGAATATCACACTCTACCAAGTATTGATTGAAGAAATTTGAAAATTAACATTAAAAAATTAAAAATTTAGTTTGAATAAATAACTAATTGAAAAGGAAAAATGTTGATTTAATATGTAAGCACATGAAACATGCATCAAAAAATAAGAAATAACATGACTATGTGAGATGAAAAATAATGCATATAAAGGTTATCTATCTAAAAAATGAGAACTCAGTTTTATCATATAGAGATTTTTTTTTTATAAACAACAAGTATTACTGTAGAAGTAATCATGCTCGAGTCAAGGACATCTATATTACAATGGGTCTAATTCTTAAATCCGAGACCTTGTTTTAGGGGAATCAAGTATGTACCACTTGAATCAACCCTATTGGCCGGGATGGTTTGGTTATTCAATTAAAAAAAGTCACTTTCTTTAATGAAAATGCTCACATATATATTCAAGATATAGTTTAAAAAAACACAAGTAAATTCCATTCAATTAGGAAAAAATCTTTTATTAAAGAAATAATGGAAGTGCTAATTAATGAATGTCTTTACTATATTTGGTAGAGTAGAAATTGAGTGAAAATAGAGGAGAGATGAGAGATATATGGTGGAAGAATATTATTTTTCCCGTTTGGTACAGGGAAATGTTGAGGAGAAAAATAAAAAGTAGTGGGCCCCACATATTTTTATTTCTCTCCAAAATTGAGTGGAAAATCTTTCCACTATTTTCTCTCCTATATTTCACTCATTTTTCTCATACAAAATAATCTCAATTTCATCTATATTTCTTATCTTCACTTCATTTTCTTTCTCCTCTATTATCTTCACTTTATTTCTTTTCACTCTACCAAACACAGTGTAAAGGTTTTGGTCAAGGAGCTAAAAATAGATTTTTTATTGAAGAATGTAGTAATTAATGCTACAAATGCAATTAATCTCTAGTTTGCCGGTAAAAATTTTCTATATTCCATAACTTAACACCCTTTTGAAACTCATTAAATGACCCAAAAATTTAAAACTCTTTAATGCATTATCTTTATTAAGTACTACCTATGGTTCTAGTTATAATAAACATAGTACTAAATCATCAAGACCAAAGAGATGCCTTGAAATCAATTAATTATAATCAATAATGCCATAATTTTAACTTTTATTCCATAAATATCCTTACTATTAATTAATTAAAATAGTGACAAAATATTCCTAATTTTTTTGAAAATACCTAATTAAAACTATCATTAAAATACTAACTTATGTTCCAATAATTGGTCATTAAAAATGACGCAGTGCATCAACTATCATAGAAAATAGGTAATTAGTGGATAATAAATTAATGGTATAAATAGAATTTCGTAATTAATACAATTCAAAATACTCCTTTTGTTTTTATTTATAAGACAATGTTTGAAATTTTTCCATGGTCTTGTTTATATATAAGACAAAATATACAAATTTAGAAGCATTTATTGTTTTTTTCTCATATTTGCCCTTGTTGACCATTAAAGGTTTTAAGGTAACACAATTACCTTGGTAGTGGAGTTTAATTTTAAATAGGGGTAAACTTGTAATCTCGTGGAATAATTTCTTGAAAATCAATGCATTAATTACTTTTTTAATATGTATGTTTTTGTCTGAATTGTCTTATAAATAGGACCAGAAATAATAGTAAAATTTCTTATATTTAGGACCATAAAAAAATATTGTTATGTCTTATAAATAGGATTGGAAGTAGTAAATGAAAACATTTAATTCGCTGTATTAAATACTCTTGACTTGAAATTAATAGTCAAATATATTTAGTCAAACATTAATATTAGGAGTTTCATTTATGTATCCTTGACTTGAAATTTCATTTATTACACATATTTAATGATTTCAAACGTCTGTCTCTCGTAAACTATTTTCATATCATTTATTACACTTTTTAATGTCTTGGCATTTAATATTATAAATATAGTTAATATAGTCATTTTCAATAAAATGTTTTTATATACTCCCTCGTATTTGGATTATGAGTGTGTTTGGTAAAACTAACTGAAAAGTTAGCTGAAAGCTTAAAGCTAACTGAAAGATGAAAAACTCGCTGAAAACTGAAAAACTATTGAATGTGTTTGGTAAAACTAGTTGAAAATGATAAAATGACATTTAAGGACAACATTAATTATTAAATAATGATAAGTGGGGGTAGTTGAGCGCTAAACTTGTAATTAATTTTCAGCTAGTAGCTGAAAATTGGAAATTTTTAAAAAAACTACCCCAGGTAGCTTTTTAAGAAAAGCTTGTAGCTACCAAAAAAGCTACATTCCCAAACACTATTGAAATGGTTTTAGCTATTATTTTCAACTTTCAACTAGTTGAAATTGCAAGCCAAACACACTCTATAAGACAACGTTGGAAGCTCATTCATGGTTCTATTTATAAGATAAAGTACATAAATTAAGAAGTTTTTATTATTTTTTCTCATATTTGCCCCTATTAATCATTAAAAGTTTTAAAGTGACACAATTACCATGGTAAGAAAGTTTAATTTTAAATAGGGGTAAACTTGTAATTTTGTAGAGTAATTTTTTAAAAATTAATACATTAATTATTTTTCTTAATACACGTGCTTTTGTCTGAACTGTCTTATAAATAGTACCAAATAGAATATTAATTTATTAATCAGTGTCCTAAAGATACATACTCATTAGCCTTACCCTAATAATAAATAAGATATCATTTTAATATACATTAATAAGTAGTTTTAATTTCAAGTATAACAATTACAATTAATTAAATAGTTCTTTATTGTTATTTTCTAAGTTCACCTTTTCACTTGATTATTTGAAACCTTCAAGAATAAAAACCTTTGTTTAATGAAGCTCCCGTAAAAGAGAAAAAAAAAAACTTTTAAAATCCCTTCATCACTTCATATGCTTTTAAGATATATTTAATCGTTGCATAATTTTATTATTTCTTTACTAAAAAAAATCCATAATTATCTGTTTATTTCATTTATGATAGTTAATTGAGGTAATTATCTATGACATTAAATAAGGATATAGTTGGAATAAGTATTAAATTAATATTTAGTCTTTGATTTATAAAATAAAGAAAAATATGGAATGGGTATGCAACAATGCATTTATGATTTAAGTGGACAACGTGTTAATAGAAATTTATAAGGGTGTAATTTATATGTCATTTCATCTAAATGAGAGTTGAAATTAAAAGTTAAAATATTTATTGAAGTATTTTATTACTGTTTGATAAGATAACATTTTCATATAGTTTTTAACTTTGTTTAAAAGTTGTTTAAGGTAATTTTATTTTTTCAGCTATCAGATATGTTGTCAATGTAAAGAAATTTTCACGGACATTCAATAATGTGTTGTCATATTATTTAATGAATATTACATTTCATATATTATTAAATTCAATTAATGATCTGACAACACATTATTAAATGTACTTGTAAAACTTTTTTATACTGAAGTGCATACCTATTAAATCCAATAAATTTTAAAATACATATTTGTATATAAATTGGAAAAAGATAAACCACCGGCCATTAATTTTTTAGTATGGAAAATGTAGTTAGAGAATGAAGAGATAGAAAGAAAAAATAAAATGAAAAAAACAAAAACAAAATATATGATAATTGATGTGATGGGAAAAGAAGAGAGGGATAAAAAGAAAAAATAAGTATAAGAGGAAGTGTAAAAAATAAAAGTTGTATAATTTTTAGAGTTTAATTAGTATGCACTGACAGTGTAAGACGTTTATTCATGATTCTCCATTTATATGACTTTTAAAATATTAATTAATAAAGTCAACAAACTTACCATAAATTAAGGGTTGTGATTAACCGTTTGTGTAGTGCACAATCCTTTTTTTCTAATTTTTATTTCTTAATTTTTAAATAACTTGTCTAGGACTGGACTAATAACCACATGAGCGAGTGGAGGAAGGAAGGGAACATTATTCACCGCAATCTATGACGTTTAGTGTGAGAGATAAAGGAAGCAACCTACGGGTGTCGGTCTTGTCATTGTCGTGAATGGGCGTGGACTGATGTCTGATGGTGAGTGACCGACTATTGCCGGGTTCCTCGTTTACATCGCCCCAAGTGACACGTTGTTCGCAAGATTTGAGCACTATAAATCTCGACACTTGCCAAGTACTCCAATGCAATGCGCTACTCTCTCTTTCTCTCTCAGTCTCACGCTAACGTTTATGATCCATCAGCTATGGAAGGCTTTCATGGCTACCGCAAGCTCCCCAACACTCCCTCTCTCTCTGGTAAACTATATATATTTTTATTCATATAAAAAAAAAAAGAAAAACTCACTTCAATGCTTCTCTCTCTAAAATTTGGGTTTTTCCCTTTTCCATCTCCATTGTTTTCTTTTTTTTTTGTGTGTGGTATTTTAATTACCTCATGACTAAATGTCTCATCTTTGTTTTTGATTTCTCACATGCAGGATTATGCATTATTAATTAATTTATATACTTTGAGGCATACGTGTGTGTATATAGCAATAACAGGAGTTAATTAGTTGTCTTACCGTGATTCTACCACATGCATGCAAGCAATTCATCTCCTCAGTCTCCCAACACAGTCAAATCCACACTGAGCTCTGACTGTGACATCTTCTAGTCAAATCAGTTCTTTCATTTTCTAGCATTCAATTCAATTTTGGTGATCTTTCTTTCACATTTCCATTGTCATAACGCAAAATCTTATCTACTATCTCCTATTGGTCTGAACCGAACCTGCAGTCAGCTGATCTTTTGGATCCGGTGTCTTGATTAATTAATTAAAATATTAATTCTTTCTCTGTTTTCCATGGCCTAGTCTGATCTGAGTGTGAAGGTTGTTTCTTCCGTCGTCTAAAACCACTCTAACCTTGGCTGGATGTGGTGTGGTGAAGCTAGATGATGACATCAATGGCATATGGCTGTATGTTTTAGAACGGAACAAGTGGCAGGCATGCATGCATGTAATCAGTAACTCCAGAGTTACAAGTGGCGTCCATGCATTCTCCAACATCATCATATAAGAATACAAGGATCTCTCTGTTTCCACTACCAATAAACTTTGATTTTGATCTGTTTTGGAGGGATGCAATGCATGAGGAGAGAAAAGGAACAAGACAACCTCTCTGTTTTCATATTAATGAAATAGTACTAGTTGAAGCTAGTTAGTTAATTTCTCTCTTCTCTTCTCTTAACTTGTAATTAATTAATTAAGTCTGAGTCTGCATCTTGGTGTGGCCGTTACACATTAAGCACAAGCACAGGTAGCGGTTCAGTCAGTCGTTGTGTCTTTGAAATGCGTATTTAGAGTGACGAATGCATGAAAAGAGAAGCGGTTCATTTGTATTCGTCTGTCTGTCTCCCTTTAATCGCATGACTTACTGCTTTTTGTCCTTTTCTTCGGATTCCTCTTATCCCGAGAAACTCTCAACGGCCCACACTCCCTCCTTCTTTTAAGATTTGGGCCTCATCACATCTAAAATGTCACGGCCTCTTTGGACCCAAAAAATTGAACCAATTAACTTGACTGAGACACTAGCTACTGTTTCATTAATTTGCATTGGTTTTCACATTGTATCGATTTGATAGATACTGATGATGACATGCAGGAGTAGGAGCAGGAGGGTTGAGGCTATCAGTCTCGGAGATGAACATGAGGCAGCAGATAGGAGGAGGAGGAGATCAGAACAACCAATCAGAAGATCAGAATGAGTGCATGGTGAGGGAGCAAGACCGTTTCATGCCAATTGCAAATGTGATTAGGATAATGCGCAAGATCCTACCGCCACATGCCAAGATCTCTGATGATGCTAAAGAAACAATCCAAGAGTGTGTCTCTGAGTACATCAGCTTCATTACTGGCGAGGCCAATGAGCGTTGTCAGAGGGAGCAGCGCAAGACCATCACTGCAGAGGATGTCCTGTGGGCTATGAGCAAGCTTGGCTTTGATGATTACATTGAACCTCTCACAATGTACCTTCACCGATACCGTGAGCTGGAGGGTGACCGTACCTCCATGAGGGCTGAACCACTCGGGAAGAGGACTGTCGAGTATGGAACTCTTGGTGCTGCTTTTGTCCCACCATTTCATCATCACATTGGCCATCCAAATGGGTATTTTGGTGGTGCAGCCATGGGGACTTACATGAGGGACAATGCACCAAATGCTGCTGCTGCTGCAGGGTCATCTCATCAGGCTGCACTCACAAATGCTGAACCAAATGGTCAATATAAATGATCGAGGAAGATCAGTACAAGAGCTTAATTATCTAATCTACAATGAGAAGACTCACTTAGCTTAATTAACCGAGTAACTGTTTGTTGATTATGATAATATATCTTTCTAAGGGGAAGGAAGTTAGAATCCTAATCCTAACTATGTAATGAAATAACTTGATTTGCTTTTGTTTAACTTCAATCTCAGACTTTCTCATCTTTAACCGCTCTTTCATTATTATCCATGCTTTTTAGCCCTTTAATTTTTAGCATTTTCCTTGCTCCCATCTTTAATATATATAAACAAAATTTAATTAACTAGCGTTAATTAAAAATGTTAATTAATTTCATTTATTTTTTTAAACTCATATATAAAATAAGTTACATTTTTTAAAATTATTTTTTTAATATTTATTGTAAAATAGATCATTAAAAATTAAATTTAAATTAAATAAGGGTATTTTGAGCAACCTGCCATGCCATTTAATATGGTAAAGTTAATTAGATTTAATTTTTACTTATATTTTGGAACCATGAATTTGAGTTATTTATATTTGATATTAAATAAAATATTTTCAATACCCATTTTTTTACAAAATAATTTTCTTAAATGGGTAATTCAAGAGCAGGTTTTGGAAGCCTATGATAAAAAAACGAATTTGGATTTGATACGGATATGGACCCTCTCCAGCTGAGAAGTTGTCTCTAGCAAATTTAGCTACCAAATAGCTACGGGAAAAATTCCATAGTTAAATCGTGGCTGTTTCCTAGCTATTATGTAGCTAAACCTGCTGGAGAAGTAGGGCCACGGAAGAGAGGATCATACACGTTTATACAATCACAAATGTTGTAGACACTAGTCAATAAGTCTAGTCAATAAGTCAAGGTTATTGGATAAAGATAATCCTCCGTCCCTATTTATAAGACCCCTTCTAGAAGAATTGAGTGTCCCTTAATATAAGATCATTTGCAAATTTTTAGGTAAAATAATAATTTTTTTCATACTTGCCCTTCATTACTATTCAACTCTTTTTATTTTTCATATATTGATAAGTGTGAATAATTAATGAAGTTTTATTTATATGTCCCACTACACCATTGGAAAGTGACTTTTGGAGTCTTCCACTATGTCACAATTAATGTCTCTAAAATATGGTGACTTTTAAATATGAGTATATTTGGAATGCTATTATTTTTTTTAAAAGATCAATACATTAACTAACTTTTCTTAAACTGTGTGAAATAGTTGAAAGGATGTTATAATAAGGGAGAGAGTATAATTTATGTTCTGAATTCGACTTTATTGATGTTATAATTTGAGTTCTATGCGACTTTGACTACCTGCTAACTGCATTGATTGTCAGAGTTTTATTTTTCCTTCTATTTTTCTCTTTTTTTTTTTTATCAGATCATTCACTTTCACTTACTTTTTCTTTCCTTTTTATCTTCTTCTTTTCTACCCCTTTATAAATTAAAATTAAGATATATGACACATTTTTCATAAGAAAATAGTATCTAATCCCACCCCACCTAAATTTCTTTTTCTAGAAAAATAGTTGTTGTGCATTTCTACGAATTGTATACATCCCACTAAAAACGATAGATAAGTGACATATGTGATGGATGAAAAAAAAAATTCTATTCCTTTATATAAGCACCATGTTTATATAAGTACAACCAATTAAAAATAAAATATATTAAAATAATATTTATATCCTTCAAAATGAAAATATACTCTAGTGGAAAAAATTATGTAGTTTTTTTAAAAAACAAGAATGAATTCGTAATAAATTTATAATTTATTAAAAGTAAAAATATACATGAAATCTCAACTATTAATTTTTTAATTAATAAATATAATTTCTTACCTTTTATTTTATAGAAATCCAGTATATTAAAAAATAATAAAAGTAAAATTGAATTAGTCTAAATGATATTTTAAAAAATTATAATTAAACAAATAAATTAAAAAACGAACAATTGCCTGTTAATAAAATAGAGGGATCCGTGAAGAGAAAAATACATTTTAGTGAAGTCCAATATATTAAAATAATAATAAAAATGGTCAAATTGAATTAGTCTAATTACTGGTAATATTTTAAAAAATGATAATTAAATAAAGAAATCAAAAGACAATAAATTACCTGTTTATAAAATAGAAGAAATAATGAAAAACATAAAAGACTGTAAAGCTCCCAGCGAGGATCGAACTCGCGACCTTTCGCTTACGAAGCGAACGCACTACCACTATGCTATGGAAGCTAAGCTCAAGAATATTTCAAGAACATGTTACACAAATAATTGTTACACTTTTACTGCATTTAGCTACACAAATTCAATGTTATTCCATTGCTTGTACAGACAGTACAATTACACAAAAACTTGCCAAGTGTCTAAGCAATCATGTAAACAAAAACATTGATTCTTTGGCATTGTGTTCTTTGCATGAAGTTTTATTTCATTTAATAAAACAATAATTTTGACAAATGTTTTATGTATATATTAGACTAGTTGAAGACATTCCCACTCTTCCTTTTTTTAAATGTTATTTAAAATTTTGTTTCTTTTATTTCTATTTAAAAAAAATATTAAAGAAATCAAAAGGTATATATATTAGAGACTAAACATTAATTTAACTGAGACTTGCAAACGATTTTTCATTGGGGTAGTAATGACCACACCCAATATATATATATATATATATATATATATATTACTATTATAATATTTTAAAAGCGACCCCCATTATATTTTAAATGTTACTGCAGTTGATAAAAAATTCAAAGAAATACTTTTTTCTTTCTTTCTTTTTTAATGGAGATGTATTATGTAACATATTTATAGACCTCACTAAATAAAAAATAACATCTTACACTTCTCTATCTCACTTTTACTATATAAAGTTATTATACAAAAATGTTGTACATTTGTAATTTCTCTCTTTTACTAAAGAAAAGTCATGACCACATGCATGTTCTTTACATTTTTACTTAAATTTATATATAATATTATAGTGAGTTAATAATATATATGAGTGTGAGAGAGATAGAGTTAATCATGAGATGTTAATATTACACTTGTAATATATATCTTGATTTGACTCATTTAAATAATTGAGATAGATTCTAAATTTAAATTTATTTATTTTATTAAATAAATGAGCTTGACCAAAGAATTAATAGTCTGGACTCAAACAATTCATGAATACCTCGTTTACACCAGTACATAAAGTCATATATGATAAAATAATATGAGACAGTGACATATATAAAATAACAAGAGAGAGAAATAAAAGAGGCGCGTCATTCAAAATTCTAAAGTTCAAATTCATGTGATCAACATATTTAGTTAAAGTAACAACAACATGCCTCCTTTATAGTTATGATTTGAATCAACATGATTCAAAGGGGATAGGGAGACAATTTTAAGATTATTTGATATCAGAGAATGTGATTGGGTACTTAGGCACCTAAAATGTATGAATTGAATCGCACCATTTGAATTGGACTATATAATGATTTGTTAAATATTATTTTTAAAATCATAATGTAATGCTTATTTTATATTTAATATCAATTTTTTATTAAAAAGTTTTACTTTTGAAGGAGCTTTATTACTAAATTTATTTCTATTTATTTGTCCACTTTAAAGAGGAGCAATTGTTCCTATGTACATGTTTATTTATATAATATTACTTACATTTTTCTCAACTATACCATTATGATGTAAGTACTGAAAACTCCAACACATAACATGAGACAAAAGAATGTAAAATAAATAAAGGGTATAATGAGAAGTTTAAAATATCTTTCATGAAAGCAAAAATATTAATTATATTTACTAGCTTGTATGCTTCTTGTCATAATGAACAAATAAATGCTTAAATAGGAACGAATGATGGAGTACATGTTACCACCATTGCAATAGATAAGTATTTTTTTAGGTGTACCAATAAATATTTTTTTTTTCAACATACCCATTATAATCAACTAAGATTCATGAGTCCCACTAAATCATGCAAGTCTCATTCTCAATATGGTGGGACTCATGTGAATCTTAGTCAATTATTAAAAAGTGTGTTAAAAAATATATATGTTGTTGACATTTCTCAAATTTTTTCTCACAAATTCTTGCACTTTACCCTTTTGTGTACACATTTTTCACCTTTTTTTTAACTTCATTGTTCATTCATTTATTTTAAAATTCATATATTAAATGACATTGTCAAGTCTTTATGAAGCCAATTTTATAATGTTTTGGTGATAGATATATCATAAGTGTTTGTAATAATACATAAATAACATAAATGAGAGACAAATAATATGTTTCATTTCTAATCCTTTATGAAGACATATAAATGGAGCCTTATGTATTTATTATTTGGTATTTTATAGTAAAATTCAATATTATTGTTATGGTTCTTGCTAGCCTGCATTGGATAAAAGCTTAAGGCATAACATGGCAAGGGGGAAATCTTCATTAGATTGTTAATTAATAGTGTGGATGGTGGAGATCATTGGTGAGTTGTGGGAGTAGAGGAGGTCTTTATTTTAGCAAAGAATGACACCTTCCATATCATTATTACCTAATAGCTCTCCAACGTATGCCTTTGCCATCTCCACCGTCAAGTAGTGCCTCCACCCATATACCACTCGCCACCAACAAGAAAGGGCTAAGAAAGTTGAAAACATAGTATGCCTTTCATCACAACCCAAAATGCGTGACAACTAAAATTCAAAATTGATTTTCATGTTTTTTGCTACTACACAGATCGTAGTTATATAATCAAATCTCATAATCCATTCATTCTCAATGAAAGGAAATGAGCTAGCCAGTGGGTTAAATCTCTGAAGCTTGAAGAACCATCCATCACACAAAAATCTATCAAGTACAGAGAGCACAAGCATTGGTATTTGGTTGCTCACCAACCTCGTACCTCCTTAATAGCACCCTCACATCGTCATAAAACCTCATTTGTAAATGCCACCATGTTGAACCCACTATAATGCAAACGTTGCAACCACTTCGCCGTCGTTGGTCTTCCAAGTCAATGATGTCTCTCATTTCCACTCTTTCAAGCATGAAATACTCGTTGCTCGTCCTAAAAAAACTTTCACCAAAAGCCTCGACTTAAACCCTAAATCACCACTAGCATCCTTGAAAGTCTTTCATGAACTCAAACCTTTCCTCAATAAAACACATTGACTAATCAATCCCATATTTAATTAAACCAAATAAGAAACATGATAAGGAGAAACAAATTATCTAATGACAAACAAAATAATGAAATTTTGAGGAAAAATAAAAAAAGAGATGATCGAGTTTTATCATTAGAAAAGGTGCAAGTAAATCCAACAACGGAAGCAATAGAAATAGTGAAAAACCTTATTAGGAGGATAATTGATAGGATGCTTTTGGTAATAGTATAAAGGGCACAGCATTGCAACTGCATGTAAATCAATACAAAGCAAAAGAAAAACACAAAGTAAGAGATATAATCAACAACAATTAGGAAGTTGAATGATCCTTTCTTGTGAAACCTCGTGCTAGAATGCATCCCACTCACACCAGCTGAAGTGATCATCCTTGACAACTACTTCTCGTGGCAAAAGCACAAGGTGTTGAGGTGGTTTTTGATGATGGCAAATACGCTATGGACAACGGTGAAAGGGTTGGTCCCAACACTAATGAAGAATGTGTGTAAAACGATGAGGCTTTGGTGTTTGTGACGGGGGCGATGTGCGCAGTCTCGAGGAGTCACATAAACGAGGAGCACCATTGAGATTGATGATGAAACAAAAACGGCGGCGGCGGGGGGGGGGGGGATGTGCATGCAAGGCTTTTGTGGTTCAAACAATGACGGGTAACACACGTGGCTGTGAGAAGCAACAAACATGCTCTATCATAAAAGACACCAGTGATGTGAACGTTTGAACAATGACGGGGTGGTGATGGGCTTGTAAGGTAACCAGAGGAATGGGGCTTTGTGGGGCAACATTGTATAGTAAGGTGGTAGCTAATTGTGGCGTACCTATATATATATGAGAGTGTGCAAATGCACCCCAAACTTTGACAAAATTACAAGTAAATATCTTGAGTTTTGATATTCTGTACCCTTATTTCTAAACCTTTGAACCATTGTCTTTCACTCCCTCAAATTTTGTCTTTCTCTAGTGGCAATATTTGTTATTAGTTCTCTTTATCCCCTCTCACACTTCATTTATTTCATGATAGTAATTATTATTAATCATTAATTTTTATTTTTTAAATAAATTATCCCCACTGCATAAGGTCTTAGATCCACAACCGGTGGCTAGTATGCAACACAGGAGGGGGTTTGTGAATTCTTTGGTGGCGGAACTCGTGACTTAGGTGGTGCGGCAGGGAGATAGAGACATGAGGGGAGATATTTTTTTTTTTTTTTTTTGTAAATATTCATTGGGCCACAAAACTTGATATAGAGTGTATTCTTTTTTTCTTTCTCACTGTGCATAAATTTTAATCTATTGTACACTAAACTTCACCTATTTCATGCCCATATAATATAATAAATAGATACAATTTGAGGGAAATAATATAAGGGGTTTTAGAAATCTAAGGATAGATCTAATTCTAATGTGTTCAGTAACTCAATGGAATTTAAATAGTTAACTTCATTTAATAAATTGTGCGCTTAATCTGCTTGTGAAATGGGGAAATGCATCCTATTTCATAATTTGCCGTCACGTAGCATGATCAGCCAATGAAAATAAAGAATAGCTGGCCAAATCAACGGGTGTAAGTACAACTGCAGCAAACATTAAAAAAAAAAAGGAAATATCAGAAAATATCTTAAAAAGAGCAGCATTAACTCAAAAATTTTACAGAAAAATATCACGTACTACTGTTAAATTGATTACTTATATATATTTATGAAAAAAAAAAATAGCACGTGAAATATATATTTCATATCGGATTTTGGAGTTAATTTCGGCTGGGTGTTCGAAATCGAAAATCGAAAGGCGAGTGGAGCGGACAGAACACAACATAACAATATAAACATCGTAGACAGAAACAAAACCCTCTTTCTTCTCATTCTCAACCTCGTTCTCGTGGAACTCCATGAAAGAGCATTGAAACGACACCGTCTAATCGAGAGAGGAATTATGGCTCTGAAGCCTCCCCTGCAACTCAAGGAGCTGGGATCCAAGCTCGAGACCCTTCCCTCCTCCAAAGACGCTCTCATCAAGCTCTTGAAGGTTTGCATTTTCCCTTTTCGTTTGAATTCCTCACTGTTTAATCTCCCAATTCTCTATGTTCGCCAGGTTTGAAAATCCTGTTTCTTTTTTTTTCTCTTCCAATTGAAATATTTGAAGTTATTTCTTTCTTGTTGGTTATAGCCGTTACTTTCTGTTTGGCTGCCTGGTAGCCAAGGTCTAAGGAGAAGAAAACGAAAATTAAGTGTCAATTTTCGCTTTTAAGCTGTTTTGTCTTCTAGGAAAATAGAATTTAGCTCAAATGCCTTCAATTTGGTGGGGTTTGCTTCCGCCAAATTTACTGCTTCTTCGTTGGGTTGGTTTAAATTTCAAAAGCGAGAATCGAGGGTGTGAGTCATGTTAGTAGGCGTTTCTGCGATTGAGAAGAGCAATTAGTAGATTTACTATGTTTGAGGTAATGAGGTGAGGCTTATGTTGTTTTGGAGCAAGCTTGTGAAGAATCTTTTGAGTTAGGTTAATTTTTGATTGGTCGTGGAGGTGGCTTATATGTGTGTGTCAACACAGGAGAAGTTAATTAAATTGGGTGTTGTAATTATCTTGTTCCATATTTTATTATGCTTTTATATTTTAGAAAATGAAAAAACTGAGCGGGAATAGATAAAGATACTGAAAATTGCAACTTTCATGTCTGCGATTGAAAATGGAGGGAATGGAGTTGAAGTAGAAAGGAAGAATTGTGAATGAGGGATTGGGGGTGTTGGACTATGATTTGTGAATGAAGGATTGGTTGTTCATATGGATACAGTCTTACAAAATAGTTTGTTATAAAACTACTAGGTTTTTCATTTTGGTATCTGCTTATTCCTCCCCCTGTCAAAATGTTTTTTCCACATGCAGCAAGCAACCACATGCCTTGCTGAGTTGGATCAGTCACCTTTGACTTCAACACTGGATTCAATGAAGCCCTTTTTTAATGCGATTGTTAAGCCAGAATTGCTGAGGCACCAAGATAGGGATGTCAAGCTTCTTGTTGCAACTTGTGTTTGTGAGATAACTCGGATCACTGCACCAGAAGCTCCTTATAGTGATGAAATTCTAAAGGTGCCTTTCTTTTACTAAGATGATCTAATTATACTACTACTTCTTATTTACAACTTAAAAGTGCAATTATTTCCCTTTTAGTTGAAGCTAAAAAGTAAAAACTAGTTGGGAATATAATCTAGTTCGGAACATAATTTATGATTATTTTTTGTCCTAATCTTTGTTAGATATTCATGCAGGATATCTTTCAGTTGATAGTGGGCACTTTTAGTGGTCTAAATGATACCAATGGTCCATCCTTTGGCAGAAGAGTTGTTATATTGGAGACTCTTGCAAAATATAGATCATGCGTTGTGATGTTGGATCTTGAATGTGATGATCTGGTGAACGAAATGTTCAGTACTTTCTTTGCGGTTGCTAGGTTAGTTTATCATAAAATCTTACAATTTATGTGTATTAATGTTAAGAGCAATAAATATGGGTTTCCTAAAAGTTTTTTTGCTATTCACTTTCAAGATTGCAAACTTGATATTTTGTTGTATTTTCTTAAGATCCTATATGTTATTGTTGCTTGTCATAAAATGATGAGAAATGGATTAAAGATGATTAGACAAACTATGCATCTTTGTATACTTGGAATGTGATGTTTTGGAGAGACAAGTGATGTATTGCTATATAAAATCAGTCTCCACCTAGTGGGATAAGGCTTAGTTATTATTGTTGAATCCTTAAACTGTTAGATGCTGAGGCAAAAACTAAGAAGATATGATCTGCCCATTTTCTTGTTTGCCAATTGTTCTATGCTTTTTTCTTGTTTAAATTTCCTCTTTGGATGAATGAGTGGTGCCTGTATATTTTGTTCCATGCTTAGAGATGATCATCCAGAAAGTGTTCTGTCATCCATGCAAACTATAATGGTGGTTCTCTTAGAAGAGAGTGAGGATGTCCGCGAGGATCTTTTATCTATTCTACTGTCTACATTAGGTCGTGAAAACAAAGTAAGTACTTCTTTTATAAATTCTTTTTCCTGTTAAAGGCAGATAGCTCATGCTCTTGCTGCTCTAACATTATTTAAGAAACTTGATAATGCGGAATTTTGATTTCAGGGCGTTACTATGGCTGCAAGGAGACTTGCTATGAATGTCATACAGCAATGTGTAGGAAAACTTGAACCCAGCATTAAACAATTTTTTCTATCTTTAATGTCCGGAGATAGGAAGCTAGTAAACAGTCAAGTTGAATACCATGGTGTCATCTATGATCTGTATTGCTGTGCTCCTCAGATCCTGTCTGGAGTTCTCCCTTATGTGACTGGAGAGCTACTGGTAATTGGTGATTTATTGGCTTTCTTGACGCTCTGTCTTTTTGAGCAGTATTATGTTAATTATAACCTTAATTATGATAAAAATGTTTTTTTTTTTGTTTAACTTATATGCTTTGCTTTGTGGAGGCTCTGAGTTTCAGGATGTATAAAGTTGTAATATCAGAGTCACTTTGGAATTTTTATTCCTCAATTTAGTTCATGAATTAAATGAAATTATACTCCTGGCTATTCTCAAAATTAATGTCTGGATTCTCACTTCTAATCTGGAAAATTTGTAGACTGACCAGTTGGAAACCCGTTTGAAAGCAATGAACTTGGTTGGCGATATAATTTCTCTTCCTGGATCTTCTATTCCTGAAGCATTTCAGCCAATATTTTCAGAATTTTTAAAGAGATTGTCTGATAGAGTTGTTGAGGTTCGCATGTCTGTCCTTGAGCATGTAAAGAACTGTTTGCTAGTAAATCCTTTAAGAGCTGAAGCTCCTCAAATAATATGTAAGTGCATTAAATACACTTCATCTGGTCAGTCTATTTTTTTTTTAATCCTTATATTGTATTTGCTGATTCTATTTGAGTCAAACTTAGCTTCCCTTTGTGAACGGCTGCTGGATTTTGATGAAAATGTTCGAAAGCAAGTTGTGGCTGTTATCTGTGATGTGGCATGTCATGCCTTAAATGCAGTTCCACCTGAAACTGTGAAACTTGTTGCTGAAAGGCTTCGTGATAAATCTGTAAGTATACCTCGCAAATTTTGTTTCCAAGTTTTTCTTAATGAACTGTTTTATGATTTTAACTGTGGTATCTTAATCCTTTTTCTGGCTTTGCATTTCAGCTACTAGTTAAAAAGTATACGATGGAGAGATTGGCTGAACTATATAGAGTTTTTTGTGAGAATAGCTGTGACACAGCCAATCCCAATGAATATGACTGGATTCCCGGGAAGATCCTGAGATGTTTCTATGACAAAGATTTCAGGTGAAACACATGTACTATGTTCTTTTTCATTTTTGTCATTATCTGCATCATGATCTTTGGATATTATTTCCGTGTTAACAATAAAGTAAGGACTGCCTTTTAAAAAAAAAAACCTTAATTTTAGTAGTCAAGCGGAAAAAATCTTGTTTAGCAAATTGATTCAACTATTTACTGAAAAATTAATTATTTGGTTTAAATGAAATAAAATATTTATCCAATCCAACTAAAGCTATATATTTTTTATCCTTATACATGACTCTCATTTTGAATTTGAACCTTATATAAGCAAATTTTCAATTTAGTCCCTTTGTTTTCATTTTTGGTCTTTGCCATATACTGTTATTGCCTTGTTATAATACCATCTGTTGAAGTTATAATATAGTGAAGTATAGGGTGCGGATTGAAAGTGATGGTCACTTATAGGGACCAGATCGTTTTTTTGGCCCCTTTCTGGTCCCTATATACATACCAACCATTTCAATTTGGTCTATATACTTCGCAGTTTCTAGACAGTTCCTACCATGGCAATTTTACAGTATTATAAGAAGTTAAGAACAGCAGACGACGGGGATGATATTGAAAATGGTTGTACATGTAGGAGCTAAATTAAAGACTTTTTCCATATAGGGACCAATTTAAAAATAAGTGACTTGTATAGGGATTAGAAATATATTTTATGTTTTTTATCCTTAAGATTGGCCAGTCTATTTTACTTTCAGATAGCGTCAATGATTTCCATGTTGTAGCCTGTTGCTGTGAAATTTGTTTTTTGTCAATAGCATAACTTTTTCCAGTTTCCACATACTTTTCTAATACAAAATGGGAGGAGTTGTATACTGTGGTAGTGAATATTGTTTTAACTATAAAATATTGTTTTCTCATGACTTTTTTCTTTCTTTTCCTTTTTGGGTTGGGTTTTCTGTTATGTTTTTTCATATGGTTAGAGGCATTCTGATATTGTTGTTTCTCTTGTTCATTTCATTCTGCAGATCTGATATAATTGAATCTGTTCTATGTGGGTCCCTGTTTCCAGTAGAGTTTTCAATTAGTGATATTGTTAAACATTGGGTTGGAATTTTCTCTGGATTAGATAAAGTGGAGGTCAAGGCTCTTGAAAAGATACTAGAGCAGAAACAAAGGTAAGCTTGATTGACTTCTGTGATGGGCTGATGGCTTATACAATTCTAGTATCTCAAGTCTCAACATTAGTAAACAATAAAGTTTCACTTTCAATAGTATCTCTTTGGTAACAGGTTACAGCAAGAGATGCAGAAGTATCTTTTTTTGAGGCAGATGCATCAGGTATGTGAATTTGGAAGTTGGAAAGATGAACTTCTCAAAGGAATTTTGATGAGAAAAAAGGAATTGATTCTTATTTAAATGCAGGATAAAGACCTCCCTGAGGTCCAAAAAAAGATTCTTTTCTGTTTCAGAGTAATGTCCCGTTCATTTGCTGACCCCATAAAGGCCGAAGAGAGTTTCCAGATTCTTGATCAATTAAAAGATGCTAATATCTGGAAGATTTTGACAAATCTTGTTGATCCTAATACTACCCTGCATCAAGCTCATGCCTACCGGGTAAATCTACCAGTAACTGATAGATTTGTTTTTTGTGGATACTTATTTGGGAAAATCCTGGTTACAAACTGATTGGGCGTTAATCTTTGAAGTGAAGATATGAGAACTAAATCTTTGAACTCGATGCTCAATTCATGTGATATAAATCATTTGCAAAATTTCCATGAATTTGGGTGCTCCAAGCATATGTCTAATTTCCACCCTTTTTCATCACTATCATTTATTGCCACTGTAGATGGTACTGCCACCTTGTGCCTTTCTCGAGCTTTCTCTTGCTTTTTGGCTATGAATTTGATTAATTTTTCATTCTCTCTGCCAGTGTGCATTGTCCATTGTCAACATTATAATCTAACACAACTGGCATTGCCTTTTTAACTGCTGATTTGGCAATGAACTTCAACTTAAATTGACACCAATGGTTTTATGAGCTTCAGAATTTGATGCTACTACATCTGTCTCTGGATCTGCTTTTCTGTAGCCATTATAAACATATTTCTAGGTAGCAATTAGATGAACTACATATATTCAGTACTATAATTCCAAACAGGTCTTGACTTTTAGGGGTCTATAATAAGGAGCAGTATCACAAGTTTCAACATTTAAATTATAGTCTCCTTATCATGATTCAAACTAACTTCGTATTTTTTTTTTTCTAGTAGAGAAAGAAAGTGTAGCTTGCAGCTTGTTATTTACTGATTTTGTCCATTTGTTTATTTATTTCTTGCCTGCAGGATGATTTGCTTAACATACTTGGCGAGAAACATCGTCTCTATGAATTTCTGAATACCTTCTCTGTGAAGTGTGCATATTTGCTTTTTAACAAGGAGCATGTAAAAGCAATTCTTTTAGAAACTGTAGCTCAAAATTCTGCAGAGAATGCTCAGCATACACAATCTTGCATGAATATATTGGTGGTAAGAACCTGTCATTTTTTGGTGTCTTGGATTATTGCTCTTAGTTCTTGAACATTTTTCCATGAATTCTGGCATGAATCATAAATAAATAGTTCCCAGTTTTTGCTTGTAATGATTGCATGCTAGACTTGATGTTTTTCTGGCATGATGCTGATCAATTGGCATTTATGGGCTTAGGGTGATTATGTCTGTAAAGAGCCTATTTATCCCAAAACTTTAAGTTCTTAGGATAAGGGATTTGAGTAATCTTTATTGATATCTCTAATACAGCCCCTTGTCTTAAAGCCCTTTAAGCTTAAAGTGTGAACAAAGCACATGCTCACCACTAACTTGCGTTGAAACTTATTTAATTGAGAATGGAGGAGGTGACTCAGATCATACTTTTGAGTTTTGACCATTTAGTCAAAGAGGCTTTGATACAATGACATAGAACCAATTTATCCTAAATGTTTAGGCTGATAGGAGAAGGTCCACGGATGGTTTTTATTGTGTCATATGAGTTCAGATGCTTTTATCTTGTTTAGTATTCTTTTCTGTTAATTTAATGTTTATTTAATTCTGATATAAAGCATTGGTATGGTTTGGATCATTGTGGACATGAAAATTAAGAATTCTAGAGACTTATCTTTTCTAACTTTCAAGTTAACTTGTGATAAACTGCAGATAATTGCTCGTTTTTGTCCATTGCTTCTTAGTGGCAGTGAGGAGGAGCTGGTTAATTTACTGAAGGATAATAATGATATAATTAAAGAGGGTGTTTTGAATGTTTTAGCTAAGGCTGGTGGTATTATTCGAGAACAACTTGCAGTCACATCAAGGTGCTGCTGTTAAAATTATTAACCTTTTAAATCTATTTCCTTGTATAATTTTCTTACTATCTCCTTCTTTTATGCAGTTCAGTAGACCTTATATTGGAGAGACTGTGTTTAGAAGGCAGTCGGAGACATGCAAAATATGCTGTCCATGCACTTGCTGCAATAACAAAGGATGATGGCCTCAAGTCTCTTTCTGTTCTATACAAGGTTTTATACAGTTGATTCATTTATTTTAAACGCACTCGTTTTTTCACTACCGTTCTGATTTTTTTTTTTTTTTTCACTTCATGGCTTATTATATGCAGAAACTTGTAGATATGCTGGAAGAGAAAACACATCTTCCTGCTGTACTGCAGTCTCTGGGGTGTATAGCGCAAACCGCAATGCCTGTCTTTGAAACTAGAGAGAGTGAAATTGAAGAATTTATAACTAACAAGATTCTGAAATGTGATAGTGTAAGCCTTTTAAATTCCTCTTATCGTGTGCTTGTTTATGAAATAAGTCCACAATTTTCATCTAAATGTATGCTTTGCTATTTCAGAAAGAAGAAGACCGCACAAGAAAATCTTGGGATGATAAAAGTGATCTTTGTATGTTGAAGGTTGGTAGAAAGAATAGTCTCTTCTGTTTGTTACTTTGTTTAAGATATTTAGGATACAATTTTTGTACTGTAGTTTGATACATTGGAAAATGCCTTAAGTTTGTTTGTTATTTGACATTTTATTCTCTCTCTCTCTCTCTCTGTTGCCCCTTCTTTTTCTTTCTTTGCTCCAGATATATGGCATTAAAACCTTAGTAAAGAGCTACTTGCCTGTCAAAGATGCTCATGTTCGTCCTAATATTGACAGTCTTCTGGATATCCTTAGGAACATGCTATCTTATGGTGAAATATCAAAGGACCTACAATCAAGGTATATCAGTTCCAGAGTTATCTTTTTTGATTTATTTAAAATTTTAAACTGGATTGTGTGTTCAAATACATTATATTCATTTGTGCTTTCTTGCAGTCCAGTTGATAAGGCCCATTTGAGGCTTGCTTCTGCAAAGGCAGTTCTTCGGTTGTCAAGGCTTTGGGATCATAAGATACCTGTTGATCTTTTCCACTTAACTTTAAGGGCATCTGAGGTGGGCTTTGTTCAGTTTACTAAATTTCTTATTGAGCATTTATAGTTTTTTCATCACATTATTATCAGTCTTGAAGACTACTTATTCATATATAAAGACAGAGATGAATTTTTTAAATTTTCCATTTCAGTGTGGAAATAACTGTTTCTCATTGTCTTTTGAGTTTTGTAGATTAACTTCCCTCAAGCTAAGAAGGTTTTCTTCTGTAAAGTTCACCAATATATTAAAGACCGCCTTTTGGATGCTAAATATGCATGTGCCTTCTTATTCAACATATTTGGATCAAAGCCAGAGGAATTTGCAGAGGTAAGTTGTTGATCCATTGGCTATTTTGCAATCGCAAATTTACCTTGCTTTGACATCAACTTTATGTTTTTTTGGTGACTCCTGTCTGCTAATACAGGATAAACAGAATCTGGCAGACATTATTCAAATGCACTACCAGGCAAAGGCACGGCAAATTTCTGTGCACTCAGATGCTAATTCCTTGACCACTTACCCTGAATACATCCTTCCGTACCTAGTCCATGCACTTGCTTACAATTCATGCCCCAATGTCGATGAGTGCAAGGATGTTGGAGCATATGATATTATATACCGGTACTATATCACCAACTTAAGACATCTCTATCCTGGATCCATATTTAGGTGCTCTTCAGAAAGGGCATGAAAAGACTCAAGATAAACCTGGAAAAGAGGGGATGGGGGGGGGGGTTCAGTTTACTTTTGTTATTTAATAAATGTTTGTGACCTTTGTAGTGATTTTATGGCTTATATTGGTGTATGTAATTGTAATGCTAATATTTGGTTCTCTGCAGTTTTTGTTTGAAAGATATGTAGAACGCCACATGCTTACTAAATTGAAGCATTCTAAAAAGTTTGCCTTTATGCATACCAGGCCTGGAAAGCTTATAAAAATCTTAGTTTGGAATCACACCTTTAAAATCTGCATATGTAGTGTATGTGCAGTAAAGGGTTTTGCTTTTAAGGATCTCCTTGTTAATGCATAGTCAATATACCCTATCCAAACCGATTTTAGGGTCCGTAAATTTTCCTTTTTAGGATTGGCTCTGATGCCTTCATGTATCTGTTTTACTGATTTGTTGTACTTCATAAATACATGCGTATATGATGTTGATTTGAAATATGAATGAGGAATGCAACTGGGCCAATACCTACAAATTTACTTGTTAACAAACCTCAAATTATAGAATGTGTTGGGACTTGGGATGCTCATTGCTACCGAATTAATGTCCTGTTCTGAATTTTCAGGCAGTTGCACTTAATACTGTCAATGTTACTGCAAAGAGATGAGGCTTCCAAGTCAGAAGTAACCAGTAACAAAGAGAAGGAAATTTTATCTACTATCACTTCTATCTTTCAGACTATCAAGCATTCTGAAGATATGGTTGACAAATCAAAGACAAAGGTTGAGAATAATTTTTTTATTTGTGAATAATTCAAAATTTCAAGTTGTAAGAGATTATAATCTTACATCTGTGATCAATGAATGTCCAGAATTCTCACGCAATATGTGACCTTGGGTTAGCAATAACTAAACGATTAGTGCAGAAGGATGTTGATTGGCAAGAATTGTGCCATTTGGTGTCTCTACCTCCAATGCTATACAAGGCATCTGAGAAGAAGGAAGGAGATGACACTATGGTACGCTTCTTTTTTTGTCAAATTTTCTAGTTCTTTTCCCTGTGCTAAATATTCTTGTTCATATTGTACAAAATTATTTCCAAAAAATTGCTAATTTTTAAAGAAGATACCTTTTATTAAAATGAGATTGATTCATAGCATTGGTGTTGCTTGCATCATATTACCACAATATGCTAGTTTAAAAGTTCATTAAACCATTTTGAATATCTGTACCTTGAGTTATAGACTCTTGTAAATTTGACACAAGTTTAATAACCCTACCTTCTTTCAAGTAAATTTGTTAGATTAGTCTTCTCTCAGTTGATGTATTCTTGTTTTCCTTGAATCAGCTGAACAGTATTATTATTATTATTATTTTGAACTTTTATTAGATCTTGGATCTCTTTTAATTAAAAACAATGCTTATTAATACTAGTGAGTTCATCTGGCAGGTAAGTGAAGTGAAAAGCTGGTTGGCTGATGAAACTGTCTTGACTCACTTTGAATCTCTTGAACTAGAAACGGTATGTTTGATGCAAATGGAATGTGACATGGCAACTTTCATTGCTTTTTAAATCTTGAATCGTGTGATTATGCTTCTTTAATGTCAGGTTCCATCCCAATTAGCTGAGGATGAAGCTTCAAAGGACGTTGAAGAAGACGAAAATGAAATACCTCTAGGAAAGATGTTAAAGCACATAAAATCTCAGGGTATCGGTGGCAAAAAGGTGAAAAGGAAAAAGTCTGCGCCATCTGAAACAAAAAAGTCAGAAAATGATTTTGATGTCTTGAATATGGTCAGACAAATTAACTTGGACAACCTGGGGACATCTACTAATTTTGAATCAAGTAATGGTCATGAAAATTGTTCGAGTAAGAAAGCACTGAAGGATCCAGAGCATGCTATAGGTCAAAAAAGAAAAACTGGAGAAACATCACCTATTCCAGTGCCTAAACGTAGGAGGTCTTCCTCTGCTCATGGAAAATTGAGAATATCAACTAGTATGCCGAAGGCATCTCGAAGAGTTTCAGGAAAAAACTCCCCTGAAACCAAATCACTGTTGGATGCAGAAATGAACTCTGATACAGATAGCAAAACCATGGAGAGAATAATGATCAAAGACTTGTTAGTGTCCTCATTAAAACAAAAAGTTAAGAGCTCTGGAAGCTATGATGATGACGAATCGAATAAACATGATGAACATGACATGAAGGTACAATCTTTCTGTCAAATAGATTTATATGCTAATGTAGGATCAAGGAAGTAATTTATCAATGTAGACTTCTGTTTATTTTTTTTTGCCTCCATTGCAGAGTCCTGATAATTTAAAACAAAGTGATAAGACTGCAAGTAATAATTCCAAGTCATCCGTACGGTCTACTAAAAAGTGGAAAAGAAAAAGTATTGCAGGATTGACCAAGGTAAACTCTATTTACAAGCTTTCTTAGTCGATGTTCTAGTGGCTTTCATGTTTGTAGTGTCTTCATGCCATGTGTGGTTACTCCCCCTCCCACCTTATATGCACAATTTGTATTCCTGGCTTTCTGCTTCGTACCTTTGACCACATTGTTTGATTGGATTTACCATCTACAGTGCACGACAAAGGAAGGTGAAATTGATACTGAGGATCTAATTGGTTGCAGAATTAAAGTTTGGTGGCCTACGGATAAAAAGTAAGTGCTTATGATAAATCTTAAGGGACCAGTCACAGAAGCAAAAAAATCATTTATGTCAATAGTTTTGGTCTTTCAAAGGGAAAACAAGAAAAAACGAGCTTTCTTGCGGAAGCATTTTGAGCACATTTTCAAAGATGATCTTTCTTGCGAATTCAGTTGTGCTCCTTTTGAATACAGCTTTCTTTTGTTTATTTCTCAAGTTTTTCATGCAGCATCTGTTTGGATTAACTTATTTTACATTCTAATTGGAACTAAATTAATGCTAGCATCTGGCACTCCACCTAACATGCTTACTGTATGCCTTCTCTGAACCCTGGAGAGAAATTTCTAAAATCATGGTTTTCTTCTCTTGTTTTCAAGAATTTCTAATTGAAGCTCTCATGTTGGTGTATGATGTTCTGCAGATTTTATGGAGGCACTATTAAGTCTTATGACTCTTTAAAAGGGAAGCATGTGGTAAGCTGCATAATGCTGAACCTGCCCTCTGAATTTGATGTAATGACTTTGTGCCTGCTATTTGTTTAGTATTTACAATTCTGATTCAATGTTACTGATGTCATGTGGAAGATACTATATGATGATGGAGATGTAGAAATACTCCGTTTGGAAAAGGAGCGCTGGGAGCTTGTTGACAAGGGTCGCAAATCTACTAAGGTCTCTGGTTTTCCTTTAGTGCTTCTCCTTTATTTGAAGTATGATGTCTACATTTACTATTTCCACTAACAGATATCAGTTATGATTAAAATCTGAGCATCTGATGCATTTTTAAAAATTTCTTTGCAGAAGATAAAGCTCTCTTCAGTTCAAACGTAAGTATCTTACAAGTTAGTTTTTATTTTAGTCGTATCTTAATGAATTATGTTTTACTATATAAATGGTATGAAAATGGTTCTAATATTTTTAAAAATGAAAAAGTTGCATACATGTTCATCTGCTTTAGGTGGATTCTTGAATTGTATCTATACTGGCTAAGTAACATGGTCTTATACCCTCTTAAGTGTGCTGTCTCCATTTCATAGGCTAATTTTCTTGATTACTTTGTAGGTCTGGGCAAAAACATAGAGGTTCAAGCGGCTCACCAAGTAAAAGGACAAAAAAAATGTAAGTGGAAATATCTGAGATTGTTATCTCACATCTGTGATTCTGTTTTGTGCTCTAATGATTGTTATTTATTTGTATACTTTTTGCCTCATAGAGTTAATGGTAAACAATCTCCCAGCAAGCCTGTAAAACGTGGACAAAAACATGCATCAAAGAGTAGTTTCCATCAAGAGGATTCCAAAGAGACTTCTGAGATATCAAATCCTGAAGAGAACATGTGCTCTAAAGCTGATGAGATGAATTCAGGTAATGTATCTTAAAAGATATGATATGATTAACTCTTAGATTGCTAATTTGCTTTAGAAACGAATATTATGCCTACAGTAGCTTCAACTGTAATTAATTGCATTGGTGATGCCTCCTCATTTTTGTGTTAAGCCTTGTGCTTCTTTTCTGTTCTCTCTCTTTTTAATGAAATTTCCTTTCAAGGTGGCTCAGAAGAGGAACTAGCCGGAGGGTCCGATGAAATCACAACAAAGAGGAAGAAATCTAACAAGAAAGTAAGATCAGTTTCCAGAGGAAAGAGGCTCAAGAAAAATAAGAGCTTTCATTATACAGAAGAATCAGATGAAGAGGTTCAGGATTATGGTGAGAGGCTTTCTGAAGATAGAGAGAGTGTCCCACAATGTAGTTCTGAAGATAGGGAAGTGGATGAATCAAGTGGAGCTTTGAGGGAAAATGTTAATGGAGAAGCAGAATCAGATTCTGAAGGGCATCAAGATAACAGCGATGCAGATGGTAGTCCTAGGGAAATGGAGAAATTGCATATAGAGCCATCAAGTCCTGATGATGCCAGGATTGATGACATTACTGATGATGTGCCTCTGGTAAATAACTCAGCCTTTTAGCACTTATATGTTGTCTAGTACTTGTTCTAAGCTCATCATTGAGTTTGACTATGCAGAGCAAATGGAAGCATAGGATGGGGAAGAAAAGCTCAGGGAAAACACGGTGAGCAGTTATAGCTTGTGTCTGTCAAGATTGCTGCAGAGGTGGTGCTGTGGTTGGTAGTTCTCCACTGCAAGTACAGGTGTCAGCGTGAACGAAGATGACTGCAGAATTGGAGATCTTTAGTTATTAACACACTAATAAATATGCTTGGCATGCCTTGTAGTCACTCTGTAGAATGTAAAAAAAAAACACTAGTCATCTCCATGTTTAGAAAAGAAAATTTAAAGGTGCTCCTTTGTTGTTTAGGGTTATGTTCCTGCTAAATGAAGGTGATAGGTTTAGCATATGATTCATGAAGGTGTCGTTCTTCATCCTTCCAACACAGATGATATAATTGACTGGGGAAATCTAACAATGTGTACAGCATACGTGGGGATAATTGCATTTGTATCTTTAGCATATTTTATACAAAGTCTTAACAACTGATGAAACTGAAGAGGGTGAAGATTGCAAAATGTGTTTGCTAAATCACCAAAATTGGTGATATTTAATTATGCACGACCTTTAGAGAAGGCTACGGATGAATTTTGACGTGTTTTTGTTTAAGGATTCATAATTAGGCATGATCTTTGGAGATTTAATTTTTCTTCTTTATATATGATCATGATTGTTATTCACTTTGTGGTCAAACTGTGTGTTTGCCACCGTTAAATATAATCCTTTGGATAACAGTTGGGAAGATATAATAATATTTGAAAAGAAATTGTCTAGTTATACAGGAGTTTTTCTTACTTCAAATATAATTCTTACGAAATTGTGAAAACCAATCACCTCGCTCTTCCTTTCTGAAACGTGTTGGTGTGAGGGTCTCTTATCTTAGGATTGACATTGAATTATACCTTTTATCTATTTCATTTTTTTGTCCCTTTATTATTTTTTCAAAACAGTGTATATCCATTGAATTTATATTATCTTATCGTAAAAGAAAATAATTCTGTTTACATAATTAAAATTTTAATCACTTGTCAATTTTTGGTATAATTTTTAATATCTTTATTAGCACAGTGTTTAGTAAATATAAGAGAAATAGGGAAGAGAAAAATAGTGTGAAAAGATAGTACTCTCTTTTTAAGAAATATTATGTTTGCTATTAAGTATTATGAATAATTTTTTTATTAATACAAAAAGCATTTTATATTCTTTGCAATTAAGAAGGAATTTTTCATTGATAGTACTCTTTTTTGCACTTTTTTAATTTTTTTTTTCTTTTATGAGGCGTTTGTATAATTTCTCGTATTGTGAAAATGTTTTATAAATTAGTTCCTAGAATGAAATATATTTAGATGTTAAAATGATGTTATTTTTATGTCTCAATAGTAAATAGTGTGACAGTGTCACTAAATATGATATGTTATAAAAAAATTTAAAAAAACATATAATTAGATTATAATAAGAGAAGAACAATAAATTAAAAATTATATTACATTTTTCTATTTTTTTAGAAACTAGAGAGAAACTGCATGATACAAAAAAGTGTTATGATCTCAAAAGATAATAGAAGACGTGGCAAGTGGGTCCCCTAATAAAATGCCGTATTTAGCTTTCCAATGTTTACTTACCGTCTCGCCCGCCTTTGTTCTTAGCTGCTTGTGCTGTGTTGAGTCTGTACTCAAGTTTTGTCTGTGAGTTCGCTTTGCTCTTCGTTTCGTAATGTAACTGCATGATCATATTCACTTCTCACATTATCGTTTCGTTTTTGTTATCAAAAGGCTATCTTTTCTGTCTCCTGGATCATTTCGGACGCTCCCCATGTCTTCAACCTCCGCTTCTGTAAAACCCCGAGGTCTGTTTTTTTTTTTTAATTATTATTTTTGATAAAAATTTCTAATCTTGTTATCAAATTTTGAATCATCATTTATTAATTTATACAAATTCATGTGTTCTCTTCAGAATTCAGATCATAGGTTGATAGTTCCTTTACTTCTTTAGCCAAATTATGTTATGTGTCTTAGTTTTACAAATTGAAAATGGGCCATATTTGATGAAAGATGTTTTTTTGGCTACAGATGTTTGTATTGTTGGTATTGCACGGACGCCGATGGGTGGTTTGCTTGGCGCCCTATCATCTCTTTCAGCTACAGAGCTAGGCTCAATTGCTATTAAGTGTAAATGACCAATCTATTTTCCTTTACTCTTTTTTCTTTCTTAGCCAGTGCTCCCATCATTTTTATTTAAAAGAATAATTCAGCAAATATAGATGCAAATCCTGCTCCTCCCGTGATTTGAGTTGATTTATAAATCTGCAGCTGCTCTGAAGAGAGCGAATGTTGATCCATCACTTGTGCAAGAGGTGTTTTTTGGGAATGTTCTTAGTGCAAATTTGGGGCAGGCTCCCGCTAGACAGGCTGCATTAGGTGCAGGGATACCTACATCTGTGATCTGCACTACTGTTAACAAGGTCTGTGCATCAGGGTTGAAAGGTATGTTCTTTTTTGTTGATTTGGAAGGGTATTCCCATTCCCAGTTAGATATATGAATTTTTAGTGGGTTTGTGGTGAAATCATGGTCTTGTCTATTTCCTTGCAGCTACCATGCTTGCAGCGCTGACCATACAATTTGGTGTCAATGATGTTGTTGTGGCTGGTGGTATGGAGAGCATGTCAAACGCACCTAAGTACATTGCAGAAGCAAGGTTTTCTTTTCTTTCATGATTTGTTGATATGGTGTTTTTGAAATCTGATGAAACATGCTGATGTTAATGGGAGGACTTTGTTTTAGCTACTGTTTTGAAATCATGTTTTTTGTGGTATTTTATGCTACCTAGCTGCAGCTTATAAGTTGCTTAAGCATTTGATGAAGTCCAATTTTCATTAACTATCATTTTATCTGGTCAGTTCTTGATGTAGTGTTGACATATTCTGTATATGTTATATCTAAAACAGGAAGGGATCTCGGTTAGGACATGATACTATCATTGATGGGATGCTCAAAGATGGACTTTGGGATGTCTACAATGACTTTGGCATGGGAATTTGTGCAGAAATATGTGCAGATCAACATGTCATAACAAGAGATGAGCAGGTAGGTAGTGTTCCTTGGTGAATGTTCTTTTAAAATTTTGTACTAGATTTCATTCTCGTGCATTGCTTCCTTACTTTAACTACTTTCACTAAGTCCTTTAACTGCTTCAATTGCCTAAATTAATATCAACATCTGGCTGCCTGTCAAGGTGGTGGAGGGGGCCATGATCCTTCACACCACCGCCCGTTTTAATTGGTTTTGGAAAAACAAGATTCTTGCTGTGCTGATATATTTCCTAATCTTGATTGTACAACTGTACTTTCTAGTTGCATGATATTACTCCTCCCTTTTTTGGGTAACACATGTCCCTTGAACATTTCTTTTAACTCCTTTCAATCCTTAGTTGAATCTAGGATTTCACAATTTTGTATTGCTCTGCTATATGTTGTTTTCAAGGACTCTTATGCCATTCGAAGCTTTGAGAGAGGAATATCTGCAAAAAATTCTGGTCATTTTGCTTGGGAGATAGTTCCGGTATGATTATGACTCCTGCCTCCATCAAAACTATTGATGATTTGTGCTGATGTTGATATGACTTTCTATTAACACTTTTTGCACTTGCAGGTTGAAGTTTTCAGCGGAAGAGGGAAGCCTTCCACAGTTGTTGATAAAGATGAAGGTTTGGGGAAGGTAAATAGGTTAATTTACAAATGTATTAACTAATCTAAATGAATCTTCTTGTCAGTAGTGTATACTGATAGTTTTAGGCTTACATTGTTATCATCATGTGTGTGTGTGTATAGTATACTGACCAGAGTTACTAAGAAATAGAAGCTTTTGAGAGGTTCTATCACATTTTTTAGCTTTTACCTCACTTATAGAACTAAAGAAAATTATCACCAAACTGAAGCCAGTTTTGTAAAGCTTATTTGTGTTTCTTTTGTTGTACTGTTGGAGGCAGGGAGGTGTTTTATCTGTTAATATATATTGTTGTTTTTAGTGTTAACCACTGCATTTAGCATTTTATGACTGCCAGGGTTCATGCTATATTGAATATAAAAAACCACACTGAGTTAATATGGCATTCAAATAACTATTAATGTTTGTGTATGATATACTTTTATCATTTCATAAGTTCATAACTCTAGAAGCCTTCAACTGAAATCATATATGGAATTTACTTGCTCCATTTCAGAATATGGTGGAAACTCTTGCAATTTGTTTAATATTTTTCATATTCATGTTGCTAGTTTGATGCTGCAAAGTTAAGGAAGCTTAGGCCAAACTTTAAAGAAGTTGGGGGTTCTGTGACTGCTGGCAATGCTTCTAGCATAAGGTCTGTCTCTCCTCACATGCATTCTTTGATGCCCATGTGAATTTTGCAGGGATTGTCTGTTATGTCACTGCAAAAAGTTTGCTTCATAAATTAATACCTATGCCATGCAATCTGGGGTATGGTAACCATAACGTTCTAAACTGCATGTTTTTTTGTTGATAATGGATTGTTTTATTGACTTGACTAGTGATGGTGCTGCTGCACTAGTGCTAGTGAGTGAAGAGAAGGCACGTGAGCTTGGATTGCATGTAATTGCAAAGATAAAAGGATATGCAGATGCAGCTCAGGTTCTATGACAAGTGAATGTAACTTGTTTTGGTCTTGATTAATATGAGCACTTAGCTGAGACAATAGTGTTTTTGCAGGCGCCAGAGTTATTTACAACTGCTCCTGCCCTTGCAATACCTAAAGCTATATCAAATGCTGGTCTTGAGGCTTCCCAAATTGATTATTATGAAATAAATGAAGCTTTTTCTGTAAGGAATACGGCACATATTTTACTCATTCAAGATCATATGCTAATTGTGTTCTAACTCCTTTGCCTTTGCAGGTCGTGGCTCTTGCAAATCAGAAGCTTCTTGGTCTTAATCCTGTGAGTGTTCATTTGACTCAGCCCTTTTTGCTCCTTTTGCATAATAACGTGTTATTTTTTGGATGCTGTGGCTGCTTCTGCATTTTGGTTCCTCCATTCTGCCCTAGTATTGTGGTTTAACAATACATAATTCATGCACTTCCTATCAAATGCAGGAAAAAGTTAATGTACATGGTGGAGCTGTATCATTGGGACATCCATTGGGGTGCAGTGGAGCTCGCATCTTAGTTACATTGTTAGGGGTAAATTATGATCTTGGCTACTCTATACATCATTACCTTTCACCCCCAGCACCTATGCTCTTATACTTCTCCAGTTAGCATGTCTGTTATCCATTTCCTTTTAAAATGAAACCTATGGCTCTGGGAAATGTATTTACTTTATTTCCAGATTTTTGTGATCTGTTGATATATTAGGCAAGTTATGTTTCAGGTATTGAGACAGAAGAGTGGGAGGTATGGTGTTGCTGCCATCTGCAATGGGGGAGGAGGAGCATCTGCCCTTGTGGTTGAACTGATGTAAGCCTTTTTTTTTATTTGGTGAGGCATAGCTCAGGTCCTTATTCTGGGATGTCTACCTTATTTTGTTATAGCTTAAAAAGTTATAAGTTTTGCTGCCCGTGAATTAGGAGGGACCATAAAGTTTTACTTTTTTTTCCTAGCTTTCTGAGAGAGCTTTTGAGAAAAATCGAATTATGAATACTTTTGAATTTTGCAGGCCAGGTGCCAGGTTGAGACGTTCTTCATTATGACAATGCTTTATTTACATGACATCACCTCTACAAAGGACAAAACATATAATAAGTTTGGTTAAAGGAAGAAATGGTATCAGTTCAGCTTTGCAACTGTTTGCAGTTATGTCCTTTTGTTTATATTGATTCCAAATGTAATACCATCCATCCAATTTCTTCCATAATAACTAGCGTAAAGTAATCTCCCCTGCTTAGCACAGGCACATAGACGTGAAGATCAAAATCTGAATTGTAGCTTCATGTATTGTAAAATAATTTTTATTCAAGGTCCAACCCAGAAGTGGTAAGGTCCCTAAATTTTTTTTCACTAATAATATTTTTAAAAAACAAACCCTAATTCTATCCTCACTTTCCTTCTTTAGGTAAATATTAAATGACATTGAATATGATAATTTAATAAATAATTTTTTATTTCAAAAGATTTGAAAGAAATTATAAATTATATTATAATAATTTCAATAAATTGTTTTTATTAGTTTTAAAAGGCCTACATGAAAGTTTGTTTAAGTCTTGAGAATTGTTGGACTGGAGTAGTTTCAACCAAAAGAGTTATGACATAACATAATCACAAGTTGTAACTTATAAGGGTGCGTTTGATTTACAGTTGGACAAAATTGATTCTAGAATCAATGGTTAAAAATGAGTGATGCACGTTGTACAAAATACGTTGGATGATTTAAAATCAATTCTGTAGAATTGATTATGCACTGTGTTGAACGGGAAACCAAACGGGCACTAAATAAATACAAATTTGTGCAAATGATTATAAAAAAATATATAGATGATTCAAGACATCATGGGAAAAAAATCATACCTAAACTTATATATATTTATAAACTTAGTCTCTTTACTTCCTTTATTACTTGATTTTATTTTAATTGTTTTGCTATTTAAATCAAAGTTCCCTTCAATCATAACCACATTCAATTAATTAGATTATGTGAAACAATATATCTTGATCTTGATCCTCAAGAGTATGAGTGTCAAAATGGGTCAAACCCAATGGACGGGTCCGATTAGCCCGTTGTATGGGTTGGACTAGGCTGTGAAATTTAAAGCCCATATTTATTTTGGCCCAACCCAATCCGGATTTTGTGTGACAAGATGCGGGCATGTCCGTGATGAATTAGGTCAGCTCGTTGGTCCAATTTTTTTCTTTTATTATTCATTTTTTATAATTAAAAAAAATTATAAGTGATAAATAACACTACATGTTTTATTAGTGTCCATTTTAAGATTGACATTTCTTGTATATTGAACTCTTTTATTTCTAATATTTATTGATTATTACAATTGAAATTTTTATTTTATTTTCATTATTGCATATCATCTTTTTGTTTTATTTTATACATCGCATAGATAAGATAATATGTTGAGAAATGAATTTTTATGACATAATATTCACTATATTGTAATCTCTACTGCGTACTCACTTGTTTTTCTTTTACAAAAAATTACAGATAGTTACAATAATTCATAAATTTATTCATTCATCACATAACAAAACTCTTATAATATTTCACTTTAGGCAATATTTTGGTCTCACCCGCATGCCATGTTAATGATTCTTTAAAAACCAACGTTATGAATTGGATAGAATTAATTTTTATAGATCTATAAAAAAAAAAAAAACCAAAAGTTATGAGTCATGACATAACATAATCACATATGTAACTCATAAGGGTCAAGTTGGTTTATAGTTGGATAGAATTGATTTTTATAGATATATAAAATTAATGACTAAAAATAAATGATGCACGATTTATGAAATACTTTAGATAGAAGTGATTTAAAATCAATTCTAGTAAAATTGATTCTCACTGTTGATAACTGGAAAACAAATGAGGACTAATTCAATAAAAAATTGCGCAAAGGATTATTAAATATATATAGCAGATTCAAGACTTCAGGGAAAAAAGTATCACCTAATCTTATATACAGTTACAAACTTAGTCTCTCTACATGCTTTATCACTTGATTTTAATTGTTTTGCTATTTAAATCGAAGTTCCCTTCAATCATAATCACATTCAATTAATTTGATTATGTGAAACAATATATGTTAAACTTAATCCTGAAGAGTAAGTGTGTTAAAATGGGTCAAAGTCAATGGACAGTCTTTTTTTTTTGTCAAAATGGATGGACTGATTAGCTGATTGTATGGATTGGACTAGGCTATAAAATTTAAAGTCCATACTTATTTTGGTTCGGTCCAACCCAGTTTTTTTTTTGTCAAAGAGATATATCATTAAAGCTCAAAGGGCAGCCAAACGGCATTTACAATCATCCATAACAAACACTCAGAGAGCAATACAGCCATGTCACACCAGATAAACAATATATTACAAGACAACTTGCTCTAACTATTTCTTAAATTAGAATAAAACAAACAAAATACTAGAAATCCCTAATCATCCACCACCATCTACTTTGGATATCTCCCGTTAAAGACTGCAACTTTACTCCGCAGCTGTGTTGTTCGGAGTTCCCATGTTCAAGGGCTGCCATTGAGATTGCAAGTGGAACACCCACTTTTACCGCACCGGGGTCGCATAAACAACAAGGAGGCAATGAAGTATGGCAGATCGGTTTGTCTCACCACAGTGGAAGTTGGGAGAAGAGAAAGGAAAAACTAGAAATCTAACAGAAAAAGAAAGGGAAAAACACGTGAATATGAAAACTCCCACTTAAAAGAGAGAGGAACTCCCACTTAGGAGAGAGTAAATCCCATGGAAGGTGAAGAAATCCCCCATGGGGTAGAACCCCCAAGGGGGAGGAGAGTTCCGCGACGCTCGAACTTGCTCTGCTGTCCAACCCGGTTTTTGATTAACCTTATGCATGCATGTTCTGATGGATTAGGTTAGTTTGTTGGCCCAACTTTTTCCTTTTATTATTCATTTTTTTTAATTGAAAAGATTATAAGTGATAAATAACACTACATGCTTTATTAATATTCATTTTAAGATTAACATTTCTTGTATATTGAACTCTTTTATTTCTAAAATTTATTGATTATTACAATTGAATTTTTTTTATTTTTATTATTGTGTATATTTTATGTATTATTTTATACAACGCATAGATCAGATAATATGTTAAGAAATGAATTTTTTGACAAAATATTCCTTATATCGTAATCTCTACCTGATATTCACTTGTTTTTCTTTTACAAAAATTTACAGATACATACAATAATTAATAAATTTATTCATTCATCACGCGACAAAACTCTTATAATATTTCACTTTTGGTAATATTTTGGTCTCACCCGCATGATTCTTTAAAAACCAACGTTATATAGCTCAATACTTACACCCCAACCATAATCACATTAATTGAGGGGGAGAAAATGATATTGTATTGAAAGCACAAATTCTCATCTTAGTAGTATCTTAACAAATTGGTGTTAGGCTGTTTATAGACAAGAATCTTTCAATAGTCTTGGTGGTTATAACATCAAAGGGATTAGTTATTACAAGTGAAGGATCAAATGGTATTGAGTGTGCTGTCCTAATAACAACAGATCACATCTACAAGATTTTATGTAACGGTCGTATTATCTCATGCAACAAGGGATTGAGCTGCACCTTACCTTATTGCCCTTAGTTATAGTTAAGGTGATATTTCCAAATTACATTTACCAGCGTGGCTTTCTCAATTACACAGAGGAAAAGGTCATTTTTGTATTTGACCAGCCTGTTATACTGTCAGCACCACCACAAACCTCTCTGTCCCTCCAGCTAAAATAGTATAACTAATTCTACATCATAGCAGATTTAACCAACCATAATCTGGGATCTTCTTTTCAAAAGGTCCAGAGCTTAATTTCAATGTTAAAAAAAAAGTTGGACTTAAAGAACCTACGTTTTCTTTAGGGTTCTTTTGAGTTCCAACACCTTTTCGCTTTGGAAATTCATTGTCTGAGTTCTAGGTGATCAAGTGAAATAGGAACTCTTCGGGCTTCATCTGTGTTTATTTCACGTAAGAACATTGCTCGTCGTTCTTGTAACATCAAATATTAACATATATAAGGTGGCAGCTTTGTGATCATTTTCATTGGGTTTGACATATATATGTATATGCCTTTCAATAAATATGAAAAATTAGTTCTTTTTAAGTTAAGCTTTCGAATTACGAGCATGCATAATGTGGGACAATCATCATATTAATATCAAGAGTTGTCTTCAATTTAATTAATTCATATGATGCTCATTGCAATCTATATATGTTGCAGATACTATTTCCAAGTTAGAGCAAAGAGGATGAACAGCCAAAGAAAGTCAGGTTCTCCAAGGGGAGAGGTTGGAGAGATTGACACAAGGGCACCATTCCAATCTGTCAAAGCTGCTGTTAGTTTATTTGGTGAAGTAGCCGTCTCCAGGGACATATATGCTGTCAAGAGAAGATCATCAGAGGTATACATCAAATATATAACTATCAAATCCTAGGGAAAAGCTTTTCTGTCCCTGTCCAATTTAGATGTCTATAATACTGAATGGCATATATATTTTGAGGATGTTTTCATGTTGGTCATGGCAAAAGATTTAATTTAAATGCTTCTTTTGTAATTTGCAGAATGTATTTGAAAAGGAGACACAACTTATCTTGGCCCAAAAAGAATTACACAAGTTAAAGAGACAGGTGGACAGTGCTGAAACCACCAAAGCTAAAGCACTTTCTGACCTTGAAAAGGCCAAGGAGACCCTTCTGAATTTCACAACCAAGCTCGCCAATGTCAGAGAATCTAAGCAATCAGCAATGGAAGCAGCTGAAGCTGTGAAGAGCAAACAATTTGAAAAGGCACTATCCCTAAAAGCTATAGGATATGAAGCTTGGAAACAAGAACTAGAACATGCAAGAGAAGAATACATGACTACAGTAACTGAATTAGATTCTTCCAAGCAAGAACTCACCAAAATCAGGCAGGATATGAATGCAGCTTTGGAGGCCAAGCTTGCAGCATTCCAGGCAGCAGGAGAAGCTCAGCGTTCAGCAAAACTAAACTCTGAAAGGATCAGTGAACTCTCAAATGAAATTTCAGCCATGAAAGCATCAATTGAACAATTGAAAATCGCCTCTTTACAATCCCAAGAGGAACAGGCAGAAGTCATGGAACAAAATGACACCCAACTTGGTTTCTACAAAACTGCAAAGGAAGAAGCACAGAACAAATTGGAGTCCTTAAAGAATGAATATGATCCAGAACTGATCAAAAGTCTAGATGCCAAACTTGCTGAAACAAGTGCAGAGATTGAGGTCCTTCAAGAGCAGATGAAAAAGATCCATGCTTCTAAGATGGATTCCATGAGACTTCTAACATCAGAGCTTAAAGAAGCCACAAAGACACTGCAGGAGATTGCTGCAGAAGAAACCTCCCTTAAGAAACTAGTGTTTTCTCTTAGGACAGAATTAAAACAAGTGAAGAAGGAGCAAGATGAACTGAAAGAGAAGCAACAGACAGCAGAAGCTCTTGCTGCTAACCTCACCGGTGAGCTGCAAGAAAGTATGGAAGAGCCTGGGCCTGAGCCAGGTACTGTGGAGGATCTAGAAGCTAATATCTATCACGTGCAGAGTGTGAAAATCCGGAAGCTCCAATCGGAAACTGAAAATACAAGAAGAGAAGCAGAAGAGATGAGAAGAAAAGCTCAAGAGTTGAAGCAAGAAGCTAAAAAATCCCAAGCTGTGGCTGAAGAAGCAGAGAAAAAATTAGAGCTTGTTCTGAAGGAGGCTAAAGAAGCCAAAGCAGCAGAACAAAGAGCCATTAAGGAGATGAAGATTTTGTCTGACATACAAAGTAGGGGCATAAATTCAAAATTCAGTGGTAAGATTAAAATGTCAAATGAAGAGTTTGAGTCACTGAATGGAAAAATCAAGGAAAGTGGAGATGTGGCTGAAAAGAAAGAAGCAGCTGTCATGGCTGAGCTACAAGCAATCTACACAAGAAAAAATGAAATAGACAGAAAGATGAAAGCTAATCTGAAAGGTATTGAGGAAACAAAGGCTGCAACGGAGACAGCTTTGTGGTATGTAGAGATGGCAGATTCTGCAAAAGTGGCAATTGAGGATGAACTAAGGAGGTGGCGTCAACAAGAACAGAAGGTGGTTGCTGATGCATCTTCGCAGATATTGAACCATTCAGATAATTCTTCAAGACCAATCTCAGTGAGCATCTAGAAGTGAAATCAATCGGTTTAGAGATGCAAAATTTGAAATGGGAAAGGAATTTAACAGCTTAATTGTTGTATTGGCTTTCTGCCTTGATCTTGGAAGACTCCTTGGACTGGACGGATCAATCATGTATCAGCAATGTGTCCATCTTTCAAAAAACAAAAAACTAAAAAAAAAAACTTGTGCAAATGCGAATTCTCATTGTTAGCGTGCTTTTTTCCCCCTTGTTCCTGGGGGCCTTAATAGAGAAGTTTCTGGCTCTTGTATATTCCAAGGAAAACATAAGATGTAGCTGTTCTTAAGGGCTCATCATGCATGCAAAGCTAAAGGTTGACATACAGGAAATAAAGCATATGTTGCTTCCCCCTAACCTGTTCAAAAATGTCTACTGTCAGCTTCTGCTTATTAAGCATGTTAAGCGGCAATGGTTTTGCAATACAACGCTCATGTAATAATCAATAAATCATTATCATCAAAAGTTGCAAGTAAGATGACGCAAGGTTCAGGCTGCACATCCAAATCACTTATACAATCTGTCATGTCAAAAAATATTATTTTTTGCCAGAATAAAACATTATATCAATATGCCTTATTTCCAAGTACAATGGTTTTAACATAAATTTAATGCCCTATATTTGATATAAGAAAGAAATGTGCAGAAAAGGATCAAGCTTTGAGATGAAACGATTTTGTTGTGTTAAATTTAGTACCCTATATTTCTGCATCTCCTGAAAAGGTTCAATGCAGGAACGACGCAAAGCTGGGATTAGCATTAAGCCGACTACCCTGAATTTCCCTTAACATACATAAACGATGCTAATTAATTCTGTTGAATCCTGATAGTAGAAGTGATTTGGATGTGCAACCTTTCTACATTGGCAGTACTGGCAAAGACCATCAATTTTGAGGTCTGAATTCAAAATCCTAAGTGAAAGTATTAGTGATCACGGCCGTTCTCAAATTCCTGTAACTCTGACTCTATAGTCTTGGCAATCTCTGCATCCTCATCTGGAGGTTCAGGAAAA
This sequence comes from Sesbania bispinosa, assembly GCA_026901365.1. Taxonomy (NCBI): domain Eukaryota; kingdom Viridiplantae; phylum Streptophyta; class Magnoliopsida; order Fabales; family Fabaceae; genus Sesbania; species Sesbania bispinosa. The sequence continues at coordinate 307,979 of QLOH01000318.1, forward strand.
TCTACATGAAATGATCCCTGCTTGATGGGTTCAACAGCTTCACGGAGTCTGGCTTGCTGTTTGATGTAGTTGTAGAGCTCTTGATGGAAAGGATGATCCAAGGAATAGCAATTTTCACTTCCATTTTCTGAATGTTTGGATGATCCAGAGCCTTCTTTTCTACAGAAATGTGGCAGAGATTGGTAATCCATGATCTACAAGACAAATTTAATTTGTTAAACTCAGTTAGTAATATAACAAAATAAAAATAGATAGTAGGTGTCATAGAATAGGCCTTCAATTTTTCAAAAGAACTACTGCATGCATACTAAGGAACAAAAAAACATAAAAAGAAGTTCAGAGCCAATATATGCACTTCCAGGAATGACTTCTGCTGCTTGTAATAGACGGATTTGACTCATACAAAATGTAGTGTGTATTTTAGAAGATAAAATGCAGAATTATAACCATTAATTGAAAGATCAACAGCTGAAATTGTAGTAAAATACATACACATGTATAATAAACTATGAAATTATTAGAATCTAAAGTGCACACATCATAAATGAACCATAGCACAGAAAGTGATGTTTTTCTCCATATATATGTGATGAGATGACACAATCTCACTGTGTTACTCATGACATAAAATGATTTTTCATTAAATCTAACATTTCAAATATAACTAAGGGTTAGTGTATAAATAAGGGTTAGTGTATAGTCATCAGTAATAAATCTATCCATCATCAATCAATCTATTATCATTATCTATTATGAATTTTTCTTCTCCTCTCTTCTTCCTTTCTATATCCAAAACTCTATAAGTTCAACATGGTATCAGAGCGATACCATCCACCATGACCTGTCCCGACCCTATTCCGCTATTGGGTTCCAAAGTTTGGAACTTTTATTTGTTCGTCTCTCTCACTCTATATTGATACCCTTCTTTTATTTCCAGTCTCCCTGCCGTGTATCTTTCCGGTATGCTTTTAAATCATCCACCATGCATTTACCAGTGTGCTCTGTCTTCACCTCCTCCTTGTCGTGATCTATCCAGATTTGGTCTTGTTTCAACGTTTATGGGATTCGTACTTGATGGTCCTCCATGTTTAGCTTGTTTCTCTCTCCTCTGATAGTTGTTTTCTCACTCTTGCCTACTGTGGTTCCAGACCCATGACTTTTCAGAACCTATAAATGTATATTGCGGCTACCTAGAGCTATCTACCTGGCCCTGTGGCTTTCCCAGTGTAATCTACCTGGCCCCACGGTAGATCCCACAGACAAATAAAGTACTCTCCTGGTATTTTTTTCGAATCTGTTCATCCATAATGTCCATAATATACTACTACAATTCTGGAACACGCAGCCGTGTCAAATTTTCTACATTTATGGTGTTTTCAATGACTGATAGACTTGTGTAGGAAGTTTGAAATTTCAAAGGCTTTACCGCTTTATGAAGTGTAAGGAGGTAAAGATTTTTTTCCAATGTACAATTAAGTGTGCACATGTTGTAGAAAGAAATGCCAGAATGTCAAAGGTAAGTTTATGGCAACAGTCTTTTATCCGAGGCAAAAAAAATGCCTGCTTGGTATCTCTGCTGTTCTGCTAATGGCTTTTGTAGAGGGATTTCTTGTCTGGTGTGCGGTAGGATTGCCTGGCTTTGCTTTCCCAGTGTTTTTTTTTTTCCTGTTTGTATTGCATTCTTTATTGTTACCCTTAAAGGGAAACATATCCTCTACTTATGCAATTCTCTCTCCCATTGTCTCTCTTATAAGTGGCAAAAAAGATTGTTCTCTTCATCATGGCAAGATCTCAACTGTTGGGAGCATGCACTCAGAGTCTTGTTCAAAGAAACAAGGGAAAAAACAAAACCAAAACCAAAAAAACTTACATTCAACAGCTGATCTCGTCCACAACCCGGTAGGACCTGCACTTTTTTTCTTGTCCTCTCTTGTAAAAGTGGCTTCACAACCTGCTAATACTGAGAGTTTAACATCACATGCTGAGGTTCTCAATAGGAAATCAACTTAATTCACTATATTAAATAAAAATACCAAGCAGGAAACCAAGTCAAAAGGAATATCTTTTTTTTTTGTAAAAAAAAAAATCTTACCTTCCAACAAGCTGAAAATATGTATGGGACATTTACAATGAAATAAGTATTTGTCCTCTCTGGGTAGTTCAGATCATCAATGGATGATATAATAGTTAACAACTGCATCAGCATGAACAAGTCAATGATATAGAATATATATAAAATCAAAATGAAAGAAAATTGAACATTTGCATCTTTATGTAATTTTTCATGAAGTAATAAGAGTAAAAAATTGAACTAAACTCCAAATCTTGGAGCACAATTTTGTGTATGTCTTGTTCTGTTTCCAGATATGCTACAGTTTTATTGATCCTGATCTGTTAAGATCATTTCTACATGCTCTCACACTTCCTCATTATACTGACTGACTCTATACAGCCAAAATATTGATCATTCAAATATCACTTCATAGAATGAAATTTCGATATATTCAATTCACAATTAATCGTTGGTACGGCGGTGCGGCTGGATGAAGTAGCAGTGTGAACTAAAATGTACCTTAATTTGATTCAGAGCTGACAGCTTCAAACCAGTCATGTCTAAAATCTTTATACAGGTGGTAATAGGTCGCCCATGCTTCTTTGATGCAGAAGGCTACAGCAATATATGGTTCATAATATAAGGACAAAAAGCTTAACTGGTTAATGTAGACTGAAGACGACTCTAATGGCATTACTCACCAATATTACACGATCACGATATTCATTAATTTGAATGTGAGACTGCACATAATAATGGACCTGTAATCATACAGACACAAAATAATGCTAGAAGATATTAGACCAAATAGCTTAAAGCTAAAGTGATAGATAGTACTCCAAGCAAAGCAATGTCCCTTTTCCTTTTTCTAATGATTATGCTTACAGATGCTTTGTCAAATGTGCTAAGCCCAACACCAATTGCAAAGACAGGAAGACACTGGAAAGGAAGGCAGAACAAGAAGCATAAAAATTAATAAATAAGGAAATAAGCCAACTAAGTCATATCATTTTAATCAATATCAATAAAAATGTGCATGGTCATAAAGCCTAAGTTGCGCTTTTTGACCAGCAAACACTTTCACTCAAAGCACAACTACGATAAAATGGAATGAGAAAAGGATTATGTTCAAGAATGAGTACCTCTCTTGTGTACCCTGACACTCCTATGAGCTGTGAATCACGTATTGCTCTGTATAAATCAGGAGGAACAATTGGTTTCTGAAAAACAAATGAATATACATATGTGATATAATAGAATACCAAGTTACCAACTTCAAAATTTACTGCCAATGCACTAATAAGATACATTATGTTGCCATTATTTTTAAAATAGCAAACAACATCCATAGAAAGGAGTAAGTCTCTCTCAATTAAAGATTGCCAAACTTCTAAAAAATATGAATTGATAAAGGATTCATATAAAGGATCAGCATAATACAAACTTACAGATAATATATTGCCAATCTCATTTTGTACCCTCCAGTTTAAACAATCAACCAACTGAAAATACAAACATTACATACATTATGTTAAATACAGCGAAGAACATATCAGGAAAAGAAAATCAACAAAAGGATACTTCCACTATATGTCTTACCATTTTATGGGCCTTGGAAGGATCCCACTCCCTTGCTTTTAGAAAGCGCATCAAAGTTTCAGTGACATGTCCTTGATGAACATTCTGCGGAATAAAGTGATTAAATCCCAAAGGAGTGGAAGAGAGAAGAAAGTTAGCAAATAACAATTAGATATAGACTCAGAATGCCAAAAAGTAATCAGAATCCATAATTAATATGGTATTTTAAATTTAGGGCAGGAAGAGTTGTTAGCTTTTTCTGATCAAGTGCTTGTTAACGGAAAGAATCCCATGTTTCATCAAACCCCATATAAATAGTTGGCTTATTATCTTTCACTGTTAAATTCGAGTATTTCCTGAATTAGAAAGAACTTAAAACTATTATATTGGCCAGTAGACTTCATCAATTAAGTGAAAGCGTGAAAGGTAAGAAAGCCTATAAACTTGAAAACAATTTAATAAAGAGAATTGAACTTCGTACTTCAAATCAGATCTCATTTATCAACCCTAGAAAGACATCAACGTGTGAAATATCTCGAAACACCATGAGCCTAGAGTCCAGAAAAACCAATCAGTCAACAACACACATGGAACGTCTAGACAGGGCAATGACCAGAATTTGAGGGTTCCAAGGCCCACAGTATACAAAATCGGTGCACCTAAGCTTTTTGACTAGCCACCCCATAACTCCCAGAAAGGAACCTAATACATGGCAAGGGATACAGAAGACATAGATCAACGGACTACAGTTAACAGTGGGTGTGAAAAACAAGGCTATTCCCCTAGCAGCCAATTACCCAAGTAGAAGGGGAAAAGTAAAACTTGACATGACGAATTTTGACCCATGTAAGAAAATTGAATCAGATCGGGTTGATGAATAAAATGAAAGAGGCAAAATGCTAACCTTAAATGTTGTCTGCAATGGCTCCTCCACTAGCATTGTTGAAGATTGAAGATAAGAAGATCAAGAAACAGAAAACAAGTGAGAAGCCATAAAAAGAAGAAAGAGGGAGGAAGGAAAGGAATGAAGAGGAAGACCTTGGTCCATGAATGCCCGCAACCGGTTGATGGCATCGTGGGAAACAAGCCCCATTTTGTTGTTGTTGTTGTTGCAAAGAAACAAAGGCAAGTAAATGGGTGAGCCTTAATTGCTAGCTTCACTTTTCCTCCTACTCTATCTTATTATTTTCCGTTTTGCTGCAAATTAACATGAGAATTTGAGAGATATGGAATAGAATGAGAAGAATGAGAATAGAGACAGTTGTTTGTTTGTTTGAGAAAGGGAGAGAGATGAAGTCAGTCAATAATCGAGAAAGATTCAAGAAAGGCGGGCCTACCAGCAAGTCATCCCGCTTCCACTTCCAACCTACGAATTCCACCTTTCTAATCTCTTCAAATTCATTTTCTCATCATAATATTCAAAAATAATAATTTTTATTACTAATTAATATATATTATCAATACAAATTAAAATGGTAAAAATAGGAAAAATTATTAAATGGTCCGGACCACCACGTCATTCATGGTCCCGACCAATTAACATTTGACACATAAGAAAAATTGATCAAAATTAAAAATAAATTCATAATCAGATCATGAATTTTACTTATATATTAAATATTAATTGATCGGGGAACGTAAATAACATGTTACATGCCATATAATAATTTTTTCAAAAATAGAAGCTTCAGACTCAGTTCAGAATCTGAGACTGAGATACCAAACACTTTTCAAACGGGAATAATTATTACTTCTTTTTCTGAAGGCATACATTTTATTACTACATTGTTTTTACTATTAGTTATTGTTGACTCGTAATCACACCGTCTATTCCATTGGTCCCATTCCCTAGATCTTTTTTCAACAGTCAAATTTTCGGTAGCTTTATTTGATTATATTCTTTATATTCTTTTTGTTGGAAGGTGAATATACTTATTAAAAATGCTCACGAGTGTCCTAAAAGTACTGGTTAAGAATTTAAAAATAGAAATATTTTATTGGAATGTGTAGCATTGAATGTTACCAATGCAATTAATGTTGTGATTTCCAACAAAAACCTTTTATGTGTAGATCCTTAACAAGTGCCCTAAGGGCACTCGTTAGCGGACCCTATACTTGTTAGAAATTACCTTGAATGAAAATTTTTTTTTTTTTAATGAAAAATTGCAGTATAGTAGTATCCTTGTGTGTGTCTCTTGGCCCACTCAGTTCGAACCCAATAAAGTATGAATCTTTTAATTTTTGTAATCCTCGTGTACCAATTTAGGTTAATATTTGTTCTCACTTTTCTTTCATGTTTGTATGTTGGTTGATTTTGTCAACTCGTATAAGATGTAACTAATATCTTATTAATCCTTTAATACAAATAAAAAAAATTTATCCTCATTGTTATTAACTTATTTCTATTCATTTTTAGCATTGTTAAGATGGGAAAAAAGTATAGTACATATGTTTTTCAATGTGAAAAAGTTATTGTATTTTTTACATTATTACATTGAACGCCGAAGGTTATTTTTTATATTTTACATAAATAAACATAAATGAAAAGACATGCTATTTGAAACAAATTATCATTATATTAGGAGAGTGAATAAGCGTATAAACATTATTATATCAAAACAGTAAAATGCATTTACTTTGAATTTTGTCCTTTGAGTTTTTGTTTATTTTTTGTCTTAATAAAGAGAGATAACGAAGGTATTGTGTAGTGTGGAGATAAATTATCTATATCTCGGGGAGTGTGGCCCCTTATATAGAAATATTGAGTGTTTTATTCACACGTTTCTTTAAAATAGATAAAGTTTGTTGGGGATTTGTATTCTTATAATTTAAGTTACAATTGTTTGAAATCAACTATGTGGGATGCAAGAATATGTAAATATGTAAATTAATCAAGATATGTAAATCAACTGCCGGGGCCGTACAGAAAGATAAAATACAGTTATTTTCGCAAAAACTCATATATAGGTGTCAATTCAAGTCACGCCAACCCACGATCAACATGTTATTGGGTTGGATTTAATCACAGTTAAAACTTCTCACCCCTTCGAATGATGATGTAAAATATTTACCCTTGTTAATTGCTTTAAATTTATTTAGCTTTAAATATTCTAATGGTATAATAAATTGCAAGTTTTCTAGAATTACTTAATATTTATGATTTTAAAATTATTAAAAAAGAAAAGAGAAAAGAGACGAACTCGATGATACCTTCCAAAACCTGGGTCTTGTAGTTATAATAACAAAGTGACGACCCGCCCACAGTGTTGGATCACGACTCAGTCAAAGGACCAAAAAAATAAAAATCAATTAACAGACAAGATTTAGACCTATATATTCTCATTGGCTTTGACAAAAAAAAGAAGACCTATTCTCATTGGGAAATCAGAAATGGGACAAATGACAAACATTTCACAGTTTCAGAGACTTTTACATTCGGCCGTGTCAAAACGTCGACAAATCCAAAGGAAACAAATCATCAGATGAAGATTTTTGGAATGAAAGGAAGTGGTGCATTTTTACTTTAATTAGTTGATTAAGCTCAAATTCTTTTAATAAAATAATTATAATTTTTCATATGAAATTTTGTTGGAATATGGATAAAAAAACGAGTACAAAGTTGTTCATATGGCGTAAATTAATTAACAGCATGATAATGAATGAATGAAACCTGTCATACAACGACGTCATTGACATGGTTGGGAGTTTTAAATCAATGGGAGATATAAATATATGCAACGATTCTCGTGCTACATTTCTGACTTTTAATAACTTGGCGTTGAATGATCACCATTTCCCTCAATTATAAACTAGTTTTCTTATTCAACCAAATGACCAATGAAAAGAATAAAAGAATATCCTTTAGAATCTTGTTGGAATATTAGTATTTTAATTTTTTAAGAGCATTTAATTATATTTTAAATAATTTATTAACAATTGCAACCTAACTTTTTAAAATTATTTTTTCAACAAAATAGTAATTAAAAATTAAGTTTCAATTAGAATATTGCTGATGACATAAACTTGATCATGAACTCCAACAATTATGCCCGGAACAGAAAATTACAATTTATATTACCTTCAATCCACTGGCTATTGGCTAATCGTTGTACTTAGAAATGTATTTGTGACCATGTTGTTTAATGACCAGCTGTTTAATGAGAAAATCTAACTTTATGATATAACTCCGTTTTATTCGTATTATGAACTCCATTTAATTCCTTTCTTCTTTTTTATAAGTTATATATATTTTTAACTTTTTTAGAAGCTAATATAAACCAACTATATGCTGTTTAATTCCATCACCAGGGTAGGTTCACTTAATTCAAAGCCATTCTCTGTTAATTAATGACCAGTTCTTTAATATGAAAAACTAACTTTATGATATAACTCCGTTTAATTCTCTTTTAAAAGTTATTATTTTTAACTTTTTTAAAAAAATATCAAAATGGGTTTTTTTAGTTTCATTTTTTTAGAAAATACATATATACTATTACAAAAATTTAAAATATAGTATCTTTTAATTAAAAGTACTTTTCTTCAAAAAAACAAAAATATGAATAAAATATCTTCACAGACAAATTAACCAAAATAAGAAGCTAAATGCGTATTTCAATTAAGATCAAATTATTTTTGAAACCCTTTTCGCATTGGGATATATAACTTTTTCACATATAGTTTCAACCTTTTAGAGTTTTTTGTTTTTTTTTTTTTAATGTTTTAAACTTACTTGGATTAGAAGAGCTTTACTTTTGTCCCAACATTATTAGTCTTTTACAAATAACTATATATATATATATTTTGTTTCTTAACCTCTTAACTTTAATTTAAATAAAAAATATCATTTTTTCAATTAACATTTAAACGAGATATTATTTATATTATATACTATCTCCTTATAATTTAATGCTTTCTCAACTTCTTTCCTTAAAAATTCTTTTTACACATTTGCTCCTTGAAAAACGTTAACCAACCTCTAACCAAAAAAAGGCAACGATTTAAATCTTAAACAAAAATTGAAGAGTAAAATAATAATAATAATCTGAAAGAGATTATTAAAAAAATGAAATTATAGGGGATGAAATATAACTCCATAAAATCACTGTGACAATCAAAATATTAGTAATATTTAACAGTATATGTGTAGATATTAATTAAAAAAAATTATATTCTAATTTTTAAAATCGCTTGATATTAAAATAAAATCGCCTTTTAGACGGTATATATTATCTCAATTTCAAGAGTTAACTTTTTAATCAGACATTCAAGTCTTAAACTTTTTCCCCTTTTCTTTTATATTAATTAGCTCTCATCTTATGACTTCATTTGTATTTTTTTAAATAATAAAATAAAGAAAAATAAAAAATAATAAAAACAAACCTTGTGTGTTTTTGCTAGATCACAAAAAAAAAAGGTCAAAGCTGATAGGAAACCTGAGTTTCCTCCATCTCTTTTAGCATCCCAATGCGCCCATCAGGAGTTAGCCAGTTCTGATAGGAATCTATCTGAGAAGCCTTTCTGTTGTTCCATTCCATACTTCAGCACCAAGAAACCATCTTATAATCTTTGTTTGTACTAGATGAAATTATGGATAAAGAAAGGGGGAATTATGCTACCTAATTTCTTAATCCAAAGGTATAAGTAAATTTACTGACTGACTGTCTTCCCATTATTAGTTCTTAACTTCTTACTATTTCTTAGCTAATTAAGTAAGAAAAACACCGTCTCTTTCTCTCCCCGTTACTACATCCGTTGTTATTTAACTATCTACTTTTAAAGAAAAAATATGGTTCTATATAACTGTCTACTTAGAAACTAATACACTAATAAATACACTCTTCTCTATTTTATCCCTATATTAATAAATGACTCACTATTAAAAACTAATAAGAACCAATAATAATAAGAGAGATAAAATGGTAAAATAGAAAGTTTAAAATTTATTTCAATAAAACGAGTAATTAATAATTGCATTCGTGTATTTTTAATTAAAGTACACCATTAAATAGTAACGGAAAAATAGTATTTATTTTACCTTAATATTCAATAACATGCCATTCATATTTCACCATATCCCATATTCCCATCCTATCTTCTCCAATTCTAAACCCAAACAAATAGTATTAATATCATGTCCTTGATCAATTATTAATATATATATATATATATGTCGGCTTGCAATTGCAACGTTAAGGGAAAAGAAGTTGCACATTTAATTCACATGAATTGAAGATATGGACATCATGGAGTCCCACGACAACTACGGCAACAGCAGCACCGGCGTGAGTGAGATAGAGGAAGAGGACTGCGACACCCACCAACACCATGATGAGCCTCCCAATCCCATGGCCACCATATGTGAAGAAGACTCTGTTTATGTAGCAGTTGGTAAGAGTGAGACAAGCATGGAAGCTCTGTTATGGACACTCAACAACTTGACCAATCACTCTACTATTCTTTATCTCATACATGTATTTCCAGAGATCAAGCACATTCCAAATCCATGTAAGATCTATTACCAATTACACATCTTTTTTGCTATTAGTCCTACCACTTCTTTCTTTCTCTGTCTCATTGGTGGTTGGTCAGACCCACTGCATAGGCTGGGCCTACCTACATGCGAAGGTTTGTTTGGTGTGTCATTTAAGGTGGCACAAAGGTCAGGGGATGGATTGGTGATAGAATTTATTATCCGCTATAGATCCAAAAGTAAATTTGATGCGATTGCCAACTTGTTTTTTATTTTTATTTTTTTGGCATTTTGGTTTCTCCATTTTCACTTCAAATAAAAGCTAGCTCAAACTGTGCATCTATTTTGATGGTGTAAAAGGATCCATTAGTGTCAATAGTCAATACAATAAATGATTGCTCAAGGTGGAATTCTCACTTGGACAAACCAAGTAGAATGGTCAAAGAGCAAAATGTAAATCTTGAGATTTAATTTCCTCAAGCAAATGTAAACATGGATCTAAATATGTGTAAATGTGATTTGCCACTCTTTTGTCTGTGATGGACAGTGGGAGCAGGGATGATTCCAAGGGATAAAGTGAGTGCTGAGCAGGTGGAGAGTTATGTGGCCGAAGAAAGAGGCAAGAGGAGAGACCTCCTTCAGAAGTTTCTCCAATCATGCTCTACTTCTAAGGTACTAATTCTATGAATCCAATGGAACTAAACCCTCATCCAATTAATTCCATAGAAACAAAGAGATAATTAAGTAACAAAATATATATATTCAAAACAGGTTAAGGCAGACACCATCCTGATTGAGAGTGACTTGGTTGCAAAGGCTATTATTGACCTCATTCCCATTCTTCAAATAAGAAATTTAGTGATCGGAGCCAACAAATTCTATCTAAGGTACTGTCTTAGTCTTACCATTATGTAATTATCCAGGCAGAACTTATATATATATATATATATATATTATAAGCATTAATTTCACATTTGAGCACTTTGGATGATTACAGAAAATCAAGGTCAAAGAAAGGGAATGGCATAGCTGATCAGGTACTGCAGAATGCACCAGAAAATTGCAAGGTGAGAATTATATGTGAAGGGAAGGAAGTAAATGAGCAGATGCAATTGTTGTCACCCCCTCCACAGCTGCTTACCCCTCGCACCTCTGCTAATGACACTTCCATCACCAGAAAAGAAGATCAGCAAAATGATTCGGTTTCATGTATTTGTTTCAAATCCAAGTCTAAATGATTACATTGTGTGAATGACTGGGAAATGATTTAATTTGAAATTTCTATAGTGGAAATGAAAATTCAATTTTTGAATTTTTTATTTACTTTAATTTGTGATCGTTATTTATTCTCCTTGTGTTGTGTTCCTCTGTCTCTGTTTAATCAAGGGCTTTTCTCCAGTCTCCACATCGATCATGCAGCTTCTCATGGAGCTGCTTCAGCCTTCAGCTTCTCCTTAATTATCATTTGCATCATTGTTTGGTCTTCATTCTTCAATATTGTTTCTTGGTTAAGGCGAGATGAAAGGAAATTTCTCTTATCATTGTAGTGTTAAAAAAATAATTTAGTGTTACGCAATCACCCCTTATGATAGCGAACGCATCATAAAATCATTGTTTATAGTAACTAAGTATGTGATTTGACTTTAATCAATGGAGGCGTGTGGCGTGACCCCAATTACCTCATCACAAAAGGCATATTCTGTTCGAGGTTCTCTTTTAACATGAATATATATAGTATACAAGATGCGTATTATTCACGACTTTAGTATAGGAAATTAAACCGTCAATCATCATTTACTAAAAGCAAGCTAGTCGATGAAAGATTTGCAAATTTCTTTTCCCCAACATGAATGCTTGTGTAGGGTGTGCCAACTTTAATGCTATTGATTCTTTGCATGTGCTATATGCAACCGTTTACGGTATGCGATAACATTAATTACTTGTATCAACCAGCAAGCATATCCGAGTAAAAATTGGTCATGATTGTTTTTATGATTTAGCCAATCAATTGTTGCACGAACATATGAACATATATTTAGGGTATATTTGATAAAATTAGTAAAAAATTAAAAATGTAATTGAAAGTTGATAATCAATTAGGTGATTTTATTAAAATATATATTTGAAAAAATTAATTGAAAACTGTGAAGTAATATATAAAAATATCATCAAAATAGTGATTGAGTGTTATTGATGGATAAAATTGTAAATATTTTTAGATAATAACTAGAAAAATGATTTTTTTTTAAAAAAAAAACTATCTCATATAACTTTTAAAAAACTAATAAGTATATATTTTGAAAAACCACCTTATAAAAAAGTAATGAAATGATTTCAGGATTTCAGTTTTAAAATGTTTTATCAAACAACAAACACACTCTTAAACCACATGTTATAAAAAAATGAAGTTATTTTAAAATTTGATTATTCTATTAGATATTGTTTATCAACAAGTGAAATAGGTATATTAAAAATATTAATTAAATCGATTTTTCTAATATGTGTAACATTATATAAGTTAATAAATTAAAAATGAAAAGGTTTTATTAGAAATTATAACTATCACAATATTCAATACATTGATAATATGAAATGTTACACTTTCTAATAATTTTTTTTATTTATTATCATGTGCAACATTGCACATATTAAAAAAATCATAATTTCTTTATAAAAAACCATAATTAAATAATCAAGATTAATACATATATCTTAAATTTGATATATTAATGTTCAAAAGTGCTATTCCCTTCTAAACTTTATTTTACACAAAAAAAATAGACACGAACCAGAATTAATAAGTTAAATTGGTGTTTATTTATTGGAAATATGGGTGACTCACTTAATTGTTAAAAACGTGAATGAACAAAAAGTTTCATATATAGTTATTCTCTTTTAAGTAAGGTCTTACGAATATTAAAAAAAATTATTATTCTGGAAATTTTTTAGTTTGAACATAATTACCCTTGCCGTAAAAAAAAAATATAATGACCTTGAGTGGATTATACACCCAAAAAAAAAAAGTTGGCCATAAATGCTTGGCCATATATGCCTTGGTTTTCATTTTTATGGTAAGATATCGTAGTCTTTAGCATTTTTTTTTTTTTTTGATATTTTCCCATCCCTCTTTCATGAAATAAAGAAAAAGTCAAATATAATAGAAATGACTGATAACTGTTTTCCATAAATAATCTTTGAATATCTTAACTTCGGCGTAGAATTGTATAAAGCCAACAAATATCTTGTGAGTACTCTTGTTAAATGTCATTTTTAAAAAAAAAATAAAAAAAATTTAATTTAATGGACCGCAATATATTACCTGTTTGGGTAGAACTTCTGCAGAAGTAATTTTAGGTGAAAAAAAATAGCATAAATCAAGGAGGTCAAAAGCATTTAACTTCTCCATAAGTTAAAATTAGTTACTTTTGGAGAAGGTAAATGGAAGGGCTTTTGGAGTAGGTGGTTTACAAAGACTAATTTTAACTTATGGAGAAGTTAAATGTATTTGACCTCTTTGATTCATGCTATTTTTTCCACCTAGAAGTACTTCTGCAGAAATTTCTCCCAAACATACTTTAAATTTAAGTGAAAGGAAGTGATTCTCATATCAATGGTAATTATGAGTTAATTCACAAAGCAAAGAATTAATTCCTATGATTTTTTTTATTTTAGATATTTAAAAAATTTAAAAAGTTTCTTATCATTATAAAAATTCGAATATCTCTTTATTCAATACTGTGACTTTCCTATTTTATTTTAAATCATAATAGAACAATCAATAAATTTAAAAATTTGATGAAATTTGAATAATTTTCATTACACTATGCCAAAAAAGGCTATTAAGGGTGCTCCTGTGCACCATAAAAGAGCGCTTCCATGCGCACTAATAGAAACTGCTCTTATTTGATCGTTAAAAGAAAAGTGTGCCCAGAAACGCTCTGACAGAAGTCAATAGAGGGCGCTTAAAAAAACACGGAAGCGCCCTCAACATAGTGTCTGTTTGGGAGGGCGCTTTCTTGGAGCGCCCTCCTTATGCACAAGACGTGCTTAGGGAGGGCGCTCCAAGGAAGCACCCTCCTATTATTTTTTATTTTTTTTAATTTTTTGCATTTTAAATGAATCTGGGAACACAATAACCGATTACAATAGTACTATTGTAATCGATTACCAGAGAGTTTTCTCATGATACATGAAATATGGAAACCATGTAATCGATTACAATAGTTTATGTAATCGATTACAATAGTTTGGCAGAGTTTCCTCTGTTTGAACAAGTTTTCTCAATTTTATCAAACACCTGTAAAACTCCATACCAGCAGACAGAATTCATCCTTGAAACTAATGTAAAAAAAAAGCAGCAGAAAATAAAAAACAACAGCAAAAAAAAAATAGCAGCACACAATAGCTTGAGTTGAGCATGATACCAACACCTGCAAAAACGCACCTTGCACAAACATAGAAAAAAAATCAGAGTAAGAAAGATGATAAAAAAAGCAGAAAGATGATAAAAAAAATCATAAGAAGGGGAAGATGGAGAGATGTGGGAGAAAAAAGGAGACAGGTGGACCGAGAGAGAAGAAGATGAATGGGGAAAAATTCAATCTTCAGAGAAACAAAGTAAAAAATTATAGAGAAAGAGGAATGATGAGATGAGAGAATAGGGAACGTGAAAAAAAGAGAGAAGGGGGATGTGGCGGCTAGGGTTGAGAGTGAGAATGAAAGTGGGAGTGGGTCATAACTCACAAAACACAAAATGGATGCTCAAGATTAACAGAGCACACAGATTGATGATGTGGCGCGATCTGGAGCGTGTAAAATACGTGTAAAGTAAGAGTGAGAGTGAGAGTGTGGGAGCTTTAGACGCGCGCGGGAGGGGAAAATTTAAACAGAATTGGATTTTTAATTAGCAAGGAGGGCGCTCACAAGGAGTGCCCTATTAAAAAAACACAAGGGCGTTCTCAATTCTAGAATTTAAAAAAAAATTATGGTGGCAAAGAGGGCGCTCACAGGGAGCGCCCTATTAAAAAACACGGAAGCGCCCTCAGGAGTGCTCTCAATTCATGAATTAAAAAAAAAAAGAAAAAATTATGGTGGCAAAGTGGGCACTCACATAGAGCGCTCTAACTTTACCTGTAAGGGCGCTCCCGTCCAAATTTTAAGCGCCCTCATTTTAAAACGATCATTTTAGGCGCTAACTAACACATGAGCGCCTTTAAGCTAGTGCTCTTATATCATAAATTTGGCGTAGTGTTATCATCTGATTTTTATTTAAATTTTAAAATATATTCATTAAGAAGGAACATATTAATAATTTTTTTATCATAGTCTTGTTATCCTTTAAATGTTTTTGTTAAATTATATATAAAACACATCATTTCTTTATATTTGATCATTTTTTAATTATCTTAAAAACATCAATAAATGTTTTTTAAATATAATTAACAATTTATTTAAAAAAATATTAAAATAATTTCAATAAATGTTTCCTTATCTTTTAAATTATTATTTTGATATATTTTAAATAATTTATTAATTGTGTACATGACCACTTTGCTCCTACAAAAATTACTCTAATATTTGAGTCAATTTAAACTCATCTCAGGCAGGTATATATATAGTATACAACATAACCAAACATACACACTAGCTATTTCATCAAACAAAAACATACTACACTATAATCCATCCTCTGCCCTGTAGTTTCGTCTTAATTAAGCATAAATGATGAAGCCTTAACCCAAAATCATAGTCAACTCTTTTTCCGATCGATCAGAATTACCGATTGGGAAAAACAAATAGCATGTCGACATTGGAAAGGGAGCATGACGAGTGCTTGCACCACGATTCCGATGAAGAAAGCTCCAGTTGGAGTTGCGGTTTAATTGGGCCCAAGAGGAACCAAGTCTTTGATTCAGAGGAGCTGTTTGAGATCAATCTGAATTTGAAGGAGAAGGAGCCTCCTTTGGATACAATAAGAGAAGAAGACTGCGAGAGCACCGTGTTCTCTCTTGATATTCACAACAAAGATAAAGATGTCGTTTATGTGGCAGTGGGCGACGGTGGAGATTCAAGCATGGAAGCGCTTTCATGGGCCTTGAACCACGCCGTAACACCCTCTACCACCGTTTGCCTCATACACGTTTTCCCTCAAGTCAAGCTCATTCCGAGTCCATGTAAGTCTTCTCCTATATTAATATACCCTTGATGCTGATAGTCATAGATACATACATGGTCAAATAATTAAATCCCCCCTATAAGACGGGTCACTATTACTCCTTGCATTCACGAACGCCTAAAAAATGAGAAATTTATACATGTAATTAATTAATGTAACAGTTTTGTCTGTTTATCATAACCATTTTTTTCAACTTATTTAGGAAAAAGTGACCAAATGAAACAATTGTGCATAATAAAAATTAAGCCTTGTTTAAATTAATAATTAAGTCTTAGGTGAATCATTTTAATAAATTCTAGCTATATGTATTTTTTGGTTTGGCAATATTTATACCAGTTTGATTTTTGAATGTTTAATGACAGTGGGAAAAATTCCAAGGAGCCACGTAAATCTAGAGCATGTTAACATCTACTTGACCCAAGAGAAAGGCAAGAGGAAATTGCTACTTCAAAAGTTCACTGACCTATGCATTGATTCAAAGGTAAATTAATCCTCTTGCAATAAGCTATATATCAGATGGGTTCTTTAGGATACCAGCCTTTTTATATTTTAATGATAGTGACATTACTAACGTACAGGTTAAGGTGGAGATGATGCTTATTGAGGGTGACAATGTTGCTAAAGTCATCGTGGACCTTGTCGGGAATCTGAATATAAGGAAATTGGTAATTGGAACCACCAAATCTAATTTAAGGTGCCATGCCTGAAACCCCCTTATGTGATTTGTTTAATTTGTGACACTAAAATAATAGCACTTTTCTAATTGCTTTATTTATTATTTGGATGAGTAGAAAATCTGGGCCTAGAAGGCAAAATGCCATAGCGGACATGGTACTAAAAAATACACAAGAAAGCTGTGATATTAAAATCATATGCGAAGGAAGAGAAGTGATCGACCAGATGATTGGCTGCACTTCACAGCGCTCGAAAGACGATAGTAGTTCCAGTTCCAGATCACATGAAGAACATGAATCCCGTTCTTTTGTCCCACTTAAGCGTTTTATGCCCAATCCTTTATGGTTATTTAGGTCCAGATTTTTATGACTAAGATGAGTATGCACTAGAAGGCCTTTTATTTTTGGGTGTTAGACTAGGATATACTACTTACCAATTACATATCCTTAGGACACAGACGTAATTAGTACCTTCTTCAATCTCCTCTCCACAACAAAAGTGGCTTCGATATCGATATATGTATAAATTAAAACCAGTCTGAATTCTGAAAGTTAACAGGATGTATATATATTTATCAGTTGTTAAGCACCAAATGGATTAGTGCTCTATTAGTTAGAAAGATGTACATTTTGATTTTAATCCATCGTCTGGAGGAAAAATCCAACCTACAAGACACTTATGATATTATCGGTAGAGCACCTAATGTA
Source organism: Sesbania bispinosa (assembly GCA_026901365.1). NCBI lineage: Eukaryota > Viridiplantae > Streptophyta > Magnoliopsida > Fabales > Fabaceae > Sesbania > Sesbania bispinosa. The sequence continues at coordinate 325,636 of QLOH01000318.1, forward strand.
AGCCTTCTTGCATGCTCGAAGTGCGATTCTCCCGAACATGACAATTAATCAATCGCACCACATAATAATCCTTTAAAAATTTGTATGGCCAAATTAATTTCTCAAATGTACAAAACAATGATTGAATTTGTCTTTTTGCATTGTTTGTCATGTTGTATTAGGCGATACTACAAGCTTATACATACCCTTTTTTTTTTAATCAGCAAAGGTAGAAGTTTTGTTTATAAAGTAAACAAAATCTCTTCCAAGACAAATAAATCATTAATACATAAATAAATCTCAACATATAACCAGAAAAAACAAGCAGCTTTATATCCTTCAACCAGAAACCAAAATTAATATATGGTAAAACTGTAGATAAATTACCTCATGTTGAGGATATTATGGGATATCCATCCCAATGGGTCTACTAGTAATTAAGGGGTCAACATAAACAAGACCCATAGAGCCAGGGGATCTTGGTCAGAGAATCCAACACCCTCACGAACAAAAATCTACAGGCAGGGGCCATTGCTATTCACACCGGGTTTTTACTATTTCCACCCCCATAACATTTTTCTACCCAAAATACCCCTCCCCTCCCCTCCCCTCTCCCCCTCCTCATTTCTCCCACTTTAAAGAAAAAAATAACGTACGGACTAGGGGTGGGAACAGGTCAGACCGCTCGTCAGGGGCCTAATACCCGACCTACATCAGGCCCAGGCAGGTCGATTTATTAAATAGAACAGGCCAAAGCTTTTTTAAAAGCCTATATAGCAAAACAGGTCAGACTTCAGGCCATCGAAAAAACCTTTTGAACCTATCAGGTCGGTCTATTTAACTAAATATAAATAAAAAATATTAATATTTGTTATATTGCTATTACTATTATGAAGATTTTTTATTACTTTTCCTTATAATTATATACTCATTAGCTTGTATAAATATTTAAATACGTTAAAAACTAGGGCCTATAAGTCTATTCATATATATACTTATGATATATTCAAGTACCTTACTATAAAATAGGCTTTTTAAACATGCTTTCAGGCCATGTCAGACTTTAAATAGGCCAAACTCAGGCCATAAAATAAAGTCTATATCAGGTAAACAGGCAAGACTCAGGCCATGGATTTAAGGTGCAAGCCAGACTCAGGCCTTGGAAAGCCTAGCTCGACTCGGCCTATTCTCATCCCTTGTACGGACGCGTATGTCTGGGAACTAATTTTTTTAACCAAGCAGTTTTGGGTTTTATAAATTTTTTAAAAAATTGGGGGTGGGAATAAAAAAAAAAAAAAACGGTGTGAATAGAATGGCCTGAAATGGCTTTCAGGAGTCCTGGAATCTGGTGCTGTGAAAGAAATAAAGCAGCCAGAGCAGAGAGAAAGAGAGGGGATCCATAGAATAGAAGTGTCTGGAATCCTGTGTTTGATCTGAGTCCTCTCCCCTCCTGCAATTAACCAAGCGATCTCTCTCTGTTAGTAAGTAGTTCATTCAATCACAGCCATACCTGCTGCCTTTCCAACTTGAAAAGTCTAAACCATGAAACGCTCAGGCGATGACGTGGCTGTAACCGCAACGAAGCCAGTGTTCCTAACCAAAGCCCAGCGCGAGCAGTTGGCCCTTCAACGCCGTCACGAAGAAATCGCCGAGCAGAAGCGCCGCCAGGAACAGATCCTTTCTGGTAACCGCCCTTCTGATCCCAAACCCTCCTCTGAATCCGACCGCCGCGACCGGGATAGGGATAGAGATAGGGATAGGGATAGAGATAGAGATAGGGATAGGGATAGAGACAGGGAAAGAGACCGTGACCGTGACCGTGACAGGGCCCGCGAAACTGAACGGCGCAACCGAGAGAGGGAGCGCGAAGAAGAGAGTAAGGCTCGCGAGCGTGCTCGCTTGGAGAAATTGGCGGAGCGGGAGCGCGAGAAAGAGCTGGATGCCATCAAGGAGCAGTACCTTGGCTCCAAGAAGCCTAAGAAACGGGTTATCAAGCCTAGCGAGAAGTTTCGCTTCTCGTTCGATTGGGAAAACACCGAGGACACGTCCCGCGACATGAATTCCCTTTACCAGAACCCTCACGAGGCTCAGCTTCTGTTCGGGCGAGGGTTCCGGGCGGGGATGGACCGCCGCGAGCAGAAGAAGCTGGCTGCCAAGAACGAGAAGGAGATGCGAGAGCAAATCCGGAAGAAGGACGGAGTGGAGGAGAAGCCGGAGGAGGCGGACGCGCAGCGGCGGAAGGAGGCTGCTGCTGATCTGTACGACACCTTTGATATGAGGGTGGACCGCCATTGGAGTGAGAAGAAGCTGGAAGAGATGACGGAGAGGGATTGGCGTATCTTCAGGGAGGACTTCAACATCTCCTACAAGGGTTCCAAGATTCCTCGCCCCATGCGTAGCTGGATTGAGAGCAAGTTGAGCAATGAGCTCTTGAAGGCTGTGGAGAAGGCTGGTTACAAGACCCCATCTCCCATTCAGATGGCAGCTATTCCCCTTGGCTTGCAGCAGCGTGATGTAATTGGCATTGCTGAGACTGGTTCCGGGAAGACTGCTGCATTTGTTCTTCCCATGTTGAGTTACATCACTAGGCTTCCTCCCATGAGTGAGGAGAACGAGGCTGAGGGTCCCTATGCTGTTGTCATGGCACCCACTCGTGAGCTTGCACAGCAGATTGAGGATGAGACTGTTAAGTTTGCTCAGTATCTGGGCATCAAAGTGGTTTCCATTGTTGGTGGACAGTCCATTGAGGAGCAAGGGTTTAAGATAAGGCAAGGCTGTGAAATTGTGATTGCCACTCCCGGTCGTTTGATTGATTGCTTGGAGCGACGCTATGCTGTTCTCAACCAGTGCAATTATGTTGTTCTTGATGAGGCTGACCGTATGATTGATATGGGGTTTGAGCCACAGGTTATGGGTGTGCTGGATGCCATGCCTTCCAGCAATCTGAAACCTGAGAATGAAGATGAGGAGCTTGACGAGAAGAAGATTTACAGGACCACTTATATGTTTAGTGCCACCATGCCACCCGCCGTGGAGAGGCTTGCTAGGAAATATTTAAGGAACCCTGTTGTGGTAACCATAGGTACTGCTGGAAAAGCAACTGACTTGATCAGCCAGCATGTCATCATGATGAAGGAATCTGAGAAATTTCCTAAGCTTCAGAGATTACTTGATGAGCTTAATGACAAGACTGCAATTGTATTTGTTAACACCAAGAAGAATGCTGATATGGTTGCCAAAAATTTGGATAAGGAAGGCTATCGTGTGACTACTTTGCATGGAGGAAAATCGCAGGAGCAGAGGGAGATTAGTCTTGAAGGATTTAGGACCAAGAGATATAATGTTCTCGTAGCAACTGATGTAGCTGGACGTGGGATAGACATACCTGATGTGGCTCATGTCATCAACTATGATATGCCTGGGAATATTGAAATGTACACTCACCGTATTGGGCGTACTGGTCGTGCAGGAAAGACAGGTGTGGCTACAACCTTCCTGACTCTTCATGACACTGATGTCTTTTATGACCTCAAACAGATGCTCATTCAAAGTAATAGTCCTGTTCCACCTGAATTGGCAAGGCATGAAGCTTCAAAATTCAAGCCAGGAACTATTCCTGACAGACCACCTAGACGCAATGACACTGTTTTTGCGCATTAGAGAACATTTTTCGCGGTAGGCACTTATATTATCTGGGGTAATGAACATTTTGCCAGTGATGCTTAGCAGCCTAATCTGCTTTTGGGGTTATATATATGATCTTGTATAAAGTTTAGTCACAGCACTCCTATCCTGGTATCATTGTTGTTGCTTGTATTCTGTTGAACTAGAGTTACTATCCTGCGTATTATTTCTAACAGGAATTGATAGTTTTAGATGAGAATCTTTGATTAATTTTGTCATTTTTGGCTTGAATATTTGTCGTCTTATGCTACAATGATTGTTGTCTTTTCTGATTATGTTTATTACTTTCTCCAGGCTGTACCAAATTCTTACCACTTGTTTGATTATGTTTTAGTTTTGCTTAAGACTTAAAAAGTAGTTTCTGAAAATTTGTTCATGTCCAATGAAAGGTTGAATGGGTTATATTCTATGTGCATCATATAGATGAACCACTAATTTATTTGTGTCAAATGTTGCTTCAATTTTGGTTATTTTCAGTTCTATTTTTGGTGTCATGACCACAGATTATGTATTGTTAAATTAGAAGCTAAGAATTGGGACACCAGGATCAAATTATCTTAGACTTAGAGACATGGTCCTTAAACTATGATAGATAAAAGTCCTGAAATTAAGTTATTATTAAGCTGAATTGGATAAGAGTAATCTGGGCATTCAGTATGTTTCATGTAAAGAAAGTAACCACTTGTAGTGAGAGGTGCCAAAGAGCACATGCCTTACTAAAATAAAGAAAGACATTGACATTGAAAATAGAAACCAGTAAAATATTTAACTATTTTGCATTGATTTTCCATATAAATTAACTACTCAGGCTGTCAGGCATACAATTCATAGTAAGAATAAAAGATGTAAAGATGTTCAATTAACAAAACCCGAAGCTGTGTGCTGTTAAGAGTATCAAAGACCTATAGCTAGTTATTCCTTTAACATTATGACTCACCCTTTTAGCATCACAATTAGCAAGTTACATAGTAAGGCTTTCAGATTTTTTTCTTTTCCTTTTTAAAACAACTGTTATTAGTAAAGTGCTAAAGGGGTGCCTCACTTGAATCAGCAAGGTTCTCTTAAGCATGTTTAGATAACTAATGGTTAGTGGAATGGAATGAAATTGAATGAGATGGAATGAAATGAAGTGTAATGGAAATAAATAAAGTTATCTTCTATTTGAATATTTTTATGATGGAATAGAAAAAAAGATTAGTTCCATCTCTTACTTCCAAACTGATAAGGAAGAAAAGGAGGGATATGAAGATGAAATGGAATGGGATGCATTCTTTCAGGTTCTATTTCATCACATTCTGTACAATCCAAACAATGGGGTCTAATATAATTTCTTTCCCTCCCTTCTCATCAATTTAAATATAGCCTAATATGCTTTCGGAACCTTGCCTCAATCAATGCCTTGGGCAAAGTTTGGGGCCTTTGACTGCACTGCTTGCTCAAGTATAGTCTGGTTTTTTCCTGACTGTCATCCATGCAAACTATAATGGTGGTTCTCTTAGAAGAGAGTGAGGATGTCCGTGAGGATCTTTTATCTATTCTACTGTCTACATTAGGTCGTGAAAACAAAGTAAGTACTTCTTTTATAAATTCATTTTCCTGTTAAAGGCAGATAGCTCATGCTCTTGCTGCTCTAACATTATTTAAGAAACATGATAATGCGGAATTTTGATTTCAGGGTGTTGCTATGGCTGCAAGGAGACTTGCTATGAATGTCATACAGCAATGTGTAGGAAAACTTGAACCCAGCATTAAACAATTTTTGCTATCTTTAATGTCCGGAGATAGGAAGCTAGTAAACAGTCAAGTTGAATGCCATGGTGTCATCTATGATCTGTATTGCTGTGCTCCTCAGATCCTGTCTGGAGTTCTCCATTATGTGACTGGAGAGCTACTGGTAATTGGTGATTTATTGGCTTTCTGACACTCTGTCTTTTTGAGCAGTATTATGTTAATCATAACCTTAATTATGATAAAAATGTATTTTTTTGGTGTAACTTATATGCTTTGCTTTGTGGAGGCTGTGAGTTTCAGGTTGTATGAAGTTGTAATATCAGAGTCACTTTGGCATTTTTATTCCTCAATTTAGTTCATGAATTAAGCAAAATTATACTCTTCGCTATTCTCAAAATTAATGTCTGGATTCTCACTTCTACTCTGGAAAATTCGTAGACTGACCAGTTGGAAACTACGTATTTTTCTTGGACTAACCAAATTTGTTGAAAGTAAGTCTAAAGGAATTTACGCACCATCTACTTTAATCATAGTTTTTAAAGTGGTATCAAGAAGTGGGTAGTCAGTATTGTATTCGTGCTTTTATAATAATTCATGTGCTTTTTATTTTAAATGTGTATTATTTTGTGTAAAGCTTGCAAACTTTGGAGCTGTGCGGAAGTTTATAATAAAACATTTATTTATGGTTTAACATTGCTTTTAAGGGCATTGGTTAGCACCTTTCTAATAAAGGGGAACACTAACGTGTAACTTTAGGCTATTGGTTGTAGAACAAAAGAATAGATTTTTTTATTGAAATGTTTATTAGTTAATACTCGAGATATAGTCAGTGACGAACTTACGCACAAGTGAGGGTGGGTGTGCAGATGTACCCCTTCACTTTGATAAAATTGTAAATAAATATCTTGAGATTTTATATTTTTTTTTTTATTTTTATATATTTGAACCCACTACCTCTCAATTTCTCATTTGTTGCAATTGATTCAGGGTCTTGGATCTGCCACTGGATACAGTTGATATTGTAATTTCTGATAAAAATCTTTTAATAACATCATATTCATTTGTATATTAAAACAAAAGAACACGTAATTCAAGAAATGCAATAAATATTCTAATTTTTACAAAAATCATTTTTGAACTCACTATTATATCCTTTATTTATTTTTATATTATCTCTCCTAAATAATGGAACATATATTATTATTTTCTTTATTTTTTTATATGTCATAACTTTAAAAATGTATTTATTCCTTCTTATTTGTTATTTAAAAGTTTAAACATTTATGAATATTTTTTTAATTATACCTTTTATCGCCACTCTAAGTGAGAATAATAATAAAAATGAAATTAATCAATGAAAGAGATAAATGATAAAAAATAATTTTAATATAAATGAAAATATTAATTTTATTTTAAATTTTTGTAAAATAAAATTGTAATGGATAAAAAGGAATAGAGTGTTGTTCAAAAGTAATATAAGAATATGCTTAAAAAAGTGTAATTAGTATTATATAAACTTATAAATAGATAAATAAATATAAATATTTTTTTCTCTCGTGAAGTAGTACATACAATAAGAGTATCGTAGTGGCGGTTCGAGAACTTTGGACAAGCAGAAGGGTGTGTCATGTGTGTGTTCAGTGGCTCTTATTTTCAGCATCAAATTCATAACAATGACATATTGACATATGTGGAATAAATCTCTTGCGGTATATAAACAAAAAGAACTGTGCACGTAGAGATAATATTGGATTTGTTTAAGGAAAATGCTAACGAGTGCCCTTAAGGCACTTGTTAAGGATCCAAATATAGAAATGTTTTATTGGAGTGCGTAGCATCGAATGTTGTAAATACAATCAATGTTGTGATTTTCAATAAAAACATTTTGTATATAGATCATTAACAAGTGCCCATAGCGGTACCCTTTGTGTAAAAGCAATAGCATAGAAAAATCAAATGTTGGCGGGGCATAGTAGATGATTGCAAGGTAAATAAATTGTCATTCATATGCATGCGATGCCACCACCACCTCACCTCTACAAAACAAAACAAAACCAAATGGAAAAAAAGAAAAGAAAGAGGAAAGAGAGAGACACACACAAAGTTACTGCTCCAACCGCGTCTCCCTCTCTTTCCAATTTTGATATCCAAATTTTCCATTAATGAATATTCTCTTTTATTTCCATCCTTCCAATTGAATTGGGTCTTATTAGGGTTCCTTAAAATTTCTACTTTTTTTTTTTAACTATTTTTCATTTCATTTTTTTTCCTGTCATGCCGATGACCCATATTTTCTGCATTTTTCTCCATCTTTCTAAACCATCAATGATGAATTTGTAACAAAAATTGAACCTTGAATTAGTTTTTTTTTAAAAAAAAAATTCTTGCAGAATCAATATTTGCTCATACACGCTCTCTATCGTACGATTGAGCAGTGTTGATCAATTTGGTTCTGGGTTTTACGCATTCAATCGTTCCCCTTTTTTATTGTTTAATAATAAATGACATTCTTCTCATGCATGTGCTGCATTGCCCGTTTTGGATATCTATCTGGGCTGTGCTGTGATTAAAAACCAAAAAGAAGTTGACATTTTTGACCCTATATTGTGGTTATATAATGAAGCTTGTGGTTCGTGTGATTGAAGCAAAAAACTTGGTAGCCACGGATCCCAATGGGTTAAGTGATCTGTACGTGCGGTTACAGTTGGGAAAGCAGAAGTTCAGGACCAAGGTGATCAAGAAGAACTTGGAACCAAAGTGGGATGAACAGTTCAATTTTTGGGTTGACGACCTTAAAGAAAAGCTTGTTATCTCTGTCATGGATGAAGATAAGTTCTTTAATCATGAATTGGTGGGACGGCTTAAAGTGCCAATCTCACTTGTTTTTGATGAGGAAATTAAATCCCTTGGCAATGCTTGGTATTCTTTGAAATCCAAAAACAAAAAGTCCAAGAACAAGGAATGTGGTATATTATACTGCTCAACTAAACTCTCCTCAACCTCATCCACTAGTTGTAGTTTGTATGGCATTGTTTTATTCATTCTTCCCCTGCCCCGTTTTTTTCCTCTTCTCAGAATTTTTTTTTGTTTATTTTGTTGTGTGAAAATCATGCTGTTGTTATATCGGTTTCATGCTATTTATAGTTTTATACAACTGATCTCAGGGTGTAAATTGCATTATTATGCCCAATTTGAGACTTTGAATTTTACATCTCAAGGGCCATTTGTATCAAGTCCTTTTGGAAAAAATTGTGCTCACTTACTCTGAACATGCTGCACATGTGGATCATGCTATTGAACTTAAATTGTGACACTTACTTTCTTTTTTTTGGACAGGTGAGATTCTTTTGAGCATATCCCTTACCCAGAATACTCCACCCCTGGAGTCAAATGGTGTTGCTGATCAGTTGTTACATCGAAGAAAAAGTTCTGATGCAATTACTGATTCTTCTCTTTCAAGATCTTCTCTTTCAAGATCTTCCACTGGCCGGTCGAACTCATCTTCTCCAGCAATGGAAGAAATTACATCTTCTAAGGATGAGAAATTGTGTACACAAAAAACATTCGCTGGCCGACTTGCTCAAATTTTTAATAAAGGTTCTGAAATGCCTTCTCTTTCACCGAGTAGAAGCATGGACTTGGACCAATCTGAAATGGATAAATCTGAAGTTGGTGAGCTCAAGACTGAGGACCAGTCCTCTGATGACACTTTTGAAGAAGCTCTGAAGAAAATGGAGTCAGGAGATCAAGGAAGTGAAATTCCTAACAATTTATCTGGAGGGGTGCTTATAGATCAATTATATATTATTGCACCAGAAGACTTGAATGTATTACTATTTTCACCTGATTCTATTTTTCCCAAGTCATTGGCAGATGTACAGTGTACTACAGAACTGCAAATAGGTCCTTGGAAGTTAGAGAATGGGGGGGAGAGCTTGAAAAGATCACTTACTTACATCAAGGCTGCCACTAGATTAATTAAGGCTGTCAAAGGCTATGAGGACCAGACATACTTAAAAGCTGATGGGAAAAGTTTTGCTGTTCTGGCAAGTGTAAGCACACCAGATGTTATGTATGGCAGCACCTTTAGGGCAGAAGTACTCTATGTGATTACACCTGGACCAGAGTTGCCATCAGGAGAACAGTGTTCACGTCTGGTGATATCATGGCGAATCAATTTTTTACAGAGCACCATGATGAAAGGAATGATAGAAAATGGGGCTCGGCAAGGTATGAAGGAAAGCTTTGATCAATATGCCAGTTTGTTATCTCAGAATGTTAAGCCTGTTGACTCCAAGGACCTTGGTTCCTGTAAGGAGCAAGCTTTGGCATCGCTACAGGCAGAGCCCCTGTCAGATTGGAAGCTAGTCCTGCAGTATTTTGCTAACTTCACTTTTGTCTCAACTTTTTTAATGGGGTTGTACGTTCTTGTCCATATTTGGCTGGCTGCACCTGGCGTGATTCAAGGACTTGAGTTTGCTGGGCTTGACTTGCCAGATTCAATTGGTGAATTTGTTGTTTGTGCTGTCTTGACTCTTCAAGGTGAACGAATGCTGGGTTTAATCTCACGTTTCATGCGTGCCAGAGCACGAAAGAGTAATCCTCTAATTGCCTTTGTTTTTCAAATGATTTTTAATTTGAGAATTCACTTGAATTTAAATACTCATCTAACTGGATGCATATCAGAGCAAATGAAAATAATGTCCTTTTCTGTTGGTCAAAGAATAAAACATTAAGAGAGAAAAAGAAGTACAGAGTTGGGGAACAACAGTCAACAGTTCCTCCTAAAAAAACCAGAAAACAAAGGAAGTCAAACTGTAGAGAGCAAAATATATTACATCAGAATAATTTTCTATACCTTCTCAGTGTGAGTCCATTGGGAATCGCCCTTTTGAGAAAATCATGTGCCAAAATACATAAGGAAACCTTTACCCTTTCCTATAAAAGATTATAAACAATAAACTACTGGTTAAATAGCCAAGTGTGCACTCTACACAAATACATGATTGATACATACAGAATTAAATTCCATAAAGCCTTATACTTCTTAAGAACAAGTTCTCTTAAGTAAGAGAAAGAGATAAACCCAAAGATGAAGAATGGAGTGACCATGTCTTTTTTCTCTCTCATTCTTAATTATTTGGCCCTTAGTACTTCATTCGGTGCCTATATGTGTTTGCTTATATGATCTTTTTTTTTTTGGGTACTCCAATATTAGGTAGTGATCATGGAATTAAAGCACAAGGAGATGGATGGGTGCTAACTGTAGCCTTAATTGAAGGAAGCAATTTAGCTGCTGTTGATTCTAGTGGGTTCAGTGATCCATATGTGGTGTTTACCTGCAATGGGAAAACAAGAACTAGCTCAATCAAGTTCAAGAAATCTGATCCCTTGTGGAATGGTGAATATCACATCATTTATCATTTGGTTGTGCTTATATTATAACTCAAATCTGAACCTCCTAACATATATGTCTGGTTTTGCCCTACACGTGATCTGAAATATTGTATGATAGAGTTACTATTATTTGTTAAGCAAATAGTCTATCTTTGCAGAAATATTTGAATTTGATGCCATGGATGACCCTCCTTCTGTGCTGGATGTGGAAGTTTTTGATTTTGATGGACCCTTTGATGAAGCTGCATCTCTAGGACATGCTGAAATCAATTTCCTTAAAACAAACATCTCAGATCTTGCTGATATATGGGTTCCTCTTGAGGGAAAGTTGGCTTTGGCATGTCAGTCTAAGTTGCACTTAAGAATTTTCTTGGACAACACTAGAGGTGGGAATGTTGTAAAACACTATATAAGTAAAATGGAGAAAGAGGTGGGGAAGAAGGTATGGGTTCATCTTACTAGCCTTTTGGTTGTTTTTTCTTTTGTGTTGTACTCCTGTATTATCACCCTTTTCTGTCTTATTCTTTTTCCTATTTTCAAAATTGTAGATTAGTTTGCGGTCTCCTCAAACAAATTCAGCCTTTCAGAAACTCTTTGGGCTTCCACCAGAGGAATTTCTCATCAATGACTTCACTTGTCATTTGAAAAGAAAAATGCCCCTGCAGGTATGGTTGGTCTGTTATGTGATGTTGACAGCGGTGGTCAATTTCTATTTTGGTTTTAACTGGTACATGTTTCTTTTGTATTATCTCATCAAGTTGCCAGTGGTTCTCTGCAGGGTCGCCTATTTGTTTCAGCAAGAATAATTGGATTTCATGCAAATTTGTTTGGACACAAGACAAAATTCTTTTTGCTTTGGGAAGACATTGAAGACATCCAGGTCATTCCTCCTACATTTTCATCAATGGGAAGTCCAATAATTATCATAACTCTACGGCAGGGAAGAGGTATGGATGCAAGGCATGGTGCAAAAACACAAGATGAACAAGGCAGACTGAAGTTCCGTTTCCAGTCCTTTGTGTCTTTCAATGTTGCACACAGGTAGACTGGGGATATTTTATTCTATCTGACTGTTAGTGAATATAATGGTTCTGTTTCTGTAACTGTATATTCTGTTTTCTGTTGTATTATTTCACTGTGTACAATTAGGTACAGTTTTGTATTGTACAGTTAGGTATTAGTTAGCCTAGCTTAGTTTCTGATTTAGTATAAATATCTCTCTCTTGTACTCATGTATTCAATCAATGAAAGTAGACCGGTTCAGATCCCTTTTCTCTCTCACTACTTCTCTCTGTTTCTCTCTTTTTCCAAATCTATGAACCCTAACTTTTCAATCACTGACTAGCTTGTTTCTTCTATATACTTATCTACATATCTGCAAGACTGCAACTTATATGAAAATATTTTCTGTTCTCTGTTTTACTTCATTTGCTTTACCCTTGTATTTTAGGGTGTATAACAACACCAGTATATGTTCATTTTGGTTGATATGTTTTATTATGTGTTTTGAATAACGTCCTTGAGGTTGTTTTGATAGTGAATTTATGTGAAGTGTTTCAGTATGGACAATTAACAATTGCAGCTACTTTGGTTGATTCATATCTTGATATTCTAATGAATATTGTTTTTCATTTATATATTCCATTTTTGTAAATTGTAATGTACTGAAAGAGCACACAAGTGTATTTTAATTTGTAAGTATTTGTAGGTTTGTTGGTATTTATATCCAATTGTAATTTCATGGAACTAGAAAAAGTGTGAAAATAATTTGCTTGATGTGCTGATGTGTTGTTTTCATCCCTTTCATTACCCAGTCATACAAGTTACATACTGATGGTGAGGAATGAAAATTATACCAGTTTGTTATTTTTGTTTCATGTTGACCGAGATGTGGTTTGTTTGCAGTACAAGAATTGTGAGTTATGAATGTTTGTTACATGAAAATCTGATAATGTTTTCTTACAACAACTATACATGATTATCATTTTTTATACGAATATGGTTGTTTCTCCATTGCCACAACTCTCCAACTAGGTTTTTGTGTGAAATGTTGTGATCACCTTAAAAAGTTCCCTATTCTCTTTTGGAGGCATATCTTGGTTGTCCTACTTCTCGTAAGATGCTTTTAAGAAACTATCTGTGCAATTAATAGTGATACACCGCATTATAAGATACCGGATTTTACACAGTCTAAAACTATTCTGATGCTGATATAGGACTATCATGGCTCTCTGGAAGGCCAGATCCTTGAGTCCTGAACAGAAGGTCCAGTTAGTTGAAGAAGACACTGAAACCAAAAGCCTTACCGGTGAAGAGAGTGGGTCATTCCTTGGCCTTGATGAAGTTAGCATGTCTGATGTTCATTCTTGTACTCTTCCTGTTCCTGTAATCTCTCTCTCTCTCTCTCTGCAAATTATTTGTTCCATATTCAATTTTTTTGTACAACTTCACCAATATTTGTGTTTGATTATAGTCCTTTTCCTTTAATTAATTTAGGCAAGCTTCTTTATGGAGCAATTCAGTGGGGGTGAGTTGGACCGCAGGATCATGGAAAAGTCTGGTTGTGTTAATTATTCTTATACCCCTTGGGTATCAGAGAACACTGATGTCTATGAGAGGGCAGTATATTACAAATTTGAGAAACGTATTTCACGTTATAGAGTTGAAGTGACAAGTACTCAGCAAAGATCTCCTTTGGATGGAAACGGTTGGCTTTTGGAAGAGGTCATGAACTTCCATGGTGTTCCTCTTGGTGATTATTTCAATGTGAGTAAGCCAAATTTAGCTTGTCCAGACTTTCAGAGACCTATATGTTGTATCTTTATCTTCTAGGATTGACCTGTTTTAATCAATTTTCCTGTTTGTTATCATGTTCTGTACCATTGACTAGGGTTTTCTAATAATATTCCACAGCTGCACCTTCGCTATCAAGTTGATGATTTACCCCTAAAAGCAAAAGGGTGTAAGGTACAGGTATTGTTTGGAATTGAATGGCTGAAAAGTACAAAACATCAGAAAAGGATTACAAAGAACATCCTAAAAAATCTACAAGAACGTGTGAAGTTGACCTTCAGTCTAGTTGAGAAGGAGTTTGTGTAAAAATAGCAAATAAATCACACTGAATTTGACCTTGTACAATTAGGGAAGCTAGCTGATATTCTCACAGCATCATTACACACTTCTTCCAGAAAATATATTATTTCCACTCTTCAGCTCGGACTGGAATAGATGGCAACATCAGATTAAGGTCCCTGTGGTTCTGCTGTGGTTCTGCTGTTTGGGGTTTGTTTGCATGACAATTCTAACTTCATTAACTATCGGCCGCGCAAACTTGCTAGAATTGTTATCTGCTGGTGAACTCCTAATCTGAATGCGGTATATATTACTTATTTTCTTTCAACGGCAATAAAATCACAGCTATATTGATGCTGAAAATTGTTCAGCTATAATGATGCTGATTGCTACCAGAACTTGTTCTTCAAACCAGATTGCTGAATACTGGAGATATTACTAACTGTTGTGTTGTAAATGACTAATTAGGCTCTGGCGGAAGATACTCAGATTGTATCAGCAGTTACTAGCAAACCAACTTCTGGGTTTGTGATGTATTGTCACCATTTAAATGACATCTTGTCAATGAGGGTCCTGTATTTTTATTATAGCTAATGTTGTCTTTGCTTCCTAATCCTAAGTATAGGTGATTGGCATGATTGTTGTAAACGATTTTGTTTGGGTATGGGTGCTTCATAATGTACACTGCACGTTTCCTAAGGCCTACCATTTGGCTGGACCATAGGCAGGAACCCTTACCAAGTGCAATGTAAGTCATCAACTTAGGCATGTCATGTGTCATCCTCATCTCATGTCCTGGTATGTGTTAGAAAAGCGTTCAAATACACACTGGTTCTGGTACTCAGTCAGAATAGTATGTATTTTAAAAAATGATGATGGAAATTCTTGCTGTTGCCCACTTTAATTTGTCAAAGTATAGTACATAGTGTACTCATAACATCTGGTAAGGGATGATACCTTCATGTCAACAACTGGCTCAAGGAAATAATAATGGAAACATAGAATATGCGCGTTTACTACTGTATTAAGAAAACTTTCTAGTTATAGCCAACTTTTTTTTTGGGGTTTAAGTGTGTGTGTTAGCACATAGTTATGAAGGACTGTAACTTTGATTTCTCAAAACAATTTGACATGCTACCAAGGACATATATGCATTTTATTAAATAAATTTCAGGCGAGATGTTACAGGGACCATGCCATATACTAGTCATTAGCTGTTGTATTCAAAGTACCTAAAAGTATGGACAGTCATATAGCTGTTACATTCATCCCTTATAAAAATAATAATCCTATTCACTATGAGCTCTTAGGAAGAATTTTCATAGGATTCTACATTGGTTCCCCAAGTTGTGTTTGCTTCCTCTGTAGCAACCTGCAAGGTCCGAAAACAATCCCATCAGGTGCAAACTTATGTAGAAGTGGTTTTTATAGGAATGGACAGAACCAGCTAATTTGATTGACAAAACCAGAAACTAATCTTCAACCCAGCTTTGATTCAACCATTCTTGTGTTTACCTTGGGTTGAAATGGCTCTAAAAACTAAGTCAAATAAACTGAGTTTTTGTTATGCAATGTCAATCTAATATGTGTAAATATTTAATAATACTGATGTGGCAATATATATTGCATTACAATGTAAAACTTCTTGATATAGTTATTAAATTCAACATGTATAAATGTTATATCCACTTGGACTAAACCCAAATGCAAAATTGTCTGACTAAAATCTTACCTGTATTGGGAGATAGAAGTCAGACATGGAAAATGCCCTTCTTAGTCCGGATAACCTACCAGCAGGTTTGGAATTTGGAAAGATCTGCAAAAAGGAATGTTGAGAATTGAATTGAAAAGAGACACTAAATATTAAACAAGGATGATGTTTCAAGTGTAATATAGAAATACTGAAATGAATTTAAATTATACATTGGCCATACATGTTCATAAACCCAAGGTTATGTTAAGTCACTAGTCATAATCATTATATGTTTACTTGCTGAGTATGAGGGTGATTTGACCAAATTTCTAAAAGAAAAAAAATACTATTACATTATGCAATGGAACTATTTTATAACACTTATGGTATGTTTGGTTTACATTGATGGATCCGGGTAAAAGCTACTCTCAATAGCGTTAGCCTGGATCCACGTTTTAAAACGTGATTTTGGTGGAAACCAAACACACACTTAATAAAAAACATTTTATTTTTCTATTACTTCATTTTTGAAGGATGGTGAGTCATGAACTAAAGAACATTGAGGAATGATGATCACCTGTATAACTCTTTTCCTGCATTCAATCTCTTCATTGAGCTTTAAAGCTTTTGCTTCAAGCTCACGGATATGTGCCTGCATTCAAATTTTGAAGTTACATAACAAAGGCTTTTTTTCTCAAGTCATAAATTTAATTTGTCTTTAAGAAGTTTTATTTATGTTTTCATTGCATTCAAGGCTGACTAAGTTGTTTGTGATTTTTTTTTTTTAATTTGTTATTTTTGGGGTTGGGGCCAGGGGAGTGGGGAAACACCAACCTGCTTCTTCTCAATTGATTTTCTCGCTGAAATTCTATTTTGAAGCTTAATCTCTCTTTTCCTAAGAATGTACTCTTCAGTACCCTTTTTTAACCTTCTTCTTTTAATCCATCTTGCAGTAGTTTCACCCTTTTGATGTGGCTCAAGGTTAAGATCAAAATGTTTCATCACATCTAATGTATTACTGACTGATGCATTACTCACAAGCGATGAATTATGATCAGTTACATTATTTTCTGTTGTGTTATTTTCTATTTCATTGCTAAAAAAATTATTCAGAAAAGCAAAGTCTAATACACAATCAAATAGCTCGTACTCCCCAATGGAATCATTATCCATTCTTAGAACAAAAGACTCACAATAACTCCTATTTCTCTGAGTTTTTTTTTTTTTTTTTGGCTGAGAACTTGGGAGAAAGGAATACTGGATATCTTCTAGAGAAGTAGCTAGAAGAGATACCTTTTATATACGCCCAAAGCTCATTGGCATTTCGGGTGTAATGTAGTAAGGTTCCATGCAGTGTGATTATGCATATATGCATGCACATCATTGTTGGAATATCATAATTACTTTAAACTACATGCTTTTTATTTGGTTAAGTAAAAAGTACAAGCACGTTTTCCATCCGCTGTAACATGCTTATCAGAATTGCAAATATGAAGCTAGGTATTATATATTTTTTTTGGTGAGTAGTTATGTATTATAATTAACCACTTTCTTTATACAAAAATGTAAATAATTTATTAAAAAGATTTTTTTATAACAAATGGAATTGAACCTAAAACATTTGGATTAATGCAGCTCGATCGATCAATTTAACTAACTCGGTATCAGAGAAAAATATCTAATATACACTTTTTTAATACAATATATATGACTACTATTGAATATATAAGTAGTTAATTACGATTGAATAAATAAATTAAAAAATTTATTTTTTATTTGATGGACTAATAAATACAAAAGAATTAACGCTGTCTTTGTTTGAGTTGATATACGGGAGAGAGATACGAGAGAGTGAGTTGGGAGAGGGATGGTAAAATCATCTTGCAATCTTGTTTGGTACAATACCAAGGGAGAGATAGAGGTGATATAAGTGGTGGAGCTCATACACAAATTACTCTCCCCATTGAAGCAGATAAATTGGGGTGAGAAGGAGGTTTGAGTGTGCAAAGTCTATTTTGCCCCTGATTAGGGTGAATTATTTAATGTTTTTTTTAATTTTTTTTACACATCTCTCTTTCTTATTTCTCCACAACCAAACAACTATCATAATTAATTTCTCTTCTATCTCCCTCATATTTCTCTAATACCAAACAATCTACATTTCTACTCTATTTCTCCATTTTTTCTCTCTTCACTATCTTTCTCTTTCATATTTCTCTCTTCTCTATTTCTTAATCTAAACAAAACAGAGGGTAAAAGTACTAGAGGTAAATTGTTTGAACAATAAGTTAATAGTAGTGGGTGCAAATTTTATAATTTAATTCCTACATATCATTTTTTTAGTAAACCTTAACCTTGATCAGAAATCAAAATTTCATCATATTAATTCTCTAAATATTTTTGTCATCAAATTAGTATCTCTTAATTTTTTTAGAAAATTAGTCCCTCTAAAATATGAAGCCCAAATTAAGTATGTGTTTGATTACTGTCAAAATCACGTTTCAAATGTTAATCTAATGTTAATCTAGTCTAACACTACTTAAAGTAGTATTGGTCCATGTCTACATTTAAAACGCGAAGTACTCATGAAGTGTAATTCATTTATTAGTGTTTCAATTCTAATCCTCCATAATGGTAAACATTTTCATTTAAATTTGCAATAAACAATACCTTATTTTTCTCAAATAAGATAATGTAAAATGTCAATTTAGGCGATAACTAATGTGTGGAACCTATCACATTAGACACATCCGGTCTGTGCCGATTGAGTTCCGGGGAAATGTAGCATTTTTCTCTTTCTGTTATTTATTTTGGGGATATATGAAAATATGAGTTCATCCCACTGTCATTGCAGTACCACAATTTTCTCATGGGGCCCAAACAATACTCATGTGTGTATAATTATGCAGGCTAACACATCTGTATGATATGGCTTGCAGCAGAGAATAAAAAAAAAAAAAAAAAAAAAAAAAAACTCCGAATATGTATGTGTTGTGTGAAAGGGCATCATAAATTTCAAACAATGTTGCCCTTTAACTAATCATAATTAATCATGTGTCTGAGTGCTAGAAGATTAACTAAATAAATAAAATGTAAAAATGAGAGTATTTGTCTAATGATTTAATGTTCATATGGTACGATTTCTCTTCTCAGCTGCATTTTCACTAACGAATGATTGATCAAGAATCAGAAATCTATTAAAAATATTACATTTAATATTTTTATTTCTAAATTTTAACAAATATCCTAAAAACAATCAGCAACAATATTTTGTACGGCCTTTAATAATATGTTATATCACCATATAAGTTTGTAAAACTTGTATATTTGAAAATTTCATTAAACATTAAATCTTAAGCAGTATACATGCACTCACATGACGAACGGTTTAAACAATAATCTTTTGAGAATTGATTTTTACACATAATTTTTAATCCTACACATCCCAACATTTTCTCATCTCATTTTTATTTCCTAATATACTCTTTTAATTTAAAACTTTTGTCCCCCTCCCCACGTTTGAATTATAGTAAGCTTCAGCTTCTTTCCAATCCACCGACACTACAACACACCACCGTGTTTCCTATATTGTCACGCATCACCATTAGACAACTCCTTATTTCGTCCTCTCTCAGTCTCATTCTCTTTCCTTTTCAACCCAGCTGAAAACACAACTCCGTCTCACTTGCATCCAACGCGATATCACCTAAGCATCACCACACATTGTCATGTATTTAGGGAGTTTAACATATGCCCATCTCTGGGGCACAACCAAGTTCTTGAGTTGACTATGTGTCCTAATTCTTTAAGAGCCATTACGTTGGAAGATGCTAGAGGAGTTTCTCTTCTTATAATGATCCCTGTACTGCAATCCTTTGTGTTTTTCTTGGGCTCTTTCCCCCGACAGATATTAAAAACAATCTAGGTAGATCCATTAAAGCAGTTAAAATTTTTATATTTTTCTATTAACAAAACTTGAATATAATTTGTTATTATTAGGAAGGACATAGGCTAAACCACCCTTCAATAGCCCATAGCCTACCGATATAAGACGTAATTTAACTTGACCCATTTGATAAAATGTCGGACTTAGACTTTTAAAAGACATTTTTAATTAAATAAGTCATATTTAAACTCTTCAAAAACCTATTAAGCTTCCTAGGTCCATCTATTTATAAATAGTATTATTTTTAGCAAAAGTTTAAATATATATAATACATAATAAATAATATAATAATATATATAATATAAATATTTTTTACATTGACCTATTTAAAAATAAGCTTGTTAACTTATTTTAAATACCTAGTTACATGAATAGTAATGATTCACAAACTTATATTAGCCTATTTAAAGGTTTTTTAAATAAACTAATAGAACCATACTAAACTTTCAAATAGACTAAACTAGACTTAAAAGGACCATGACAAATAAGAAACATGGCTATCAATGATATTTTCTTTTTACACCACCTTTTTGCTTAATATACCACCCATAATTTTTTCATAATTTAAATGTCCTCTATTTCCCTCTCATTCACACCACCTTAATTTCTCCTCTTTTACTTCACCCTCCCCTGTCTTCATCCTCCCCATTCCCTTCTCCTCACAGAAATATTCAAGAAATATTTAAGTTTGATTTTTGACAATTTGAGTTGTCAATGATGACGAAAAATTGTTGTGGGAAGGGGGAGAATTAAGTAAGGAGAGGAGAGGAAAGGAAATGGCTGATTTGAGAAAGAGAAAAAATTAAGGGCATTTAAATAATAAAAAATAAAATTGAGAATGGTGCATTTAGTAAAAATAAGTGTTAAAAGTAAATCTCCTTTAAATTATAAAGGAGTAAACCCTCATTCTGATCCTTGAAAGATTTGGTGTCGGTCATATTAGTTTTTGAAAGAATTAAATTATCTTTTTCGTCCTTAAAAGATGAAAAATTATTCAATTTAGTCCCTCAAAGATAAAAAGTCGTTCACTTTGGTCCTTGAAAGATTTTTTAAAATGTCAATTTAATCCCTAAAAAGGATTAAATTGAATGAATTTTTCATCTTTCAAGAACAAAAATGTAATTTTCATCGTAGTCATTATAATTTATTTTTCATATTCCTTTACTTATAAAAGAAAAATTAAAGGGCATGGACTATGATTTGAATGGAGTTTTAAAATGAAATTGAACCTTCAAATTATTTTTTTTTTTGGTTTGAGTTTCATATTAGAAATAAAATTCTAATTTTATGATTTTTCTAATTTTTTTTTCTCAAAATTACTTGTTATATACATACTTCTAGAAATACATGGGGATATATATCACAAAAAAGTCATATGAAATTAATGAAGAAATAACACGTTTTACTTTATAAAAAAGGCACAAATGCAACCGAATAATTAGTCTATGAAATATTATTTGAGTAAACTATCACTTTTGCCCCTGACTTTTATAACGTCTTGCAAACTTTTTTAAAATAGCACTTTCATCCCTAACTTTATTAAAAATGCACTTTAATCCCTAAACTTTATTAAAAAAATATGCACTTTAGTCCTTGATTTAGGGACTAAAGTGCTATTTTAGAAAAGTCAGGGACGAAACTGCAAGACGCTGTAAAAGTCAAGGATGGAAGTGATAGTTTACTCAATATTATTGTCCTCGTTCATAAAATGATAAACATTATCTGACAAAGTTGTAAATGCAGGATTTGCAATAAGATTCTTCGACAAGGGAACCAATAGGACCGTTGCATTCAATGAAGCCCATTAGTCAAACAAATAGAACCAAAATGTGGGGAAAATTTTTGGGGCACCAACGTAACTTGACTGCTCAGATATGGAATGGGATAATTGTAGGTCCATTGTGATGAAGTATGAATTGACTACGCCCATTGTTGAAGAAAGGGTTTCCAAGCCATACTTATTACGCAGTACTACTGGATTCATTAGAGGCTCACACACACACACACACACATATATATACTCGCATCATCGCATGTCTTTGGCATTATTGATGATGTCTAGACCCATTTATGTTTGTTTCATGCTTGACCATGTCTTTAGAAATATTGCTCAAAAAGCGACACATGACCATGATTCATACGTGAAGGCCTGCTTTCTTAAATGTCAAGTTTTCAACTCCCACTTCACTAAGCCAGACATAATCATAACTAATTAACTGCTTTTATAAGAATTTTCCTCGTTACGATCAAACGCACTTATTTACATGTATAACAATAAAAATAATAACCTCTTTTTTATCCATTTTTACCCACAATATAGCTCAGGCACTTATATTCAGACTGTACAAATTAACTTCAAGTTGCAAAGAAGGTAGGTTGGAGAGAGTCTAGTAGCTTGAAAACAAATAGGTTAGGTGGAGTGACTCACTACCTTTAAAATTATCAAAAGAAAATGGTGATCAGTCATTTCCTTTGCCCTACTTATATGAGTATAACTTATACCTTCCTTGTAGTTGTATGTGTCACTTTCACAAATTAAATCACAATATATAATTTAGTTTTAATTTCTCTTTTAAATTCCTCATACAGGGGCAACTAATTTATTAAATATTTATTTTAAGGAATTAAAGTGAGAGAAGCCAAAGGAAGAAATTAATTTAGGCAAATTTATGAAATATATGTATGATAATAATATATAGTAATATGTATGCATCAATTTCTGATACGTTGTTAATTTTCATTTTTTATCAAATTGACATTAAAAGTATATACTCTGTTTTAATATATATATCTTAACTACCGCATCACTTTCTGTAACAAAAAGTTGGAAGTTTCTCTTTCTCAAAGAAATGATACGGTAATCAACAAATTCAAAACCTGCGGGTAGGAAGATCTTCTTGGGCATAAATTAAGAAATCTAACCAAGAATAAAGTGGGGAATGTGTGGCAGCTAGTTGATTTAGTATTAACTTTGTAAAGTCTCAATATTACATCAAAAGTTGGGCAGTTTTCTTTCATCTCCTTGAAATATAAAATAATGCATATCCACAGCATGACTTAATAATTCCCAATAAAAATATATTTGGAAAGTTTTCCTCACACAACCTTCCATCATGATGTAAGGGTAAATATATATAACTTGAGCAAGGTTAGGGCTTCAAAAAGCACATCAATACACACTAAACAAATGTATTGGTATTGAACTGTCATAACACTGACTATCTTCTTCACACATGACTGGGCTTTTTCTTCTTTTGTTTTTCCCCATTCAAAGAATATTAACTCAGATGCTGCAGAATAATAACAAAAAAAAAAAAAGATGCTGCAGAATAATAACAAAGTCTTTTTTTTTTAATAAAAGAAAAAAGAAATAGTTGATCATAATATATAATCTTTTTGATCATGATCATGTTATTGAGATCATGATGTTCATCATAACATGGGCACCAATCCATCAGCTCCTGGTCTTAGCATCATTTGGGTAGGTAGGACCATTAATTAAGTGATCTATCAATGAAATTGCTATCAGCAAGGTTATATGAAATGTACAATTAATATTTGCTTCTAGCTAGCTGTTTAAGATTGACACAAAAGCCATTGTTTTTGTCCTCCTAGCTAGCAGCTTACTCTATAAGCATCTAATAGTATTCTTGAGCTAAGCCAAAGGGAAAGGGAGGGAATGGTGGGGTTGATTGTGAATGTGAATGACAGAGAATCATCTGGGTCCCCAAAGGGTGAGCAAAACGATTGACGCACGAGTGAATGAACAGGAACAGAGAGAAGAAACCCACACGCATGAAAGATTAAGCAAAATCATAGGGAGGAGAAAGAGAAAGAGAAATGGTTGTCTGTGTTTGGCCTCCAAAACAACCAACACACAAGTCAGAGCAATCCCATCTGGGAGATATAACCAACGGCACAGGACAAGACACGTGGCCGACATGCACATAACCATTGGGCTAATAGAAGAAGAATATCCCAAGGTTTAGTGGGGGGAAGCATGATGAAGGATGCACAGAGGATCCTTTATCTATGCACACACCTGGCCCCACTCATGGCACCACTCCAAAGTCATAGCCCACTTTCACTGCATGCTTTTTCTAATTCAATCATAGAGCACCAATTTTCAAGCTAAAGAGACTTCTTCCTCCTCCTCCTCTTCTTTTTTTTTCCATTCCATTCTAGATTTACTATTCCATGAGTTTATCATAGCATGCTTTTGATACATTACTATGTTGACTAATCCCAACGAACCACTCCTTCTCTCTCTTCTCCCTCTTTCCCATAACACTACTCACTCTTGGTTAACAAACATTGGAGTAATACTTATTTTTCTTTAGTTGGTGTCTCCCTGTCTGTTTCTAAAGAAGTTCATAAGTGACATACACAGCCTATTCTCCTATCTCTCTCTTTCTCTGTCTCTGAGGATTACTTGAATATACACTACTAAACCACTCATCTTTCACCTTCTTCACTGCATGTTCATATGCTTTTGTGCTAGCTAGGTGACTATATCTCTAGCTCCAGTTCAATACTTTCCTCAATTTGTACAGTTACTTATACTTCAAAATTATATATGCAGCCTTTTCAATTGTAAAGATTTTTCTGCTTCCTAAGATTCAATCAGTAAACCAATAGTATAGTAACAGCCAACAGGTATGTTCTCTTCTTGCTTCATTCTTTTAAATTTTTGAGACATTTCAATTCCTTTCTTTGGTGTTTGATGAAGTGCTTTATTCTGTTAGTTTAGAAAGATATAAATTGGAGTAGTAATTTAGTTATAGCGTTCTGTTTTGACTTCCCACTCCTTAACCAATTAAAGCTTAAAGTTGCTTTTTCAATTTTTTAATTTTTTGTTATAAAGAGGGAGAGCACTTTTGCCAGAGGACAATGGAATTTGTTTTAAAAGGAAACAGTGTAGGGTTCTGCTTAAAAATTCCAAAAGCAAAGGGACAAAAAGAAGATGATAAAAACCTTCTGGTTGGGGGTGAGAGGAGGGTAACAGCAGGGAACTTACCAATTCTAGAAGAGAATGTCACATAATTGGCTAAATACACCTTTCTGAATTCCATCCAAGAATCAAATAGATGCCATTGATTCAGTGAAGAGCAAAGCTAGCTGACATTAACTATACACTTTTCTGAATTTTAGTGATGTTCATGGAATTGGGATCTGTGATTGTGAGAGTTCCTCTAGGTTCCAAGAAAAAGTTGCCATGGCAAGGCTTCAGATGCAATCTTATTTGGAAGAAAAACATGCGGTGTTATTTTTTTAATGTCTAGTTGAAAGTAATAAGTGCCGTGCCACAAACACTGGTTTTTGCTTTACCACTATTTGTCTGTCAAAGCACAGACCATACTGTGTGTCAGATTTCAACAAATGAACAGTGAGAATGGTCTAGCACTAATATCAAATCCTCAATTAAAAAAAAACCATTGGCAGATTCTTGTTCAGCTATTTGTTCCCCATATTATTTTTTTAATTATTCAAAATTTGAAGCAAATCTCAAATTAAACATGTCATGAAGCCAGGATGATTTTTGAACTAATGCTGTACTGTGCTCTTTCAGTAATTTCTGAATAAAATTGAAAGAAAAGAAGAAAGGAGAAAAAGTTGGGTTACAACTTTCTTGATTCTATATACTTAATGGGGAGAGGGATAATTGAGATGACCATAGTAGTGGACCACTCCGGGCCTATTATAAGCTTCAACTGGAAAAAAGTCTAAATTAGTTCATACATCAAAATTCTTTAGAGACACAATGAAAGTGACTCAACAAAAAATTATCAATAATATTTGCTTTCTGTTAGGAAGCTTTTGGTAACACACTAGTGTATCACTTTCTCTCGGATTTTCATATCACTGTCCTCAAAATATCCTTTACATATACGGAATCAAAGGTATATCTTTTTCTTTTGCGGTGTGTATTAGTACATGTATCTGTTTCGGATATGTATATACAAATCTGAGGCACTGTATAAGCTCTAATGATTTTTGTTGGCTCACCTAATAGTTAATTCCAACTCCAAACATGCTTTTCTGTCCATTCTCTAACCGAGACCCATCAGTGAAGGTAATCATATATGTTTATGCATGCACAATGCATTTTCTGCCATGGTGCTGCTGCTTTCTTCATTTGTTATTATTATTAATTTGGGTGGGGTTGGATGAGTATTCAATGCCCAAAATATTCGACTAGTAAAGTTTACATTATTTGCTACATTATACTTTAGAGTAAGTAGTTTTTGAGTCTTTTTATGACAAACAGATTTGAAGAAATTGGCTAGGAATCATGTATGTATTGATATTGTGACCAGGGTCAACGTTTCAGCTCAATTAATTATTACTACTTTCCTATTAAAAGCTCCCTTTCTCTCTTGTTTTCTATTTTTATTTTTAAAATTTGGGACAAAACAATTTCGTATGAGTAACGTAAGATTGTCTACCAACAGTTATTTAATTCTTATGTCGTTCAGTTTATTGTTACATATGTCAGGAAATGGCACAGGCGGCAGATAAATCTGAAGCCCCATGTTAGTGCATGAGAGTATTCCGCATCAGCAAAACTTTTCATTAATTTCACCCACTCAATCCAGCTTTAATGTTTGAAGTAACTTCCAAAGGCACTATAGGGTATAGACAGATGTGCAAAACTCTCTAAGCAGTTGCAATTCTCAGTGAATGACAGCGTAATCTGGGGGTGAGAACATCATCTTCTATGAATTGAAAGGCTTTCAGAGTTGCATACAACAAATCAATGAGGCTGGGCAGTGGCGGAATCCTTAAGGTAAAGTCTTCTTGCAGATTTCTCTTTCTCCTTTATTTAGTGGATTTTTCTGTTTCATAGCCGACAGAGTGATGAGGACATGATCTCATGTCCTGGTTTTCTATTTTGATTTCTAATTTCCTTGTCCTCCATCCCTTTTTCTTGAAATGATGAAATCTAAGTTGGTGCTGCCATATTCTGGTGTTTTCCTGGTATAGTATATAGTCAAGAATGTTCATCAATCTCATTCTCATGGGCTATTAGGTAACCCTTTGGATTCACTTGTTAGAGAGGGTTCCATTAACTCCTCCATCTCTCTCTCTTCTCTCTCCAATTAACCAAACAAGGTATCAAATCCTTGACTTTATGGGATCTGTTGAAGTATCATTCAAAGTGCAGTCTTCTGAATTTGCAGGCTCTGAAGTGGAGGTGGAGGTTTTTTCTTGACGATTTGGTATAGATTATAACTAGTAAAAATGAAGTTCATGAAACTTGGTACAAGGCCAAGATACTTTCTACACTGAACAAGCCACCAGGTACTCGCAACAACCTTTTCCTTAAAAATCTGTATACAACTTTTTACAAATTAACATGTATTCTCATAATGCAGGACTCTGATATCAGATATAGCTGCAGACCTCGTGATACAAATCAACGATATTACTTATCTGCTACACAAGGTATTGGAATTAGAATGAATGTGTTGTGTGTGTAAAGAAACCAAAATTTAATCAATTTTAGTTCATCTATAATTCTGCTCTTTTTAGCTGCAGTTTCCGCTACTTCCAAAATGTGGCCTCCTACAGAGGCTTTGCTATGATTCTAGTGATTCTGAGAGTGTCTCTTTAGAGCTTCATGATATACCTGGAGGGGAAGATGCTTTTGAACTCTGTGCCAAGTTTTGTTACGGAATTTCAATCAACATTAGTGCCCATAACTTTGTGTCAGCACTCTGTGCTGCCAAGTTCCTTAGAATGAACGACTCCATTGAGAAGGGAAACTTTGTAGGGAACACTTGAGGCTTTCTTTAATTCATGCATTCTTGAAGGTTGGAAGGATTCCATTGCCACGCTTCAGACTACTGCTACATTACCTGAGTGGTCTGAGAATCTTGGTATTGTCAGAAAAGTGCATTGATTCAATTATTGAGAAAATTCTCACACCCCCACAACAGGTCAAGAACTTAGATCCATCAAACTTTCTCACCTTCCAAATCCAATGGTTGTTTACTTCTTCTTTGGATATTTTTGCTTATAAATGATGATTTTGTGCAGGTCAAATGGTCCTACACGTACACCAGACCTGGTTATACCAAAAAACAGCACCATTCTGTTCCAAAGGATTGGTGGACGGAGGATGTTTCTGATCTTGACATAGATCTTTTCAGGTGCATAGTTATGGCCATTAGATCAACATATGTGCTCCCCCCACAGGCTTATTGGTGAAGCATTGCATGTCTATGCCTGCCGGTGGCTACCTGGCATCACAAAACTTAAAAGTTCTGGCAGTTCCAGTATCTCAAACAGATGAATCTAAGGAGAAGAACAGAAAAATTCTTGAAACAATTGTAACCATGATTCCTGCAGATAGAGGGTCTGTTTCAGTTGGCTTCTTGTTAGACTTCTCAGCATTTCAATTCATTTAGGTGTGTCCTCTGTAACAAAGACAGAGCTAATAAGGAGAGCCAGCTTACAGTTTGAGGAGGCAACAGTGAGTGACCTGCTTTATCCTTCAACATCCTCTTCTGACCAGAATTATTATGATATAGAGTTAGTTCTAGCAGTGTTGGAAACTTTCTTGAAGCTTTGGAAAAGAATGTCCCCAGGTGCTGTGGATAACAGCTACTTTTTAAGATCAATCAGAAATGTTGGCAAGCTCATTGATTCCTACCTTCAAGTGGTCGCAAGGGATGATAATATGCAAGTGCCCAAGTTTGTATCTCTTGCTGAAACTGTGCCGAGTATTGCCCGAGAATACCACGATGATCTATACCAGGCAATTGACATCTATCTCAAGGTGAAGTAGTGATACCACACCTGCAATGACTTATAGTGCATGTTTGGTTTGGTGTTGAGAAGTGACCAAGCTCAAGTTGGACCTCTCAACGCAATTATTTGTAGCGTTGGAAACGTGAGTTTATTACGTTTCAACGTTAAATCAAACACAATGTTAGTATGTTGGGAATCACGTTAAAATGGTATGGATCTATGTTTATAATAATGCTATCAGTAGTAGCTTATGCCTAAACTGCTTTGTGCCTAACGGGAGTTTTTGGTCGAAAGGATTCCAACACACTATTAAACTTGTTTAATTTCAATTCCTCTTCTCTTGCTTGAATGCTTGACAATTGGTCATGAACAAAATGTAATTTGAGAAATTTTTTAGGACCTTGAGACTCTAGTAATATAGACATATGTACATATCAGTGTATCACACCAGAATATTATGACTACCTTGAGCATTAAACTAAATCAAATATAAACAATTGATGGTCAGTTTTTATTCTTTGATTATTATTGTTATGAATGTGATTAAGTTGAATGCATGAAACAGGTGCATCCTGACCTGAGTAAGGCGGACAAGAAGCGGCTGTGTGGGATTCTAGACTGCCAGAAACTGTCCCCAGAAGTGCGTGCCCATGCAGTGAAAAACGAGCTTCTGCCACTAAGAACCGTAGTACAACTGCTCTATTTTGAACAAGAGAAAGGTTCTAAGGCAACTGCAAGTCACAAACTGCCAAAACCACATGAGATACTTCTAGGAGCAAAACATAGACCACTACAAGAGATAGCCAAAGCAAGCAATCTTTAGGGTTAGATAAAGAAGAGTTCAATGGAGAAGCCACAAGAAGCTCCGTTCCTGAGAGTAGAGAAAAAAGTAAATATCAGATGGTAAGTTGCCATTGGAATTAGAGAAAAGATGGTTATAAGAGGAGAACATTGAGGAAGGAAGCAGAGATGAAAAGTAGTTCAAGCTGCAAGTTGGAATTGGATCGTAAAAGAATCATAAGAAAGGCAAGAAGTAAATCAGAGCATAGCGTGAAAACTGACAAGGGCAGATAGACAAAATAATAGAATTGGGAAAAACTCACAGTCACAGCTCCCTAGCTGCTATTTGTAACTTCAATTCTTTTTTTTTTTTTTACCGTGTCATAAATGTAAACAATGTATAATCCTTGTACTATCTGTTTCCCAACAAACAGTTGTACTTAGGGAAATTATTTTTTCACATTATTATTTCACATCTTATTATTGTTGAGAAAAAAATGTTGATATCGATGTCATAGGTCCGGGCATTTATTAATGAATGTCTAATAAAATGACTTTGGGACATCGCAACAGAAAGCTTGCATAGTGTAGTTTGTTGCCCGAAATTGGTTAAACTTAAATTAACGTAATTATATCTGCGTTAAAAAATGTGAATTTACACTAAATCAAACATGCTTTAACGTTATGCTTTGAAATATTTGCAAAATCGCCTTAACACTTATAAATGGTCATGAACCGGACAATTTGTAAATATGGAATTATAATTAATTTCATTCTACTATGTATTTAGAATATTAGATGTGGCAATTTAGACTATCCAATCCGATACGACTATCCAATCCGATAAGAAGTAGTGGACCTTTGCGGATAATAATTAGTATTTACATTTATATAAATATAACAATATCTACAGCATATAACAATGCCTAGGAACCATACTTTTAGACAAGTATTCTCTATTATCAATCAGGGGTAATCTCGTTCGGGACTTAGTCACAATTAAGACTCATCATCCCTCTCTAAGAATGTGTTTAGTGGGAATCGAATCGGGAGCTATTACCACAATCTCAACATACATTGCGAACTAGTCACAACTCTTTAGGTATTTATATAATTGATAGTGATATTTTATGTATTATTAAATATTTTAAAGGTTTAATTACATTTTTGTCACTATAATTTAGTGTTCGTGCAAATTTGGTTTCCTAATTTTTTTTTTTGCTCAAATTTAATTTTTCCATTTTTAAAATTAAATAAATGTAGTTCATTTGTTAATTTACCATTCAATAGTTAACAAAATTGATAACGTGAATGACATTTAACTAACGTAACATAGTACTTGTGTAATTTTGGGTCCCCATTTAGATAAAAAAAGAATGACATAGGTAGGTCATGTGTAAATTTATCCATCTCCTTTATTATCCCTTAATTTAGTGTTTACGTGGTTTTGAATTAAAACAAATAGGCTTACTGTACCTACATTTTAGCGAGTTTTTTATTTTAGTTCCTATCAATTTTTTATTAAGTTTTCAATCCCTACTTTATTTGTTATTTATGGAAAAGGTCTCTGCCGTTAACTTTGTTGATGTGGAGTGCCACATCAACATGCCACATGTGTTATTTCTGTCCAACTTAGATTTGTTTTTAGTCCTTAAAAATATTGTTCTTTTGGTTTTAGTCCCTACAATTATTTTTTGGTTTTTTTACCTTAATTTCATTCTCATCCAACATCACAGTGTCCTTTTGCTTCCACTACATTGTTGCACCTGAAATTCTGAAACTTCTCGTGGGTTTAAAAAAATAAATTCTTTATTTATTCAATTATTTGAAATTTTAAATCACTTGGATTCACTGTATATAGAGGTAAAAACTTGTAATGACCTTTTTTTTCTTTGTAATTTTTTTCTTATTGACTGACAAAATTTTGATTTGATTTACAATTACAAGCCTTTTTTTGTTATTTAATTAACACAAATCTCATTAAGTTACAGGTTAATATAGACATAAATCAAATGAAAATTTTGTTAGTCAATAAACAGAAAAAAAATAATTAATAAAGAAAAAAAGGTTGTTACAGCTTACAGGTTTTCCCCCTTTATAGAGTGAATCCAAGTGCATTGAATTTTCAAACAATATAGTGGAAGCAATAAGACACTGTAATGTTGGATGTGGATGAAATTGAGGTAAAAAAAAAAAAAATTGTAGAGACTAAAGCCAAAAGAAACATATTTTTAGGGACTAAAAACAAATCTAAGTTGGGCATAAACAACACATGTGGCATGCTGATTTGGCACTCCGTTTGTCACATCAGCAAAGTTAAGAGCAAAATTAACGGCAGAGACCTATTCCATAAACAAGAAATAAAGTAGGAACTGAAAACATAATAAAAAGTGGATAGGAATTAAAATAAAAAACTCGCTAAAATGTAGGGACCGGAAACATATTTAAGCTAAACAAATAAACTTATGCTAATTATATTTACTAATTACAAACTGAATGATAACCTATTTGTAATTGTAAATCAAATGAAAATTCAATAATAACACATGCCACATAAATTGGACCTGAAATCTTTATCTTTATATTATAAAAGTAAGGTAGTGAAATCATCCATTGATATCTACAATGAGGATAAAATGGTAAATTCTTTTCAATAAAACTTCTAAAAATAGTAAGTCACTTATATATATTATATTAAATTATTAGTATTATTAATCAATATCATTAATTGTGTTAATGGAAAAAACTACTAACTTCTAAAAACAATCATAATAATAATAAAAATATACCTCTAATTTACCTCAAAACCTATAATTTTTACTAATCTTTGTTTTACTTAATTAAATAATTTAATTTATTTGAAAAATTACAAATACTAATATCTAAAAACTGATTAAAAGTAGCTTTAAATTAATTGAGATAAAATGCATAAATCAATAAGTAGGGGCAATGATAAAAAAATAATACCAATTATTAAATTAAACTTTTTAACAAATGAAAACGAAAAATGTTAGTCATACGTAAATCTCTTTGATGTAAAATATTTTTAATTAAATATGGGAAGTGACATCGGATAGAAAAGATGATATTGTAGAAGAAATAAAACTTAAGAAAAATTGAAATGAGAGTTTCATGATAGGAGAGTTGATGGAGGAAATGATTGGAAATAGGAGGAGAAGTTAAAAGATAGGTTCTATACTTATTAACGTTAATAAGAATTTACCTCAAATCCTATAACTTTTATTAATCTTTGTTTTACTTAATTAAATAATTTAATTTATTTGAGAAATTACAAATAATGATGCCTGAAAAATAATTAAAAGTGGCTAAATTAATTGCAATAAACGCATAAATCAAAAAGTGGGGGCAATAATAAAAATAAATAATATGAAATTATTAAATTAAGCACAATTTAACAAATGAAAATGAAAAATATTAGTCTCATATGAATCTCTGTTGATGTAAAATGTTTTTAGTTTTTAGTTAAACCCCAAGGGGTTGGTCGAGTGGAGCAAGACATGGTCTCGTATCTGACAGGTTGCAAGTTTGAACCCCCACTCGTCCCCTTGGGGTGAGGTAAAATGTAAGTACTCTGTAAGTGCTCAAAGAGCCCGGAGGCTTTCCCTGCCTTGGACTGGGGCACCATCCCCTCACCCTAAATTTTTAATAAACAAAAAAAAATGTTTTTAGTTAAATATGGGAAGTGGTGTCAGGATAGAAAAGAAGATATTAGAGGGAATAAGACTTCAGAAAAATTGTAATAAGAGTTCTATGATAGGAAAGTTGATAGTGGGGATGATTGGAAATGAGGGTTTCCCTGCCTTGGACTTGGGCACCATCCCCTCACCCCAAATTTTTAATAAAAAAAATGTTTTTAGTTAAATATGGGAAGTGGTGTCGGGATAGAAAAGAAGATATTATAGGGAATAAGACTTCAGAAAAATTGTAATAAGAGTTATATGATAGGATAGTTGACAGTGGGGATGATTGGAAATAGAAGTAGAAGTTAAAAAAATAGGTTCTATGCATATTAACGTTCATAAGAATTTACCTAATCAAAAGCCTCTAACTTTTACTAATCTTAATTTGTTTTACTTAATTGAATAATTTAATATTTAAAAAATTATAAATATTAATACTTGAAATATAATTAAAAAATGGCTTAAATTAATTGCGATAAATGCATAAATCAAAAGTGGGGGCAATAATAAAAATAAATAATAAAATTATTAAATTAAACACTTTTTAACAAATCAAAATGAAGAATGTTAGTCACATGTAAATCTCTTTGATGTAAAATGTTTTTAGTTAAATATGGGAAGTGGAGTCACGATAAAAAAATGATATTAGAGAGAATAAGACTTAAGAAAAATTGAAATAAGAGTTCCACGATATGCGAGTTGATGGAGGGGGTGATTAGAAATGAGAGGAGAAGTTAAAAGATAAGTTTTATGCTTATTAACGTTCCTAAGAAGTTAGTTATTTTTCAAATTCTAATATGTTATGTGTGTATAAGTCTTCTAAAAATGACGCATGACTTATAAACACTCAGATGAACGAGTGTGTTTTCAAAGGAAGAGTTATATTTAAAAACAAGGAAAAGAGTACATAAACACTCTTAACTTTTATCCTTTTACAAATAGGCACCATGAACTTTTATTTTGTCCTAATTAATCCTTAAACTTTCATCATTGTTGCAATATGTCATTTTATTAGCATGAAGTTAAAAAATTAGCAAATATAATCTCAACCATTCAAATTTGTGTTTAAAATATTTAAATTATATAAAATAAAGTTCAAAAAATTAGCAAAGTAGAAAAAAAAATTCTAAATTAAAAGAACACATGGTCATGTTTCGCTTTTAAAATTTCAAATATACTTGAAATTTGACATAATTCAAGAATTTAAAAATATAAATTTTACTCTTTCATATCTTTTAAATATTTGAAACACAAAATCTCGAAAGATTGATATTGATTATGGTAATTATTTAACTTGATATTAATGAATGGACCTAATTATAATGATAAGGGTTTAAGGGTTAATTGGGACAAATTAAAAGTTCATGGTGCCTATTTGTAAAAGGGCAAAAGTTCAAGGTGATTTTATACTATTTTCCCTAAAAATAATATTGGAGAAAAAGTTTTAATTTCAAGGTTTTCATTAATTTCATCAAATAAAAATATTTTTTTTAAATTTCAACACAAACAATTTCTAATTGTCATTTCATTTATAATTATAATAATTAAAAGACTTAGATATATAATTTATCTTATATTTAACTTTAATTTTGTATTCTATTTAATTATGTATTAAACGATTGTTTATTTTTTATATTTTAATATACAATTTATTAATTAATATTATTTTATTAATTCAATATATCATGTCCTGTGTGCACGTATATTATACTAGTGGAAATGTAATAAGGATGTAGTCCACATTAAAGTTTACATTGGTATGTAAGGGACTTTGGAAACTCTCCACACAATTCATGGATTCACCAGAGATGCAAATTATTTAAAGGTTTTTATGAGGTATCCCAATGCCTTGCTAATTCATTTTAAGTTGTTTATGTTTGTCAACCCCAGCCTTCTACAAGTGTTTATCACAAACAAATACATTATGTTGTGCTTTAGTAAGATAGTGTGGTCTTTCTTTTTCTTCTAGGTTTTGTTTTGTATGCTACTAAAAAAAGAATGTGATCCTTCCACTATGTGTTCATAATTATTCTTCTAAATTGAATGTCTTATGAGCTCTTAATGTTATTGTTAGTCTTGAAATAAAGATTATCTAAAAAGGATGAGACAAATTAGTTTTCACATGATTTTTTTCATTTATTTTAAAACAATGATTTTAAATAAGGGGCTAACATTACATTAACATCGAATTAAAGGACAAAAGGTTTAATTAAACTTTTTTTTTTAATTTTTTATCTAAACTATAATAGTATATCCATGTCAATTAAATGTCATTAATATTATCAATTTCATTGGATAGCGAATTTAAAGATGAATCACATTGTTTAATTTTGGAAATGGAGCAATAAATTTGATAAAAGAAAATAAAGGACTAAAATAGTGCAAGTATTAAATTAAAGAGATAAAAAAATACAATTAAGTCTATCTTGAATTAAAAAAATATAGATTAAAATTCTCAAGTGTTAAAAATGAAGAATATGAATAATTAATTTAATTTAAAAAAAATATAGATTAAAATTATTTAAAATATATGCATATTGATTTGGAAAAATTAAATTTAAAAACTAAAATAATATATATTTTTTTAAAATAAAAAACAAGACAACTTAAAAATGAGTTTAAAAGTTCATTTCACACACACATTACTTTAAAAGAGACAATATTAAAAATTAGTTTTGAAAAAATTTATAGTAAAAAATATTTTATATTTGAACATAATATTTTAAAGTGAGTTTTTTTTTTTGTTTAACCACGTGTATCCTCCACGAGAGGCGATCCTCAAACTCGAGACCTTATTTAAGGGGAATCAAACATGTACCACTTAAATCAACCCTTTTAACACATCCAAATGAACCCTTTGACTTATAGTATATTACTCCCTCCGTCCCTTATTATAAGACCATTTCAACCGTTTCACACAGTTTAAGAAAAGTTAGTTAATGTATTGATCTTTTAAAAAAAAATAGCATTCCAAATACACCCCTATTTAAAAGTCACTATATTTTAGAGACATTAATTGTGACATGGTGAAAGAGTTCAAAAGTCACTTTCCAATGGTGTAGTTGGGCATGTAGATAAAACTTCATTAATTATTCACACTTATCAATATATGGGGAATAAAAATAGTTGAATATTAATGAAGGGCAAATATGGAAAAATTATTGTTTTACCTACAAATTTGCAAAAGGTCTTATATTAAGGTACATCCAATTTTTCTAGAAAATGGTCTTATAAATAGGGACGGAGAGAGTAATAGTTTTTAGTCATGTCAAGATTTAGTGTGTGTTTGGATTAGCGTTTGCAAATTTGAGTTTGAATGAACGCGGATTTAGTAAACATGGTTTATGATAAACTTGAGTATGAGTAAACATGATTTTATGTTTTGATATTTTGCTGCAAACGTGAGTGTAAGAAAGTACATATTGAGGAAACTCAAGTTTCACACGCAGAAGTTACAAAAACCTACGTTTTGCAAACTCAAGTTTCAAAACTCAAACGTGCATTTTAATCAATAAAGCCAAACATGAAAAATATGAAATGTGAGTTTGCTCTTGGGGACGTGAGTTTGGGATTGACAAACCTCTTTCCAAAGAAGCTGTTATCCTATCACCATAAAACTGTGTTTACGGTATCAACAAAAAAAAAAATGTAACTCCGTTGGCTGAACCACACGTGGAAGAGGAAACCACCAGTCAAGAGTCACGTGTGAGAAGATTGGTGTAAAATGCAATCGGCAGCAATGGGGTTGCCTTCCAAATGTGTTGGCCATTCTCATTTTTTCTCTCCAAAAATGGTTCTCTCTCATCTCATGGCTTTCCTTAATTGATTGCTGATTCAGCCAATTTTTTTTTTTAAAAAAAATTAAGACTGTTTAATTTTGCAATCAGTCACTTGCTTATGAAGAAATTCATGAAAACCCCATTTTCTCCATAAATATATAAACCCAAAAACTTGATGCTTTCCGATTTGTTCCTAAATTGCAATTTTCAAAGACAGACAAACATGTCCGATAATATTGACTCCAACTCCCCTTCGCTTTCCATTCTCCCCTTCTTCTGAAAGGTAAACCCCACTCCTTATCTCAATTATTTCCAACTTGCTTTTTTTTTTGTTATTTAATTAATCTCTGTAGATCTAATTTCAAAGCCCTAATGTTTTTTAATGTGTTTGATCAATAATCAGTAAAGTTGTATTTGTCTATCGTTGCACGGTCAGTGTTCAATATTCGAAATCTACGATTGGGTTTCTTAATTCAGGCCTATGCCTAATGTCACATTGTTGCTTTGATTTTGCCTTCGTTGTTGCATTTGTCGAGCTAAAATCCCATCTTTCACGTGGAAGAGTGTGTGCGACCGTCTGGATTTTGTGCTCTGCTCTTGAAACTGTGATTTTCGATTATGTAATCTGCTCTTTCATTGAATCGGGTTGCATCTGACTTGTTTTTGTAACCCTATATAATTGGGAGATTGAATTCGTGGGAATTTTCTCCGAGATCATGTTTCTGCTTTTCATGGTCGAGAATGTCGAATATTTGGAATTAGGTGAATCTGTTTTGTTGGGTGATGAATCTGATATAGAATTATGCTTGAATTGTTAAATTCTGAAGTAATGACTCCTAGTACTGTTAAGCTCTTTTCTTTAGAGTGTGGAAATGCTTTCCTTCCGCACACTTTATGGAAAATTAGGTAGGCCATGGCCCATGGATGTGTTTGTTTAGTTAGGTCTGGTATAAAAATTTAATTGAATTGTTAAATTCCCTAGGGTAGTAGAAAAGATGATAGAGTTTTGTCTTAGGTGGATTGGACATGTGCAGAGTGACACATATAGCAGGCACCATTAGGTTGACCAGACAGAGGAGTCCGGTAGTGAGGGAGATTAAGGAAAACTATAAACAAGAGAGATTTAAAGGTAAATGGTCTATCTGTAAACTTAATACATGATAGAGCATTATAGCGTCATTTGATTTATATAGCCAACCCTACTTAGTACTTAGTGGACAAAAGGCTTGTGTTGTTGTTGTATTGTTAAATTCCCTAGTATAGTAGTAATAAAAGTGAGTTAATGTTTAGTAGTGCCTTCCTAGAGGGTGGATACTTTTCTAGATACATACTGAATTGAAATATTATGAATGCACCATGTGTCCATATATGTTTCAATTTATTGCTACATGGTATAGCATATTTACATCTTGTTGTTGGTTGGAAATTTGGAAGACTATTGAATCTGTGAATATTAAGTTAATGCAATGAGCAGATGATAAAGGTCACTGGCTTCCATAATGGTTGCTGAAATGGAATGTCCACTTAGATTGTCAACAATATTATTGATGCTGTCCATTTCTGCAAACATGTGCTTTTGGTTATACCAATTCTAGAAGCATTTGCCGTATTGCAGTATGATGGGTTTGTCCCTAGAAAGAGTGGAAAGGAAACAAATGGATTCCTCAAGCTAAATAAAGTTATATCCAGTATCATTGCTGTGCTTCTTGATCCCTTAAACTATGTGGACTTCAAAACATTGATTGAGAATGTTTCTTTTTGTCTTGTCAGCATTGGCTTGAATCTGTTTCTTTCTGCCTTTCCATCTTGTTTTCTTTATCAATTACCAAAGTAAAAAAATTCTTTATTGACATTTACACCTTTAATTATCATTACCTTTTTTCCTGGATTTCAGGTATGGAGTGTTTTGACATCTTTAAGAGATCATGGTGCAGTGCCTAGACAGATTAAAGCATTTATGTGCTGCTCTGGTAAATTGTTTGCGATGCCGAATGTCAAAGCAACCTAGAGGTTTAGATAATCCAGAAGTTCTTGCAGAGAGACAGTGTGTATGCTATTTTTGCCTTATTTCTTCCCATCTCATGTAGCAAGGAACTTTTTTAGGGAGCAATAGACCAGTCATTCGTTGTTATTTCAATTTATGTTGTCGGAAATTCTTAATTATCACTGTTTATCTATATTTTCTGCATCTTGTGCCAAATCTCTCTTTTCATCCTTGTCTTCCCTTTTGGTTTTCACAATATTAGAATATAAGAAAAATATCTTAGATTATCCTTAGATTAGTTTCTTTCTTATCACATAGTATCTTAGAATATCTCTTAAGATTAGCTTCCATATTTCTTAGTAATTATTATAATTTGTTACCTTATTTAAGTAGAATTAGGAGTCTAATGGTTATCATTATTAGTTTCCCTATTTAACTAGGATTTGGAGTCTTGTATTAGTACTGAATAAGGGGGTTAGTGTGTAGGCTCTGTATCACACCATCAAGAACCATATTCGTAATTCAAAGTATTCAACAAACAATATTTTGGAAGACAATGGTGGAAAAGTGTTAGATAGCTATATACTTTGACCTTTAACAGGAAATGGCGGGCTTTCCTTATTGTGGGTCAAATGATAAATGTAGAAATAAAAGATTCTGGGATACAGTTAGATTCTGAGATTCATTAGTTTAACACTCACTAATTGTACAATCTAGGCGAGATATGATGCTCATCTCAATAATACCATTTTAATTTCATAGAGTAGTTATAGAAATCGTTGAAGGAGAGCTTCTAAGGCCTTTGAAGACTTAGGTAAACAGGTCAGATAGATGGCAACGAATCTATATAACCTTATTGTTCAGTTATTGAGGCACTTGTTAAGACTGATTAACTTGAATGGAATATTCATATCTGTTCTTTCTCTCAAGTTTCTTCTTTCATCAAAAGCATTAAAATTGACAAGAAAAAAGAAGAGGGTATATTATCTGTTTTATTGTCAATGCAGTTAGTGTAAGTGAGATCGAAGCACTTTATGAACTGTTCAAGAAGATCAGCAGTGCAGTGATTGATGATGGACTAATTAATAAGGTGAGTATGCCCAATCTCATGCTCTGTATAGCAGTTCACGATATGATATTTGTATATCAACCTTTCTAGATGATGGCTTTCTTCCTAGCCTACCTTATAATCATGATTTCACAAGTCTATTATGTTTTATGTAAAACTCACAACTCAAGTAATCCATACCATCTATTGCATTGTTTGTTGTTCTAAATTTTTTTTTGTTGTTTGTTTTGATGGTTTTATTTTACATGGCAGGAAGAGTTTCAGTTGGCATTGTTCAAGACGAACAAGAAAGAGAGTTTATTTGCGGACAGGGTACAGTGAGCATAATCTTGTTTTTGGTTACAACTGCTTTTTACATTTCCATGCCAAGGAAAAAGAAACATTATATAAC
Organism: Sesbania bispinosa; assembly: GCA_026901365.1. Taxonomy (NCBI): domain Eukaryota; kingdom Viridiplantae; phylum Streptophyta; class Magnoliopsida; order Fabales; family Fabaceae; genus Sesbania; species Sesbania bispinosa. The sequence continues at coordinate 365,596 of QLOH01000318.1, forward strand.
ACAAATATTTTGATACTTTTTTTATAAAATTCAACTTTGAATCATAGTTGTGGATAAGATTTTCAACTTCAGTAGTAAAATTGATTTTCAACTACAAATTTATACATTATAGCATGTTTGATTTATTCACCTTGTTGCTATATTGCATAATAAATGTAGCCTTATATGTCATCATTTGTTGATATATTAGCTAACTGGCCCTTTTTTTATTGGGTAATGTTTATGTTTATGATCTGATGACTTTGAAGTCAGTTGCCCACTGTATAATATATGTGAACCTTAGAAATGTATTGTCCTGTTCATGATTTTGTACCGTTTTATTTCTGTAGTGTTTGACTTGTTTGACACAAAGCACAATGGGATACTTGATTTCGAAGAGGTTTGCACGTGCTCTCTCTTGTCTTTCATCCCAATGCACCAATTGATGATAAGATTGAGTGTAAGAATGATAAATATTTAGAAGACTTAGATATCTTCTAGTCAACAATTGTATTTGGGTTTTGATTGAAAGGGTATTTATTGGAGAGGGAGGTAGAGCATATCTATTGTTTCTACCTTTCTGTAATTGTCTATTTATTCCCTTGCTGCATTGTTATTGATAGTAATGCATCTGCTTGTTGGGGATTCCCAAACTCTTTCTTCCTGCAGTTTCATTCCAATTGTATGATCTCAAACAGCAAGGGTTTATTGAAAGACAGGAGGTAATTTTTTTATTTTTTCATATGACATTGAATAAATGAAGAAGCACCAAAAAAGAATAAATGAAGTTTTGTCCACTCACCATTTAGGACCACTATTCTATATTGTATTTAGGTCCTCAGACAACCAGTGTGAGATAGAATTATCTGTTGGGAACTTGAATCAGACTTAACTTACATAATTTGTTTTTCTGAAGCCCACTGCAAGTGTATTTTCAATTTTTTTATGGTCCAAGGCCTTGGATTGAAAACCAGTCTAGGTCATGAGTTTTCAAAGGTTGATCAGGCCATCTTTGTCTCAAGGCTAAGGCAAGGATTTACAATGGGAGAAAAGGAGTTGAATTATAGATGATATTGATAACTTGTTCTGGAGTTAAACAACTTTATCATTGATTTTGGTAATATTTTGGTATGTGGCCCAGCTGTTTTGGGACAAAATTTGATAACTTGTTCTTGCGGGTGCCGGGTTACTGATGTGAGAACTGAGAACAACCTCGGTGAAGTTGGTAGTGTATTGCATGACACTCAATAGGATAAACAGGTTGAATATGATTTTAGTATCAAGAGTAACCCTAAAATCATAATTAAATTATTGTACCTGAGTCAAAATAACCTTTCTTTTTTTAATCTTCCAGCTTTAACATTGGAAGTTACGCATTCTCAACAACTTCATACTGCTTTTCTTTTTCCTTTTCTCTATTTAAAACTGAGATCTTCCTAGAATTTAACTGTAAATAAATTTAAATCACTTTAGTATCATAGTACAAAATCTGTAATTGTTTCTTTGTTTCCTCAGAATCTGTCTAATACTCCGATCTGAAATGTTTTTGCAATTAGCCTGTATTTGATATGCATTGATGATGGGCGTTTTATAGGTAAAACAAATGGTGGTGGCCACTCTAGCTGAATCTGGTATGAATCTTTCGGATGATGTGATCGAAAGTATTATTGACAAGGTGCTTATTGATAACTTTACATGCATGTCACATCTTATGTTCATTATTAGAATAGGTATATTTGAAGCATTTTATAAGTTCTTTTTTCTTTCTTCTTTTGCTTTCTTTATTTTATTTTAGGTTTTTTGTTAGTGTAAAGTATGAAATTTATTAATTGTTTTTTACTCTTCTTGAAAGTCTCTAGAAGTAAAAGCAATCTTATTAAGCATGTAAATTATATGTAAGGCATGCATAGTTTGGAAATCAGCAGCTTAATTTTTCTGTTTGAGATTGATTTTCTGTCATTGCCCAAATTTTAAGTGTAAGCCATTAAAACATTGGCTTTAGGCTCCCAAAAAAAGGCCCCAAAATAATTTTTATATATTAATGATATTTTTCAAAAATTATAAAATAATTAATAATTGCTTAATAGATAATATTAATCTATTAAGAGTGATTAAATTTTTTCCTAAATTAAAAAAGAATCTTTCAGCCTTTATTCTTGTGACTTCACAAGTTACCTTAGTTTTATGCATGTTGAGTTGATAATGATGATATGGCATATAAAATCATTCATGTGCTGTCATAATCTACTCTGAAGATCTGTCACTAACAGTTCTTAAGCTATTCAGACATTTGAGGAAGCTGATACAAAACATGATGGAAAGATTGACAAGGAAGAATGGCGAAACCTTGTCTTGCGGCATCCATCCCTTCTGAAAAATATGACTCTTCAGTATCTGAAGTGAGTTTATTCCTGTTGCTAACCTCTATTTGAATTTTGAAATTCTCACGCCAGTGAGGGAACTCTTGCTAAACATGTTTGGATTTGTTTGTTAAAACTTAAAATGAACCATAATATTAATAAAACTATAATCTCTGCTACCAATAAAGAGAAAAGGGCGGTTTATTTCCTTCACTTTTTAAAGCAAATTTGAAATCCTTGCCAATTCAAATGTTTGTTAAATAAACTGACAGGGCTATAAAAGAAAATAAATTATAATAGAACAAAAATGATATATTTAAATGTTTACAACTTTGTGTCTCTCCTCTTCCCTTGTGTTTATGGAAAAAGATTCTGACACTTTGAGGTGTAACACCTGGATAATAGGAAGAAAAGAGACGAGAGATATAATGGGAAAAGGAGTGAGATAGAGAGAAGAATGGAGGTGTAGAGGGTGATGTAAGAGAAATTAAAGAACCTAACTCAATTGGCAATCGTATCAAAATAAAAATTGTAACTGAAAGGGTTGAAGTTCCCTGGTCATGTGTCTTGTAATTAGAAAATAGTTAAAAGTGGAATATACGCATGCTGCATACAAACCTATTTGGACTATGCATGAACCTTCATGGGTCTTTCATAGTAGAGGTTTTGTTTAAATGGTTGCGATATAGCTTCAATACAATATATATACATTCTAATTGATTTTGTCCTGGGTGGCATCTCTAATATATCTATATATTCTCTATCTCAAGATCAATTTCGTTATCAAGATCTAGCTTCTGACAGCTGACTTGAACTGTTTCCTTGGCAGAGATATCACAACCACATTTCCCAGTTTTGTGTTTCACTCACAAGTTGATGATACTTGAGGCAACCACATCATCCATGTCACTTTCAGTAGTCTTGACAATGAGTGGACTATGTTTCACTTGCGAATGATGGGGTTCTTTGTGAAGGATTCAGTTAGGGATGGATATGAACTTTGTTTATATTTTCATTGAGTATGAGTAGAACTTTTTCTACCCTTTTTGGATAGTTGAGGTTTGTAGATTGAACAGAAGGGTTTGCTTATTTATTTTCTTCATTTAAGAATAAAAGGGGGAACAGAATAGAATATTCAGGTGTTTCAGCATTAGCACCTTCGAATTTTGGTCAGAAATATATTTGCCGTAAGTCTTGTGCAATGGTTACAGCAAGCTGTGAAGATGTCTTTGAGCATATTGTCCAGGATTGAGAATTGCTGCACCCAAAAATCTTTAGTGCATGTCAGCTCTTGTGCTGAAAACCAACATTGCCCTTTCCTTCTATTTTCTTTCGCTTAAATTTGTCATTATTTTTGTCTATAGGCGATAAAAAAAATCAGTTAGCGGTGTATGTGTTTTTGATGTAATTATAATTTTTTGCAAGGATATGTATTTGAGAAATTAATTGAAAACATTTTTTTTAGTGCCTAAAATACAAGATGGAGTGTTTTATATTTGTATGTCTATAAAGTCATCAGATTGTTTATATACGTACCCATATTTTGTTTTTAAGTATAGTCCCTATCAAGCATCTAATTAACTGCAGGTTATTTTTAATATAATTTTAAATATTATGATGAAGTCAACATTCGATTAATGTTGGATAATTCACGCATCATATCCATCAAGCTACTAGAGTAATTCCATGCACCATTTTGCAAGGAAAACAAAATTCACTTCACACATGAGTTGTGAGGGTCGACACACACAAAAATGATATAAAACATGTGGTATTTAATTCATACAATAAAATAATACAATTCATATAACATTTTTATTCTCTATTTTTTTTAGAGTGATTATCATATTTCTCTCTTTTATTTCTTTTTTTTTATATTGTGTTGTTTGTCGTACAAATAACAAAAATAACAATTCTCATAAAACATCGTGGGTCACCTTGGATTTTATCCATTATAATAAAGAAAAATGGTAATGAATGTCTTAAGACTACTTAGTTAAGAAATTATAAATAAAAAATTAAAGAAATATATAGTGTTTAATATTATAAATATAATTAATAGTTTGATTTTTAATAAAAACATTTTATTATTTGAGTGTCATTGACCTTAAAACAATCAATACATGCTTATTAAAAATACCCTACAACAATGAAAAATCAAATTTTAAAGAATTGAAATAAAATCATTTAAATTAAATATATATTATAATTTGTAAAGGATTGATTTTTAAACTTTGATTTTAAAATTAATTTTATCTACTTCTAAACTAAACAGCTCTTTTTTTTTTTCAAGAATCATTAATTCATTCATTGAACAATTACCCAACAATACTTATAAAACTTATAAAATGCTAAAAAAATACTACAATAATAATTATAAATCAATACAACAAACCAAATAGGCATAGGTTTTACACTTTTACTTACTCCTTGAGTCAGATTATTAATGTGGACAAAATACGTGCCCGCGGCTGAGTTACGTGCAACATTACTAATTTGACCTATAACTTATTGTACCGACCAAAAAAAAAAAAAAAACCTATAACTTATTGCCGAACAAGTTTCTAGGAAATTTTGGAGGTTTATACCTGCTACTAATTGATGGAGGATTGGTAACATGACAACATGGATTCCTTATTTTGTCATTCGAGTTCCTTTGATTTATTTAATACTGCCACAATATTTTAAGTGAACCGCGTCAATTATGATCTAAAAGTCAAATATTAATAGGGTTGAAATCTTCAGTCTTAGTTACAAGAAACTTTTGATATAGGATTTATCTTATTATAGGATTTATCTTATTTCATAATAAAATCTATAATTGCTCAACTCTTCCCAAAAAAGGTTGAATCCCCCAAAAAAGTATGGATCTTACCAATTAAATAATTAAAAAATCTTTTACTGGTTGATTCAAAAGCAAATTATGGTTCTCGATTTGACTCATTTTTAGATCATATTTTAAACAATGTTTGTAGTTCACTCGTTGCCCTAAAATATTAAAAATTAGGAGTGCCAAAAACGATGATGATGAATTAAAATAATACTGCCGTGTATCGGAAAAACCAAAAAAAAAAATGAAAGGAAATTAAAACATCAATTCATTAATTAGTATATAATAATTTTAGATTATAAAAATGAATGTTTACTTAAAATATGTAAATTTATTCACCAAAAAAGTTAAAATGTGTAAATTTTATATGATAGATAATCTACAATGTACATTATGGACCCGGATCCTTCTGTAACCTTTTCAACATCTGCAGCGAAATTAGCTGCGGAGTAGCTACGGAATCATTAGTAAATAAATCCGTATCTGATACCTAGCTATTGCATAGCTAACTTTTGCTGCAGATTGCAGAGAATCCTCGCTGGCACAATATCCGCACATTAACAAAAATGAAATTTGCATGTGTGAAAGTATAAATTAAAATATGTGATAATATTATATTCAAATTTTAATTATATTACAATTTTATTTATCGACACATTATCTGCGCATTAATAAGAATACCAGTGGTGTTGTAAAAAAAAATCTGGTATTGTTTGATTGTTATAAACACAAAAAGAACTGGTTTTTCTTTACCTTTGATGATAAATAGTATGGATTTAATTGGTATACATCGTCAGTGTAAAAAAAATTATATAAATATTTATTACATTATTTAATAAATATGACACATCATGTATTATTAAATTTAATATGTGACCACGTTATAAATCCAGTTTACATGCAATTGGAATTTCCAAAGTATCCAAGTCGTTGCTCAACGCTGATGCTAATTAAAAACACGATGAAATTTCCGATCAGAGGTTTTCTCTTCTTTCTTTCCCTTTCCATCTAAATTATTTTTATTTATTATAATAATCAAGTATTAGTATTTAGTTTAGTTTCGTGGGTATGGAAGCGCACAATCAGCAAAGGGCAGAAGTTTTGTGAGTCTTCTCAACACACAAAACAAGTGCTTTTTCTTTAGCTTTGATAATAGTAGAAATAGAATTATTATATATAAGTTTATTTTCCTTTTGTGTACTGTACTGTTATGTAGTATGTGGAAATAGAACATGATGAAGTTCAAGCCTACCGGGAAAAATCTTCTGCTCTGGAGAAGGAAATTGTGGGACGTGAACCCGACATACATGTATCCAGTGTAAACCAAACATGTATTTAGAATAAAATCTATCTAGTTTTGTTCTTCTACTGATTTGTCAAGTGATGTCTTTTTTCTGTTTAATAGGCATTCACAAATCAAGGACTGGCCATCAATAGGCTAGAAGATTAATAGGCTGCGGCCAACTTATTGATTTTGTGGTTTATTTTTAGAGGAGGAGAAAGGGATTCTAGTGGTTTTTTTTAGGTACATTAACATGAGATAAAAAAACAAAGAGAGAAAACTAAGAAACTCAAGGAACAAAAAGAACTCAAGTATTTGGTAAGTTCGGCTATATCAAACTAAAATTATTTCTTTAGTGTTTGATAATGTAAAGTTACCCATTGCAATAAACTTGTATTTGAAGAAACAATTTTTATCTTCACAAAAAAAAATTTAAAAACACAATTCAGCCCATTCTTACATTCTCCTCTATATTTTCATCAAGTATTTCAAAACTCATCTACTTAAAGGTTCAGAATTAATAAGAGTAACTAGAATTTATATTAACATTCAGAATAATCTACTCCTTTCATTTTTTATAATTGCAAAAATTAAAGCTCTATACGGCAAATGCCTAATCTCATTCTCAATGGTAAATCTTTTTTATGTTCTTAAAGATAAAATGAAGTAGATTGATTTTCTTCAATGTAAGAATATTATACAAGTGAAAATTGTTTATCTTGTTTAGACTTTTACTGATCCCATCCTTGGCATAAGTAACCATGTTGAATGACAACCCCAACCTAATTCCAAACTAAAACAATCCAACTCAATCCAATCCAATATACCCATCAAATCTACACCAAACCCAACCCAAACCTACCTGCCCTAAACTAATCCTACCTAGCCCAATTCAATAACTAACTCAATCTTCTTTTTTCTTGGTCTAATAACTAACTAAATCTAAACCAACCTTACTATTGTCCAAAAAATAAAATCAACCTTACCAAACTCAATCCAAACCAATTCAATCCCAATTAATCTTATGCAACCCCAATCCAATCCATTGCAACCAGAAAGCCCACTACCCATTATGTACTAACTATGTCAAGCTCTGTTGATATGTCAAGCTTTGTTGGTATATATATAACTCATCAGAACAAACAAATGTTAAATCATGTGCAATATTGAATATGTTAGTGTCCACCACACCATCTCTTGTATTATGATACAATGGCTAATGCTTTTGAATATTTTCTAATATATTAGCTTATACATATCAGGCGTTCTTTTTTTCTTTTTGGGTACATCTATATCAATATCGGCCATTGTACTTGACTACTGTAAATCCAAACCTATGAATCACAATGAAAGTGAAAAAATCGTTTCTATAATTGAAAATGCTAATAGAATTAGAACCCACCAATGATATGTTATTCGAGGAACAGATGAATCCGAGCCTTTATCTGTAACTCCCACAAGAAAATGACAGTCACCAACTGAAGGGTCTCGGAAAGTGATCATACCAAGTCCATCAAAATTGCAGCTTCGTGAGTCTTGCATTTGTAGTTGATAGTAACTGTTAAAAGCATAGGAGATATTACCTTTCTCTCCAATTCCATTACATGAACCCCCATAGTCAAGGGTCGTGCAATCTGCAACACTACAGGCAATTCTCATATGGTTTGCTACATTACTCAAATCACTGGAGGGGCTTGCTACACACCATCTAGAAGGAAGATACTCAACATTCTTTGCATTCTTCAATTCCTTGTTTCCAAGGCCAAGGTTCAATGGATACTTAGCTTGTCCATCAAAAGAGAATATCCCCCAGTGTCTTTCAAAGCCTCCTGGAAGTGTGCTCTTTGCTCCTTCATCAAGTAGACTGAAGATATAAATATCCATAGGAGAAGCACCTGGCCTCAAGGGGGTCCCTTTGTTACTAAGAACATGACTGATGAGACCTGATTGAAAACCTTTGCTGCAGTTATATTTGCACCAATAGCTCCATCTGAGGGCCACCCAATTTCCCCAATAACTATTGGGATTTGACCATATCCAAGTTTACTCAGGGCTGCAACCAAAGTGTCATAGTTTCCATCAAATGCATTGGTATAAACATTGGAACCATCTGTGACAGGATGAGTAGTTCCCTCAAAGAATGCGTAGTCTTGAGGGAAATCTCCATCATCATACAGGCTGAGGAATGGGTAGATATTAGCAACAAATGGGGCACCATTTGAGTTGAGGAACTGAACCAACTGAGTCATAATTTGGGTCAGTTCAGGCCGGAATGCTCCTTGTGAAGGAACTGAGGATTCATAGGCATCTGCATTGCAAGGGACAACTAGTTTTATGGAACCAGCAAGATTTGCTTTCACTAAAGACTGTTGTAGATTGAGTATTGAAGGCATGACCAAGTTCTGAAATTGGCCATTATAACTCTTAAGGAATGGCTCATTTCCAACAGCAACATACCTGTAATAAAAACACCAAAGGTTTAAAGGCCTTACAGAAAAAACCAAAGGTTTAAAGGCCAACGTTAGTAGTTTGTGTTTGCTGAAACAAAAATATGTATGATCACAGAGGAATTGGGTACATCATAAAACCCCTGAAGATTATCAGTTTTAGTTAGCAGTTTTTCGAAAAGAAATTCCAATGGAAAGCACCACCGAGGAAGGGAGCTAAAGGATTTATTTTTTTATTTACTTTTCCTCGATAAACGAAAGAAAATGAAAAGAATGTAAGGTCGAATATAATAAAGCAAGCAGTTGATGCTTCAATACAGTGACTGTTTGGTTGTAAAGATAGCTTTATTATACATAAAACTTTCCTCTATATTGCAGTCTAAACAATTATGGCTTCAAAACTGATGCTAGACATTCTTAAGGTTACATAGCTCTTGATTTAGAAAGAGAAAGAAACATAGCCAGAACGAATAAACAAGTAAAGAACAGAACTGAGAAGAGAACAACAAACCTGATATCAGCACCGCCTTTCCCCATGTAAACAGAAACATTCTGGCGAACCCACAAATCAGCAGCAGCAGGGGAGGAGCTCAAAAGGGGCAACATCTCATTGGGAATCCCAACCATAACCTGAATTCCACTCCCCATGAGAGCTTTAAGCACATCAGGCTCTGCCTCAAAAAGCTTCACTTTTGGAATCTTGTTATCTCTCAAGAGATCAACCACCGTGGAAGGCTTCAACTTGCGGAATGAAACCGTGCCCCAGTTGACTCCTATTGCTGATTCTGTCATGGGAACCCAACCCCAAGCCAAAATCCACAAGAACATAGTAGCAGCCAACCTGGGAGGCTCTAACATTCTGCTGCACTGAAAATGTTGATCCTTTTGGTTAATAAAAACAAACACTTTACCTGCTCATCACAGATTCTGCGGCAGTTTGAGGGGACAAAGAATGCAGTATTGGGAGGCAGAAGAACCAATTAAGAGATAGCTAGAAGTAGCACACACTATGACTGTGTAAACTGCTATCATAAAGCACATGAAGATGAATAAGAGCTTTCTTGAGAGCTCAAAGAATATTATTAAGTGATATTTCTTGGAATTACCAAAGTGCCCTGCCCTTCTAATTGTCACATGGCACATGCAAATGTTGCCTGATTTTTTTTTTCCCTTTAATATGTCCGTGTCCATAGATATTCAACATATTGGTCAACATCTATTTGATCTATGTTAATATGGACAACACAAGTACTATCATTTGTGTATTTAGTTTTTGTCGGTTAGAATGTCGCTAGAGGTTATCGATTTGGACAAGTAATATCTCTAGTCATCATTCCGTTGTTAACTTTCTTGGAGAAATGATTAATAGAGTTACGAGTAAGACTGAACAAATCCCATGATTTGACTAATTCTATAACATAAAACTAGGTGAGGTAGTTGGTAAATCACATAGGATCCTTAATTTGTCTAGTATAGGGAATACCTTAATTTAAAAGTGTCTTAAGTTTCTAATGTTCTCCTAGTAAAATTAAATGAATTAATTTTAAGCATAACTGAATTAAAACTTACAATCTTTTTTAGATAGTTGCTATTTTTTCCCAACAAATAATATATCATTATATCACAAGAAGATGTGTTTTTCAGGAGGTCAGTAATTGGAAATAGCTACTTAATTAATGTAGGTGAATATTCTACTATGTGGTTTTTTTTTTGTCAACATTCTACCTGGTTGATAAAATAGAAATTTGCAATCATCTCATGGTCCAGCAAAAAGTAGAGTGTCAAGTAATGTTTTCAACCCGAAAATGAGTAGGGCAGAAAGATGAACTCAGGTCGTTCACTTGGGAACAGAATCAGCCCTTGGATAATAACAATATCGATATAGAGAGATGGTATATAATTGTAATTTAGGCTAAGGGAATAAAAAGTCAGAGAAAGCGCATGGCGTGTACAATGTTATTTGTCGTTTAGCATAAAGGAGGCAGACAGATAAAGAGAAAGAGCCGGAGAAGTGAACATCTGGCCTTTTAGTAACCGACTTTGACGTGACGGCGGCGGTGCACTTGAGCGGCTGAATTGGCCACACTAACATTATTATTTTTACAGATTATGCTAATGAAAACCCTAATAGCACTATTTAAGGATTTACGTATAGAAAAATTTTATTGGAAATCATAACGCTAATTTTATTAGTAACATTAAATATTACATACTCCAATAAAATTTTTCTATTTTTAGATTCATAACAAGTATCATTAGGATACTTGTTAGCATTTTCCTATTTTTTATTTATAATGGTGGTAAGGATTAAGTGCATGTTCGTGTGGCAGTTTCAAATTCACTTTTATATCATCCTTATGTAAATCTAACACATAGTTGAATTGAAATGGATGTAGATCTAAGGTTGGTAAACTTCTTTCTAAACATGCTATAAGAAGGTTTGGATATGTAATATTATGTAAACTATCTAATAGCATATTTAATTTTTTTTATTGAGAAGGTCCCAAAATTACATTTAGATAAAAAATATTAGTGTGTTAGAACATTTTATCACATTCACAATGTTTAATTTATGAGCATATTTGATTTAGTATTGGAACGTGATAAATTCACGTTTTTAATACTAAAATAATTATATTGAGAAATCCAAACTCAAACTATGATAAAATCATTTTTCAAATGTGAATTTGAGTCGATACGAATTTGGATCAATGCTACTAAAGTTAGCTTGCTTGCATTGAAAAAAAATGTGCATTTTTTCCTTTTCGAGAAAATCATATAGAGCTTGTTTATTCCTATAAGTCAATACTATTGGTGATTCCTCATTTATAATTTGTTTTCGGTCCAGTATTTGTAATTTTATATACACTTTAATACTGTCTTCTCTCCCTTCAGCTTTCTTACCACTTGGAAGGAAGGGAATCAAACATCAATTGGGCATTTCGGCTAATTGGCACAGAATATGGGAAGCTTATTTGATACTCATTGTTGAGTAAGTTGTCTACCACTAGAAAGAGGGACCGCAAAGCAATAGTTGCATATGTAAGCTTATCACTTCCGGGTACTCACATTGCACCTATAACTATGCAATTTTCCTCGGATTCATTTATGCTAAGATTTCTGTGTGCCTAAAGATATAATCACAACTTGAGTTTCTATCTGCTTTTCGAACTCTCTACAAAGATGATAGATTGCATATCATTCCAAAACCTAATTTTTAAATTTATCAAGGAGAATCATTGCCTACTAGTTAATGATAAATAATAAAAGAATCTATTCGGTGAACACCCCCTCGAAAGTTAATGGTTTTGTAATAAATAAGTCTTATTGTATGATTTGGATCCCACTTAAATTAGAAGATCAATGAATCGATACCTTTTAAATATGGATGGACCAAGAAGAAAGTCTAGCTTTTGGGTCAAACCAAGGAATGCCACATTTCCTACTATGCTATGCCATGCCGTATTTTCCATCATGTCAAACATTCCCCAAAGCCCAAATGCCAACACTCACAAACAACCATTCATAGACTTTGAAGTGGATCTATATATAAATATAGAAGAGAGAATGCGGAGTGTGATTCAGTGACCTGCATCTGAGTCCAGGAAGAGTTTCTGAGAATAAGGTATTATTTTCCTTTTGTGATTTGTAAGCCGGGCACTAGTTCGGGGTTCTAACCCTTCTAATCTATGTTATCTTATGCGTCTACGTTGAAACTTATTAGACATATATGATATTATGTCTAATAAAACTTTAGTTTAAGGAAGTTGATTTATTGATAATTATGGTAAGTGCCTCCATAGAAAATATGTACAAGTGACACAAATTTGTACATCATCTGCATATCCGTCTTTTACATTAGAAACATGAGAACATGAAAATCACAGATGAATAGGATCTTCCTTCAGAGTGTGTTCCAAAAAAGCCCTTGGAGAACTTGGATGCTTGAATGTTTTAACTCCTTACAAAATCAGGCTGATTGGTGACAGATCTCACCCATGACCATTTATGATCTTTTGTATTAACTGGATTATCTGCACGAGCTACATCTTCCAATGGAATGTATGCATAGTTTCCATTAATAGGACCAGCAACAAATCCAGTATACCCTGCCATAATACCATGAATTGCAGAGTGTGCTAGGAGTGTGCAATACAAGTTATCAGTAGCATTTGCATGGACTGCACGAATCATGTATGTAGGATCTATGTACTTGACTGTAAATAACTCGCCAGGGTGATCCCTGTCCCACCATTTCTTTAGCTCTGACTTTAACCACACACCAACATCTAAGAAGACTGGGTTACCAGATTCATCCCGTTCTTCCTTCTGTGAATCACTTCTGGGTATTATATCCTGACCAGCACCCTCAGCCACTACAAGCACTGCATGCCCAATTTGCTTCAATCGTTGGTCAAGAAATTCAAAGAGCCCTCCTTTTCCTTCCAAATAGAAATCTATTTCAGGAATGAGGCAGCAGTCAACAACACGGCTGCTAAGTGTTGCATGTAGTGCAATGTGACCTGTACTTCGACCCATCAACTTCACCAGGCCTATACCATTCACTGCACTCCCTGCCTCCACATGAGCAGCATTGATTGCTTGCTGAGCCATTTCAACTGCTGTTTGGAATCCAAAAGATCTGTCAATTATTCCCACATCATTGTCCACAGTTTTAGGAATTCCAACAACTCCAACATTCAGCTTGCGATGTTGTATTTCATTAAATATCTTCACAGCCCCGCGCATAGTCCCATCTCCACCTATAATATACACCTGTATATGTTCACAAGATATGTGCATAATGAGCCCAATTAGTTTTTTTTTTTTTTTCCTTCTAACAGTTTAAGTCAAAACACAGGGATAATAAGCAATTCCAGACTAGAAATATAACAATCAGATACATCTCCATTCTAATTTCAAGAAAATCAGGGGAAATTCAAAACTTAGAAGATTTCTTCTTCTACTAATAGATTTCCAGTTTTCAACTGCACAATGGTCATGTTAGAATTTAGATTATGTTACTTGCACCTAATTTAACAATGATGTTAACGCATCCAGTAGCAAAAAGCCAGAGAGAGAGAGAGAGAGGAAACCTGATTGAAGCTGCGATTTTGGATAGCATCGACGATCTTGTGAAGATCAAAACCGCCTCTGGATGTCTGAAGCAGGGTGCCACCCTTGTTGTGCCAATCGAGAACAGTGTTGGGGTTGAGGGGGAGGGGTTCGGTGGAGTAAAACCCTCTGTAACCGGCGGTGATGCCGAAGATATGACGGACCCCATAGAGGTCCCACAATCCCACCACAAGCTCCCTGATAACGGTGTTAAGGCCAGGGCAGAGACCCCCGCAGGTGACAATGGCAACTCGAGCATGGGATGGGTCGAAGTAGACGTGTTTACGGGGTCCGGCGCGGTGGTAGGCGAAGCGAGGAGAGGGAGAGAGGTCGTCGGCGATCTGGCGGAGTACGACGTCGGATTGTGTCAAGTAGAAGCCTTCAACTTGGAGAGTGTGAAAGTAGGGGTTGTGATCCAGTGGGTTGGGGCGTGGTTGGAGGTTTGGGACATAGTGAGTGAGATGGGGCAGCTCCTTCAGCTTTATGGGTTCGAAGAAGGTGGTTATGTCCGGCAGGTTTGATTCCGCCTCTGCCATGGCCATCACCTCACAAACGAAACGAGTGAGTGTTTGTTTTGTATTCCATTTTGCAAAAGGAAAGAATAGGTGGCGCTCCCTGTGTTTGACACGCCCATCGTTTAATACACCAAAATGCACCCAACTCTTAGACACGTATACACACAATATACAATATTTAATAACCGTCCAGCATGATTAAGGTTTGAGTAGGGTATTATAATATTATAATTATAATATAATAATACTCACTGATCACTCACATATAGAGCCAGTAAAATTGGTTAACCTGATCGGACTAGTCCGTCTAAACCCGTAAAATGAGAGGGTTTGGACTCTTAAATTAAATGCCCATATTTTTACCGGGCTTTCTAGCCAAAAAAAACCTGAACTAAAACGAGTTCGGGCCTAACTGCCTAGGTGAACTAGCGTGCAACCTGAATTAATTTAAAAAATAAAAAATAGGGATAGTGATGGTGATGAGTATATTAATTTGACATTGGATTTCTTCTCCTGACAAATTACTATACTTCTTGCAAGCATTAATTCCTATTCACTGTTATCTTACTTGGTGGTGGTTCAAGCTAATTGGCTTTGGATTTATTCTCCTAGTTATGATGCAGAAGCTTTTACTTTTGCAAAATTTTGGTTGTGCATTGTTGGTGTTGTCTTCTATGATGTGATGGGTACACTTCACTGGTTATGGGTTTCTTTTTTGTTATGTGATTTTCTAACGTAATGTTACTTTGTAAAATGAGTTGGAGTACCCCATGTATTCTTTATAATTCATTTTTTTTAGCAAAAAAAACTTATATTATAATTTTTTTAGTTTTTCAAAAGTGTAATTATTTACAACTTTGAATGAATAATTTTTTTAATAAATTAGGTTTTAACCGAGTCGACTCGCACAAGCCCGCTATCCGCATAGGGCCGACTCGGGCTCTAATTTTACAGGACCGAATTTTTATCGGGTATTTTAACCCGTCTCGCAATAGCCCGCTACCCAATCCAGACCAGGCCAGGTAGCCCGTTTTGACAAATCTACTCAAATACAAATGTTTTTTTTAAATCCAGACCGAAACCTAAACTAACGTGGGTACCCATTTGAGCATTTAAAGTACATATATCTATACTCATTACTTCCTGCATTTTTTTTTTATAACTATAAAAATAATAAATTAATTAAAAAATAATTCTAACACAAATGAAAATTAATTCATAGATCATCCCAATTTAATCCTAAAATAATTTTGGTTTATAGACATGAATGAGAGACCAGAATAATAGAAGAGGAAATGAAAAGTGGTACAAATTTGATATTTTAGTATTTAGAGTTACAAAATTATAATATTTTTAGAATTATACATTTAAATTAATTAAACTAGTTCAGTACTCGTGCGATGTACGGAACGTGATATATTGTATCAATAAAAAAATATTTTTCTAATAAAATATATATCAAAACATGAAAAATAAATAATTTCTTGATATAATATTAAACAAAATAAAAAAAAATAGTAAAATATAAGATAAATTAAATATTTAGTTATTTTATTTATTGTTATTGCAGACACTTAGAAACTTAAAAATTATCTATGTTGAAAATTTTAAATAAACCTTTTATTAGATGGAGTTCATGACAATCTTGAAATTAAATCTTTTTTCCAACATTATTTCGAGATATAATTCTTTCTTTAAAAAATATAGATGTTTATTTGAGTGATTATAAGTAGTGAGTTAGCGCAATCTATAATACAAATATATTTTTTCTTAATAACATGATAGGAACATCCGTTTTCGTCTTAATGTCATGGTTTAGAAGTTTTGAAAAACTTATTGTGTTAAAATTTTCATAAGTATAAAGATCATCAATGCTATTAAATTGTGCATCTATAACACATTATTGACTATTAATGTAAATTAAAATATTCACTTAGAAGTTATCTTTTGCTTTTAAAAAATGAAGTTGTTTTTTGAATTAAAATACATCAATGTGAATAAAAACTTACTAAAAACTTATATTTTGAAATTAAATATGATAACAATTAATTAAATAAATGAATTTTTATTAATATCATATTTTTTAAAAGACTTATTTATATATATATATATATAACATTTTAAATTTAGAAAAATAACTAACTTATTTTGAAGTTTCATTATGTTAAAACCTATAATTCTAAACCCTGAACCCCATTGAATTTCTCCCTACCCTCCCACGGCTCCACCTCAATGTTGTCAATCCTTTTTTTTTTCCATTAACTCTCCTACCATGAAACTCCTATTTCAAATTTTCTTAAGTTTTTTCCCCAAATTATTAGTTGTTATTAAAATGGTTACCTTCAATATCCTCTTTCCCATATTAACATTATTTCCTATATTTAATTAAAAGAATTTTACTTCAAAAAGATTCACTTGAGATTAGTTTTCATTTATTAAAGAGTGCTTAATTAAATAATTTCATATTATTATTTATTCTTAACCTCACCCCCATTTTTTATTCCACTTTATCACAATTAACTTAAGAAACCTTTATTTACTTCTCAACCCTCACTACCTTTCTTTCATATAAAGATTAGCAAAGTCATGGGCTTTTAAACATAATATTATAATTATAATAATAATAATAATAATAATAATAATAATAATTTCAAATCAAATAAAAGATTTTAGTCATTTCATTTTTTATTTTACTCAAATATTTGTAAGTTTTATTTTCTATTTTTAATTTCAATTTGATTTTTTCATATAAATTGATTTATGGTAATTATAATGATATTTTCATTAATATAATTATTATAGTTAATTAATAATGTTAATAATTTAAAATGAAAAAGTGAAATACTATTTTTAGAATTTCATTCAAAGAAATTGACCTATTTATCCTTCTTTTAGATTTCATTGAATGCTTTCATTACTTTACTTATATATTATTATTATTATTATAAAAAAATAAAGATTAGTAACATATATTAATTTTTTTACTATAATATATATTGATAATATTTTTTTTGGAAAATATTAATTAATTAATAATATAACATCTATAAATTAAATTCATTGTATATATTATATAAGTGCAGGTACGGTTGTACGAGTAGGGTTGGGTACTCTTTTGAAGTACCCGAATCTGAACCCGTACTCATTAAAAGATATGAGTAACTACCCAAACACAAACACATTTGGTGGGTAACTATCCTAGCCGTTGGGAGTAATTTTTACGGGTATCAATTGGGTTTGGGTTCAATTGTTATCCTTATTGCGATTGAGTGCATGGTGAGGGTGACACATGTCTGGTTACTAAGTGAGGAAGTCGACACATTAGTGAACAATAAAAAGTGTGAAGAATTTTAGTGAAGTACACATACAAGATAATTACTAATAAGGTATCGGTGCCCATAAATTGAGTGAGGCACCAAAACAATCACCTATTTTTTTAAATGCTTGTAAACTTTTATAAAATTGAGAAATACTACATTTATGTTCCTATTTATCTGTCTCATATGTAGAATTTTTTATTTCTTTTTATCAGTCACATTTAAAAATCCAAGAGAGCATTAATTGCCTTTTCCCACTCGGGGAAAATTAATTATTAAAATGGAGAGATAAAATTTCAGGCATTGAACAATCATATTTATCATATTTATCAATCATATAAGCATTGAACAATCATATTTATCAATCATATCACATTTATCAATCACATTTGAACAATCATATTTATCAATCATATCATATAAGCATTGAACAAGCATTGAACAATCATATTTATCAATCATATAAGCATTGAACAATCATATATTTATCAATCATATTTTTCAGTGTCATATTTATCAATCATATAAATCTAGTGGAACAATTTTGCAACCATATAATTTTTCCTCCCCAGGTCTAGTGCTATTAAAGCTTCACTAGATTTTCTGTATCAACATTATCTTCCACTTCCGGACCAACAACTCTAAGCATTGAAGGTTGTATGTGTTAAACTCAGAAATGTGTTTCTGAAGCATGAAAAGACGTTCAAATGTGAAGCATGCATTAATGTATTATTATATATCGTAATAAGAAATTTGTATAGAGGGGAAAAAGGAATAATTTGAGCATATAAGGTGCACTCTGCATTGCCACAGGGTCGTAGTTATGATGGAATGTGCGTCAGTTAGCAAGCGGTTGAAAGTTGAAACTTTTATGGTCGGGTCGTGTCTGATTGAGTAGTCTGCATGGCTCCCGACATGCCAAGTAAAAGGGTTGCCAACCTTTTGACAAGCTTCTTATATGGCATGTAGGGAGCCAGGCAGCCTTATTATTTCAGAAATCGAGGATCGTGACCTAATTAACGAAACCTGCATATGAATAGACAACAACAAAAAAGATTAAGTGTATTTCCTTGTAATTCAGTCACTCATCCGCAATAATTCC
Organism: Sesbania bispinosa; assembly: GCA_026901365.1. Classification (NCBI taxonomy): domain Eukaryota; kingdom Viridiplantae; phylum Streptophyta; class Magnoliopsida; order Fabales; family Fabaceae; genus Sesbania; species Sesbania bispinosa. The sequence continues at coordinate 384,543 of QLOH01000318.1, forward strand.
AAAAATTAGAGAGCATTTATACATGTATATTTTGCATTTTCCAATTCATAAATTAAAAATTACACTATTTTATTTCTAATCTAAGATGTCAAAAAAAGTTATGAGCATTCACTGTAAACCAATGTATAAGACTTTATGTCGAGACATATTTACTATCTTCAATTCAGAAAGATAATCACAAGGTATCCATCAAAAAGGAAAAAATGAATGATATGAGTCATAGAAATAGTGCATTTGATTTGATAAAAAAAACTAAATTAAGAGATATAATAATATTACCGACCAAAAAGATAAACTTGCAAGATGCCCAAGCATAACGCTAGATAGGGAAATTTGCTTCTTTGGCCTTTAAATAAAGTGACTTTGTTTAACTATGTCTACGAAATTAGAATTTAAAAAATGAGTACCTTTGCAAAGAGGGATTTAAGGAATTGTTGAAACAGATAGAAGTAGGGATGACAATTTCTACTGCGTTTAGGGATCACTTGAGGGTCTGCCCTCATTTGGGCCCTTAAGAAGTGGTATTTTTCCGTGTGGGAATAAAGACATGGATACAAATCTCCTTTAGTAGGGGTGACCACGGGTCGATTTAGTTTGGGTTTACCTTATTTTTTTGACCCGAAACGAACAAGTTAAACGGGTTGGGTTGGCTTGGGTGAGTATTTTTTATGGGTTCAAAACCGAACCGAACCAAATGGGAATGGGTTGAGTCGGTTCGGGGTGTTCGGGTTGGAAATGAAATTGAAAATTAGGAAAAATGGAGAACAAAGTAGTCCAAAGGAAAACAGAAACCACAACAATCCAAAGGAAAAAAGAAACAACACAAATTAATACAATTCTAGATAACATAACAAAGAAAAATAGAGAAATCCAAAGAAAACACACATCTCTCTATTTAATCTGAAGAAAAAATAAGAAAAGATAAAGAATGGAACAACGACGAACAAGCTCTAGGAGGCACAACCAACAACAGGGACAATGTGATATGAGGATGGGAGACTAGCCGGCTTCGCGTCAGACACCACAAGGGGATGACCGAGTGGCGTCGCGACATAAGAGCGTGACCATCGACACTGTGAGGAGGAGGGCGCTGCGAGGCGGAGGGAACATATGTAGAGACATATCGGCATTGCAAGGAGGATGACACCATGACGAACGTTGGGGGCTAGTGAGATGTGGTGCAAAGCGCGGCAGGTGGGAGCTAAGGGGAAGGAATGGTCGGATCTGTGTGCCATCGTGGCTATGTGACTATTGGAGATTGGGTATGTGAGAGACCTATGGTTACTGCCTGCTTATTGTCTCTGGGATTTGAGAGATGAGAATGGGAGGCTGAGGCGATAGGGTTACTAGGTTAAGGAAAGGGAATGGGAAAGATGGAAAATGTGGGTGAGAAGTGGGAGAGTGGGAAAGTGAGAAAGTTTGGAAAAGGAGAAAGTGGGAAAGCGTGACATGATCTTATTAGTGAATGGAAAAGGGAGAATTTCAAAATTCAAATCAGAATAATTTTTTTCTCTAATTTTTAAGCATCTATGGGTCGGGTCTCGGGTTCATTAATTTAAAACCCTAAACCCGAATTGATGGGATCAAGTTGAAGATTTTGGGAATCAAAAAACCTGAAAAACTGAACCAACCTAATAAAATGTCTTCGGGTCGGATCGGGTTGGTTTGACCCATGAAAACCCTTATCCCTTATACATATTCGTGTATGTGTATGTGGACAAGGACCTTGCTCACCACCCCGCCTAGCATATATAAAATTGATATATATGTCGATATATATAAGTAATATAGTATAATGTAATATAGCGTAATATAATATAATATAATATAATATAATATGATATGATATGATATAATATGATATGATATAATGTAATGTATATTTCAAACATTTCACAAATATTTTTATATATAATGTGCATTTCAGTCATTTCATAAATAACTAATATATTTTTTTAATAAATACTAAATATATTATATTTAAAATATATTAACCTTAAAATTAAAAGGAATTGAATCTAGTGCCCTAATTGTTATTGAGTTCATGGTTGTGTGAGTGTATGAACTTATCTAGCCTTTGCGGCGCTGTCTCAACCTCAATCACAACATTTGAAATTGAGTTTGTGACTTCGTGTGTTGTGTTCTAGCCTTTTTCTTCTATGCAGTCACTGTACCCTGTAGCTCGCAACGCTCCCTGTAGCTCATACTTGCAATGCTACCTATTGCTCACACCATATCCCGATCTAATTGATGTCTCACTCACAGGGATTGTAGTATTCATCCCGTCTTCCAGCTTGAAACTGTCGCCTTCCTAATTTTTTAGGTTTTCTTAGTCTTCTGAAGATTTTTTAGTATTAATTTGGGATCCAGGTAGGTATTGATGGAGGGAAATATACCCCATAAGAGGATCAAGGATAGGGATCGGGGAGAAATTCGGGGATGGAGAGTGGAGTTTAGCCTCTGCCCCCACCTTTACCTGGGTGGGATCCATAGATAGGAGAGAGAAGAGAAAGATGAGTCTAATTGTCAAGGGTATCAACCAAGACCTTTTTTATAAGAAGAGAAATACTAACGAGTGCTATAAGGGCATTTGTTAAGGAATCAAAAATAAAAAGTTTTTATTGGAGTGTATAGCATTTAATGTTACAAGATGCGATTAATACTGTGATTTTCAATAAAAACATTTTGTTTATAGATTCTTAACCAGTGCCCTTATGGCACTAGTTAGCATGACCCTTATAAGAAATAGCTCCATTAGATAGAGCCAAAATTGTCTTCCCTTTACATGTAGTCCTCTTTGGATTTTTTTTCCTTGGAAAAAGGGAACCCCTACCCATAGTCTCGTTTCATGTTTCTTTTCTATCATACTTTTCATCTACAACATGGACAGCTACCGGGAATTAAAACATTCATTAAAAAGTTATCTTTTGCTTTTAAAAAATGATTTTATTTTTTGAATAAAAAATTACCAAAAAGTTGTCTTTTGAAAAAAATATGATAATAATTATTTAAAGAAATGAATATTCATTAATATCATATTTTTAAAAGACTTCTATATATATATATGAAACATTTTAAATTTTGAAGAATAGGTAACTTTTTTTCAAGTTTGATTATGTTAAAACTCATAATCCTAAACCATGAACTTTTTTTAAACTTTTCTCCCCCCACCGTTTTCAATCCTTCATCGAACCAACTCTCCACCATATTTCAATTTTTCTTGGGTATTTCCCCAAAATGACAGTGATTAAAATTATTCCCTCTAATATCCTCTTTCCTATGTCAAAGTAATTTCCTATATTTAATTAAAAAAATTTTAGTTCAAAAAGATTCACATGTGAATAATATTATTTGTTTCTATTTATTAAAGATACGTAACTAGATAAGTTCAAATCAAATAAAAGATTTTAGCCATTTCATTTTTTACTCAAATCTTTGAAATTGTTATTTTTTATTTCAAGTAGAATTTGTTCCTTAAAGTGTTTCATAGTAATTATAATGATATTTTCTTTAACATAAGTATCAGAGTTAGTTAATAATGATTAATAATATTAAAAATTTAAAATGGAAAAGTGAATTGCTATTTTTAGAAATTTTATTAAAAGAAATTTACCTATTTATTCTTTTTTTAGATTTCAATGAATGTTTTCACTACCCCATTTTTATATATAATAAAAAAAGATAAAAATTAGTAATATATATTAATTTTTTTGTGTCTATATTATATATTAATATTAATTAATTTTTTATTTGAAAAAGTACATATTAATTAATAATATAAGCTTACATAATTAAATTAATTATATATATTATATAAGTGCGAGTATGGGTAGGGTTGGGTACTGATTCGTAGTACTCGTACTCACGCCCGCACCCGTACCAATTAAAAGATGCGGGTAATAACTCAAACCATGATCCAAACACATTTTATGAGTAATTACCTTACCAATTGTGGGTAATTTTTACATGTACCCATTGTGTTTGCGTCCAATTATCATCCCAACTCACGATTGGGTGTATAATGAGGGTGACACATGCATGACTGAGTGTGAGGAAGTTGACACATAACAAAACTTTTTTCCGATGAGAAGTGCTTCAAATCTTGGGGATTTTATGATGGAGAATAAATTAAAGATAAATGGAACATTAGCAAATAATAAATTAAAGTGTGCCTAATTTTAGTGAAATAGACATACAAGATGATTACTAGTAAGGTACCGGTGCCCATAAATTGAGCGAGGTATCGAAGTAATCACATCTTTTTTTAAATGTATGTAAAATTTTATAAAATTGAGAAATACTACTCGTGTTCCTATTAATTTGTCTCATTTGAAGAATTTTTTAAAAGTCCAAGAGAGTATCAATTATCACTACAAAAAAAAAAAACTATTTTTAGCGACAGTCAAAAGTCATCGCTATAGGGAAAAAATCGTCGCTATTTCATAATTAGCGACGGAACCAGCCGTTGCTAAAAGCCTCGTCGTTAGTGCAATAGCGACGACATTTTACGGCCAATGCTATGTAGCGATGACTAGGTCGTTGCTAAAGGCCGACGCTAGTTCCATGGTCGTTGCTAATAATTTTTCAAAAAAAGATCATTTATCCCTAAATGTATCAATTATGAGGATCGAAGCCGCAACCTACATGATACCAAGAAGAAGTATTACTGTTACGCTATATTTGTTTCTTAAAATATATAGTGCAAAATATTATATACATAGTGAAAAAATAACAAAAGATTAGCATCGGTCAGCCAGGCCGAAGCTAAATTTTTTTTTGCCTTTAGCGTCGGCCTGACCAACACTAAATAAAAAAAATATTTTACCATTAGCGTCGGCTACATAAAAAAATGTAAAAAAAAACAACTTAGTGTTGGCCTGACCAACGCTACGAGCGACAGTGTCGTGATCGACGCTACTCGTTCGCCGCTAAATTGTTGATTTCTTGTAGTGTACCTTTTTCCACTTATACACTTAATAAGAAAGATAATAAGTGAAAAAAATCAATTATTAAAATGGAGAGATAATTGAGTAGCATATTTATCAATTATTTGTATATTTAGATTGACGAGGAATTAATTTTCAAGTTATATGAAAGGAATCAAAATAAAAAATTGAATTATTTAATAAGTTATTGATAAATTCTTTCTATAAAAAAGACATTGGTAAAATTAGATTTTAAATTATTTGTAATAAAAGATAATAAAAAAATCATTGTAATTTTTTATTGATCCGACATATGTGATCTTTTAAATGAAACATTAGATTTTCACATATCTAATTATCCTTAGATTTTACTTTATCACCTTTGCCCGTTGATTATCGCGATCTCTCTTTAATTTCATTATAATTACTTAACTTGTCATTTAGATCGATCACGATCTTGCTATGTCAAAATTGGAAACACAAGCCCACTTGAGCCAATGAAAAAAATCTTATCAAATAGGTACGAATCATATGATGCAGAACTATTCATTTATCCTGACGATTGCCAATCTTCTTTAAGTTATAAGTTATATTTTTTTTTTCATTTTTTTTCTTTGAATAATTGTTCAAAATAATTGACGCATATTAATATTTTCATTCACAATCATAACCACATTCTAGAATTTGGGCCATATGCATTCGACTTAAACAAACCATTTAAGAACCATGGTTACAAACAATAGTAGATAGTGAGTTTTGTCACCATATCATAGATATATAGATATTCATTTAAAAATTTAAATAAATTTCTTAGTTCATATTTGCCATTCTTGGCCCTATTGATGGGGTATTCAAAGTTCAAACACAAACTCCCATTACTAAGCATTGAAGGTTGTATGTGTTAGACAAGGAAATGTCTTCTTGAAGCATGAAAAGTTGTATGCATTAATGTATTATTATATACTTCCTCTTGTGTCCTAATTATAAGAACTTTTTGTATGGTCTGTCTTGGTCCTTTTTGTAAGAATCTTTTCAATTTGTTTCATGCATTATTTTTTTTTATAAAAATACCCCATTAGTGGAGGTAGGTGAGTAATTAATTAGTAGAGAGAGTATGAAACGATGGAGTGATTAAATAAAAAGGGAAAGATAATGAATAAACTAGCGCTTTGGTCCCTAACTTTCTCAGCGTCTTTTACTTTGGTTCTTGAGATTATAAAAACCCTTTGTTAGTCCCTCACTTTGACCTCCATCTTTCTCTTAGGTCCAAACCACTAACGTCTATTAAATCCTTGCAGAGGTGTCAATAGGGACTAAAGTGAAATATTCTTGATCACTTTATAAATTATGTTCTTATTTTCTTAGTTTCTTCTCTGTTATCCCTCACTCATTTCCTGTACGTTATTGCTTTGTGAGACAGTGAGAGTAATTGTAGCTTCTTCCTTTACCATACAACCTACTTGATATTATTAATTATGATCATTCCACTTTAGCACATCCATCTTTTCATTTCTTTTATGTTTAATTAATTCTTGTTCTAAAGGGATTTTTTAGGTAGTTCAAGAGCTTATTAAATTACTAGTCTCTTAAATGTTTCTTCATGTGTATTCTTTAGTTATTTTTTACATTTCTCACATGTGAGTATTTCCCCTTTGATACTCTCATATAGTGGTATGCATCCCCTATAGACTGTGCTGCTGCTAATGGCCACCACGACTTGGTTCGTGACTTGCTTAGAATTGACAACAACCACCTCTTCAAGCTCACATCACTACGCCGAATCTGTCGCATTGAGCTTGTTTGGGATGATGAAGAACAGTTCAATGGTGTTGCAAATTGTCGTTCTGAGGTGGTACAAAAGCTCCTTCTTGAGTGTGAATCCAAGTGAGGGAAGAACTCTCTCATCCGTGCTGGTTATGGGTGGCTAATGTACATTGTTGCACCAGCTGGGGACTTGGGTTTTGTTCAACAGTTTCTTGAGAGGAATCCTTTGTTGGTGTTTGGAGAAGAAGCGTATAATATCACTGATATCTTTTATGTTGCTTTCAAGGAGAAGAATTGTGAGGTTCACATGAAAAAACATTTAAGGGACTAGTAATTTAATAAGCTCTTGAACTACCTAAAAAATCCCTTTAGAACAAGAATTAATTAAACATAAACAAAAGAAATGAAAAGATGGACGTGCTAAAGTGGAGTGATCATAATTAATAATATCAAGTAGATTGTATGATAAAGGAAGAAGCTACAATTACTCTCACTGTCTCACAAAGCAATAACGTACAAGAAATGAATGAGGGATAACGGAGAAGAAACTAAGAAAAGAAGAACATAGTTTATAAAGTGATCAAGAATCTTGCACTTTAGTCCTTATTGAGTTTTAAAAAATCTTGCACTTTAGTTCCTATTGAGTGACACCTCAGCAAGGATTTAACAGACATTAGTGGTTTGGACCTAAGTGAAAGACGAAGGTCAAAGTGAGGGACTAGCAAAGGGTTTTTATAATCTCAGGGACCAAGGTGAAAAACGCTGACAAAATTAAGGACCAAAGTGCTAGTTTACTCGAAAGATAATGGGTCTCAATAAATTCAAGAATAGTTCAAGAAAAATGATACACATTCATGACAAATTTATTGTAACCAATTAAATCAACCAACTTCCGTAATCCGTGTGAAATAGTTAAAAAGTTCTTATAGTTAGAACCAGCAAAAGAAGTATCATAATATGAAATTAGGATAAAGAGAACAAAGAAATAATTATAACACATAAGATGTGTTGCATTGTCATAGGGTCATAGTTGTGATGGAACGTGGGTCCGTTAGCAAGCGGTTGAAAGTTGAAACATTTACAGTTGAGCCATATCTGATTAAGCAGTCTACATTGCTCCCAACATGATAAGTAAGAGGGTTGCCAACCTTTTGAGAAGTTTCTTATATGGCATGCAGGGAGCCAGACAAGCTTATTGTTCCACAAACCAAAGATCATGATTGAATTTCTGAAACCTACACAAGAATAAACAAAAAAAGTAATTGTATTTTCTTGTAATTCACTCACTTATTTGAAATAATTCCAAAAATTAGAGAACATTTATACATATATATTTTGCATTTTTCAAATCATAAATTAAAAATTACAATATTTTGTTTTCTAATACGAGATGTCAAAAAAAAATTATGAGTACTCACTATAATAACCAATTTATAAGGCGTTATGTCGAGACATATTTACTATCTTCGATTGAGAAAGATAATAAAAAAATAGTCATCAAAAGGGAAAAAAATGAATGAGATTGGTCATAGAAACAGTGCATTTGATTCGACAAAAAAATAACAAAATTAAGAGATACAATAACGTCACTGATCAGAAAGATAAACTTGCAAGATGCCCAAGCAGAATGCTAGATGGAGAAATATGCTTCTTTGGCCTTTACATAAAGTGACTTTATTTATGTATGTCTACAAAATTGGAGTTTAAAAATTGATTAACTTTGCTCAAAGGGTTTTAAGGAGTTGTTGAAGCATATAGAAGTAGGGATGATAATTTCTACTGCGTTTAGGGATCACTATAGGGACTGCCCTCATTTAGGCCCCTAAGAATTGGTATTTTTCCTTATGGGGATGGGTATAAAAATCTCCCTTAGACATATTCGTCAATGTGGACAAGGATCATGCTCTCTACCCCACCTAGCATATATAAAAAAATTGATATATATGTTTGTATGTAGGTAAATATATAATATAGGTTAATATATATATCATAATATAATATAATGTATATTTCAAACACTTCACAAATATATATACAATGTACATTCTAGTCATTTTATAAATAATTATAATATAATTTTTTTTAATAAATACATAATATATTGTATTTAGATTATAATAACCTTAAAATTAAAAAGGAATTAAATTTAGTGCCCTAATTTCTATTGAGTTTTTGGTTGTGTGAGTATGTGAACTTACTTAGACTTTGCATCGCTGAATTGAGTTTATGACTTCGTGTACCCTAGCCTTTTCCCTCATGCAGCCACGGTGCCCTATAACTTGTAACGCTCCATGTAGCTCACACTCGCAATGCTCCCCGTCGCTCGCACCATATCTCATTCTCGTTGACATCTTATCGCAGAGCTCGTAGTGTTCATCCTATAACATCCAAACGTTTAAAATCAAGGTTTTACAAGAAATTAGAAGTGTAATATGTTTTTATAAAAGAAAGTAGGAAAAAGAGGGTTTAAAAATGAATTAGATGGGGTAAGTCTGGAGCTTGGTCTCTCAAGCGAGAAGGCTCACACTTGAGCGAACATATCGGTAAAAAACAGTATTCTGGTTATTGATATCCTCGCTTGAGCGAGAAGCCTCTCGCTCAAGCACAATTGGTCCAAAATCAAGGGGTGCTCTCTGTTTTGTTCTCGCTCAAGCGAGGAGGAGCTCGCTCAAGCGAGACAAAGTCAGAGAGGGGGAGTGATTTTCCTAAGCAATTGCACTCAAGTGAGAAAACTCTCGCTTGAGTGAGAACGTGAATCTTGCAAAGCATATTCTTTCTCGCTTAAGCGAGCAAATCCTCGCTTGAGCGAGAATGCGCGAGACATCTTTTAATGCTGGTTCTGTTTAGGGCTTCTTCATTTATGTCTCTTCACCCATTTTAGAGCTAGTAGTTTAGAGAAGGAGAAAGAAGGAAGAAAAGCTTGGATTGAAGCTCCCACATCATTCAAGGAGCTTGGGACCATCACCCTCACCCTCCATATTCTTCCTATTACCTTGCTTTGAGGTGAGCGTGGTTCACCTACTCACTCCATTTTTTAGTGTTTCCTTTAGATGCTCTCTCTTCTATCTCCCTATTCTTGATTGTTTGTGTTTGCATTGAGTGTTATGATTATTGTTTGAATGATTGAATGGATTGGAGATTTGGGTTTTGGAAGTAGCTAGGGTTTGAGGAAAAATGAATAGAATGTATTGTGCCCTTGCATATTTCCCTTGCCTAAATAATAGAACCTTGAGGAATGTATATGATTTTAACTGCTCTTACCTCACGAGTTGAATGTACATAACTGTATAAGAGGAAAATTATGGGTCTTCGGACCAAGAGTAAATATGGGTCTATGACCTAAGAGGATTCAAGTAAGAGAAAAGGAAATGCTTAACTGTTAATTTAAGACAGGAGGTTAAAAGGCCACAAGGAAGACGTTCCTTGTATGGATACGAAGCTCAATCTTTTTTTGCTGCCGACGGAGCTCAATCTAGGTCATGGGATTAAGTGATAAGATCCCCACTAGTGTTGGGTAATACACCAAGAGGTTGATTGTGTTTGTTATTGTCTAAATGTGTTTATGTATGATATATGAGTATTCCGTTGTGCATTATCATTTGTATGAACTCCCTACATTGCTTGTATGACCACATATATTCACTAGGACTTTAGTCCCGCCACATTTCGTGGCTTATTTTAGATGCGCAGAGTTCTCAACTTGGTGCATGATTGGGAAGCTTGGGACTCTAGCTAGCTTTTGGGCCATGCTTGGCTTTTTCTATTTTGATGAAATTAAACTTTTGTATAGGCATATTCTTTTGGTGGGATATTGTATTACAGCATAAAGCAATTTGTTATCATGTCTACGATGCTACAACATAAAGCAATTTTTTCCCCTATGCATTTTTTAAACTTTTAGTTAAAACTATTTCACATGTTACATTTTCCATATAGTGCTTGTACCAAAAAAAAAGCAAATTGAACTGAATTTGTGAAAAGTCATACGTTACATTTCCATGTTTTTATTATCTTATCAAACTATCAATAGGTAATTAGTTTTTTTTGGTGCATTATAATTAGTTGATTTGTTACGTTATGTTACCATACGTTAATTTTTATCTCATTTTTTTTACTTCCATGTGACTTTGTGGTTCACTTGTTCAGCTAAATTCATTTTACAATTATAAATTTTAAATTACTATCTATTTCTATTTAACTGTCCATTTTGTGAAAAAAAATATTTATAATTAATTATCCATTTATAAACTCAATGTAATAATAATTATATCCCTTTCTATTTTATCCTTATGTTAATAAATAATCCACGATTAAAAAATTAATGAGACCCTATAGTACTAAGAGAGATAAATAATAAAATAGAAAATTTAAAATTTATTTTCATAAAAATAAAGTAATAATTACATCGGTTAAATAGGAATGAAGATATTAATTGATAACAAAGGATAAAATTGATCCGTTATTATTTTTAAAAAAGAGAGATTATTGGAAGTGAGAAAAAAAGATAGAAATAAGAGTATAGAAATGAGAGAAATATAATTATTATTTGAAAAATATGCTTAATTAATTGATATTTTTTAAGTGTTGGAATAATTAAAAAGTTCTTATAATTAGAATGAAAAGAGTGTAGCTTATATTAAGTAGAAAACTAGTATTTATCCACTATAATTTTTATTTTATTTTAAAAAATTACTTAAAATTTGAAAAGTTTTTTTTACCATAATACAAAAGTTTGATTTTCTCTTATCCAAATCCAATATCGTCCTAGTAACTTTTCTGTTTTATTCTAAATTATAATATAATAGGATAATTAATTAATAAATTTAAACATATATTTATACACAATAATTTTCTTATATATGTTTTTAAACATTTTTATTTTAAAGTTTAAAACTTAAAACATAACCAATTTTTTATATTAATTATCTTAATTTAAATTATTTTAAAAGTATTAATAAAATAAAAATATTCGTTATTATTGCTATGTATAAGCAACAGCACTGGCATGGAAGCATACAAAATTGATCTCCACTAGTTGTATAATACCTCATAACTAACTATAATCAACATTCTCCTTAGGCTATTTATCTGCATTTGTACCAGTTATTGTTTTGAATTGTTATGTACTCTGATTTTCCCAACTGAATCCTCTCTTAAACAGATTTCTGTTCTGATTTCCTGATATTCTCAATCATGATCACCAACAGACTTCCTTCATCCACCGCATGGGACTCCTTCCACTCATTATTTATAGGGTTGTTGCATGGTAGTAGCTTCTCACTCACAAGTACTGAACCATTTCTGAAGAGCAGTCAAAGAGCTAACCTCCATTGCTCTTTCTTGTGAAACCATAATGTTGTCCCCTAACCATTCAGTTTTCTTTTTATTTTCAATCACTCTCTTTTTTCTGTTCCAAGCACCTGCTTTTGCAGCGAAAAAGGTAATTAATTAACCTTTATGTCACCGCTATCTCTTTCTTTCATCAACAGATACACTTTGCTTACTTGCATTTTTGTGCACTCACTCTGTTTTGTTTTTTTTTCAACTTTTATGTCACCATTATCTCTTTCTCTCTTGAACAAACAAATCGGTTACTTATATTTTTGTTCAAGAGCCACTCACTCTGTTTGTTCAAGTTTTCATCTTTTTGCTTTTGTGCATTGTTTAAAGTTTAAACTGACTCTTGGGTCATCTCTTCCTTTTCCTTGTTTTTTTTTTTCAAAGTCTTACATAGTGTACTTGGGATCGCACAACCATGGTGAAGGAGCTACAGATGCTGATTTTGATCGAGTTACAGAAACTCACCATGAGTTCCTTCAATCCTATTTGGGAAGGTACACACTATTTGAATGTACTAGAGAAACTTGCATGGCCATTTTGTTATTTCAAACTTCAAAACATTTCTCTGATTAACGTTGTAATGCAGCTCCGATAAAGCAAAAGAGGCAATGATATATTCTTACACAAGGCATATCAATGGCTTTGCTGCCATGCTCGAAGAGAAAGAGGCTGCTGACATTGCAAGTAAGAATACAGCAAAAGCTTTGTTTTCAGCGTGATGAATAAAGTTTTAAATCTAATCAAAGTTACCACTTGGTGTTTGATGCAGAGCATCCAAGCGTCGTGTCAGTATTCTTGAACCAAGGAAGAAAACTACACACTACGCATTCGTGGGAATTCATGTTAATGGATAAGAATGGTGTAGCTGCTTCTGATTCTCTGTTTAGTAAATCCAGATATGGTGAAGATTCTATTATTGGTCATCTTGACACTGGTAATTATGCTTTCTATCTGCTTCTTGTATCAGCTGCCATTGTAAAATTTCACCTTTCCTGAGTGACAATTGCATTAGGCCAGTCATGTGTATAAATTATTATTGCTCTTTTTTCATTATTATATCATGTAGGGAATTTGGACTTTAATGATCTATGGTATCACACAAACACAAAACAGGCATTCTTTACGTATTAAAAGCTAAAAAAATGAAAGGCCCTGTTTCCTACCTGCTTGTTCTTTCTTGATGGCTAATAAAAGTACCATAACTTTCTCTGTCATCTTTCATTGTGTCATTCCCTCCTGCCCCCTTTAATTAAAAAAAAAAAAATAGAGATGAAAAATGTGCAATCACTATCCACTTGTCAAAAGCATCATCTGTCTGGTTAGCAGCCGTGTAAATCACTTTGGCGTGGACCCTATTCATGTGTGACAAATGACCGTGACCCATTATGTTTTTTCAATAACCCATTTCAAACAGCAATGTTTGTCATTTTTTCCTAATGTGCAATGTGTTCCAAAAATTCATAAATTGTTCTTTTTCTCTTGCATTACATATTGTATACACAGATAGTGTACTTCACATTTCAACGATCCATACCATATGCCTCCCATGAAGATTCACTGCATACAAATCCTGTGCAAGACACATTTGTTATTGTTTTCATTGAAGTTTGATTAAAATTTATGTGCTGTAGGTGTATGGCCAGAATCTCCGAGCTTTGGTGATGAGGGAATGGGACCCATTCCTTCAAGGTGGAAAGGGACTTGTGTGAATGATATGACTGGCTTCCGTTGCAACAGGTCATTAAGTTCCTTTTTCGTTTTTTTGACCACATTTTCTCAATTTAGAAGTATCTTTTATTTTCTATCTCATTGAAGAAAAAAAATGTAACACTATTTCATTATTTTGCAATATCTGTCCTTTTGGTATTGTCAGGCTGCAAACTACATAAAACTTTGAAGTTATAATATAATCCATTTGTCATGAACGCAGGAAGTTGATAGGAGCAAGGTACTTCAACAAAGGTTATGGTGCATATGCGGGGGCCAAAGTAATGAGAAACAGTACGCTTAACAGTCCACGAGACTATGAGGGTCATGGATCTCACACACTATCAACCATAGGAGGAAACTTTGTCCCTGGAGCAAGTATTTTCGGGTTGGGTAATGGAACTGCCAAAGGTGGTTCTCCCAGAGCCAGGGTTGCTACTTACAAGGTGTGCTGGCCACCCATTGATGGCAATGAGTGCTTTGATGCTGATATCATGGCAGCCTTTGATATGGCCATCCATGATGGTGTTGATGTTCTTTCCCTCTCTCTCGGAGGCCTTCCCAGTGATTATTTCGATGATGGTCTTTCCATTTCTGCATTCCATGCTGTTAAGAAGGGCATCACTGTTCTCTGCTCCGCTGGAAATTCTGGACCCTTTAAGGAATCTGTTTCAAATATCTCACCTTGGATATTAACCGTTGGTGCAAGTACCTTGGACAGAGAGTTTGATTCCGATGTTGAACTCCACAATGGACAGATCTTCAGGGTATTCATTTCTTCTCTCATCTTTTTTTCTTTTCTCCAATTAATGTTTCATTTCATTCTTGATTATATTATTAATTGTCATGCAGGGAGCAAGCCTTTCTAAAGGTTTGCCAGAAGATAAGCTTTACCCTCTCATTAGGGCTGATCAGGCAAAACTGGCTTCAGCATCAGTAGCAGACGCGTAAGAAGTGCTACTTGCAGTCTGTTTTTGTTAAACTATATAAATTTAACAACTATACAAATAATTTTACACAGTCAATATCTAATGATGTGTTGATGCATCATTTAACCAGTATAATGATAACGTAAGGTGTCATATTCATAAATATCATTGTAAGCCTATAGGAATTATACTCTCTGTCTATATATATATATATGTTAAGTGATTTTGAATAAAAGTACCTTTGATTGTGTAGTATTCTGTGCAAGAAAGAGACAATTGATCCCGAGAAGGTGAAAGGGAAAATATTGGTTTGTCTTCGAGGTGAGATTGCAAGAGTGGAAAAGAGCCTTGTTGCTTTGGAGGCTGGTGCATCAGGGATGATTCTTTGTAATGATGAACCTGATGGGAATGGCCTTATTGCTGATCCTCATTTCCTCCCTGCATCACAAATTACTTATGAAGATGGTCAAGCTGTCTTTGCCTACATCAATTCAACCAAGTAATTAACTCACTCTACATATATAAATTAAAATCTCTCTTTCTTAATCACATACCTACCATTAATTGTTCAATTAATAACATGCAGGAACCCGCTAGGATATATTCGTCCACCGATAACAAAGTATAAGATAAAGCCGAATCCAAGCATGGCAGGATTCTCGTCTAGGGGACCTAACTTTGTGACACCAGAGATCCTGAAGCCTGATGTGACTGCTCCCGGTGTCAACATCATTGCTGCCTACTCAGGAGCCGTTAGCCCTACAGAGACTGACTTTGATACGCGTAGGGTTCCTTTCATCACAATGTCTGGAACCTCCATGTCTTGCCCTCATGTCGCTGGAGTTGCTGGCCTTCTCAAGACTCTGTACCCTCATTGGAGTCCTGCAGCTATCAAGTCTGCAATCATGACAACTGCTAGGACAAGGGACAACACTGGTAAGGCAATGCTTGATGATGCCGATGGGAAAAAGGCAACACCATTTGCCTATGGATCTGGCCACATTAGACCAAATCGTGCAATGGATCCTGGCTTGATCTATGACTTAACCATCAATGATTACCTAGACTTTCTCTGTCTCCTTGGTTATAACCAGACTCAGATCCAACTTTTCTCTGGTGCACCTCAATATCGTTGTCCTGATTCAACAATGAACCTCCTGGATTTCAATTACCCTACAATGGCAATCCCTAAAGTGTACGGCTCAGTTACTTTGACGAGGAGGCTGAAAAATGTTGGTTCGCCAGGCACTTACACTGCAACCCTCCGTGTACCCGCAGGCGTTTCCATATCTGTGGTGCCTGATACATTGAAATTTGAAGAGATTGGTGAAGAGAAGAGCTTTAAATTAACAGTGGAAGTTACAAGGGCAGGTGTGGGTACAGTATTTGGAGGAATCACTTGGTCAGATGGTAAGCACTATGTGAGGAGTCCAATTGCAATTGGCGGCGTTAGAGCATAGATCAAATTGATTAGGAAAGTAGGTAGGTACTAGAACCGGGAATTATTGGTGATTGAATCATCTTTCTAAATCTTCGTAGGCAGTTTTTTTAGATTCTCATCTCATCTTATAAATAAGTATTTCAATTTTTATTTAAATAAATAATCATTCTATTTATCATATTATTATTATTATAAAATAAAAATGCATATTAAATTACAAACAAATTAAAAATATTGATTTGAGAATATTAATTTTCGTTCCCATATGATCAATAAAATTTTCTAAAGAATCATGTATGCCTTTTCCTAAAGTCTTATATTGTCTTGATACTATTTTCTTAAATTGATACAATTAATTTGTATTTGCATCCATATGCAAACATAAAGAAAACACAATATTTTTTCTTGAAGGCAAGAGTGCCATTGTGTCAAAAACAAACCTTTAAGTAAGGAAGGACGAAGAAAAATTAATCAAAGATATAATCATGAATGATTTAGCCTATGTCATTTAAAAAGTTTTTTTTAGATATTTAATGAATTACTAAAGGCATGGAGTTAATTTGCGAGTTTTACCCCAATCACTATTCTTTTTTAAATTTTTATCACGATGCGTAAGTAGGTTTTATAGTGTGGCAATGTTGACATTAGTGCACATATATATAATTACTTTTGCAACAAGGAGTTATGGTAACGTCGAAGTTTCAGTACATTAAAATCGGCGGGTTATTATACTACGAGAATTCCTAAGGTACATAACACAGTGGTTACATAAATTGTACCACTGTGTTATTTAAGTTCAAACAAACAAAAAATAGAGAGAAAAAATGATTGATTTGTACTTAAAGTGCAGTGTGGTAAAAGTCTGGTAGTTACTGTATTATGTACCTTAATCAGAACTCATTATACTATTGGACGATCAAAGAATAGGACGTTGGGAAAGAAACAAACAAATCTCCCATAAAAAATTTCTTATTTAATTTTTCCTCCTTTAATCAATAGATGCGTATGAGCAAAACAAATGTGGGTCATGCATGGCACATGAGACATCTAACTTTTTGTTACTGAATTCTATGAAGAGACTGCATGCGTTTGAATCGAATCAACAAGCTGGTTAGGACACTGGTGAGAACTAAAGCATGATGAACATGGTTGATCCATGAAAAAGGATGATTTGCATAGAAGAGAAACAAGCCACTACTCCATCGTTTTCCCCCCAAGTTGATGTTTTAAAAGTTTTTTTTTTTAGTTTTTACTTTATACTATTTTTTGAAAACTCAAAATAATATTAATTATTAAGTGCGTCAAATATAATTGATGTTATCATATTAGTGGAGACTAGCTAATGTGGGTGATTTTGAGACAATCAATTTTTTTTTTAAAAAGGACCCGGATTTGGTGCAGTCAATAAATATAGGTCGCCTGATTTTAATTGGACGGCTCATATATCAAAATAAAAATATCTCAACATATGAGTCGTTCGATTAAGATCGGACGACCCATATTTTTTTACTGCATCAACTACACCAAAAACCTACTCATATAATCCAAATCCAATAAAAAAATTACACTTATACCCACATCTTTTCCAATGTATACATGTGTGTGCTTTTTCTCCAATATGGCCCAAAATTAATGAAGGTTCACTTTCATGAGATTTAACATGGTTGGTGGTTTATCATAAATCTATAGACAAAGACACTAATGCTAACTAGATTTTCACAATTTACAAAGTGATGTGTGGTTTACAATGATGATTAAACCTTTGTGATTTTTTTTTGTGATTGTGTCTGTGAGAATACAAAAAAATGTAAATTTTATAGTTTCCATCAACTAAACAATTATTGTAAGAATCTATTTAATGCTTTTTGTTGGGATTTAATGCTTTCATCTTATATTTCAAAATAAACACAGTAAATACATTGTTAGGGAGGGGTGACGAGTATTAATTATGATTAAACTCCGAATAGAATTACCTCTGATGATAGGGGATACCTATGGTTAACACAAAAAAAAATATAAAATAAAAAAAAAGATTTGACACTTCAATAAAAAAAAAAAACACTTCAATAAAAAGATCGTTCCACAAAAATGATGAATATAAATATCTTACACATGACAATGACAATGTCATGAATACAAATAATATAAAGTGTAATGAAATAAATTATATTATATCTTATTGCTTAAATTATTTAAAATAATTCAACATTTCAATTTTTTAATTTAAAAATTATAAGATAAATTTATTTTTATGTTTCATTTTATCATAAAAATATTTAAATAATATTTTTTTTATTTAATTCCATTTCAATTTTTCATTTTATTTCACCATGCTTGTTAGTAATTCACTAAATTAGATAACTGGGGAAAGGTATATAGTTAGAATGTGAGGTAGCATTTTAATTTTTTTTTCATATATTAGATGAAATTATTTTTTATAATTTGATCTTTCAATAATCTTCATTGATTATGATTTGTCACTTTAATAATATTCTTATTTGTTATTTTATAATTTTCAATAAATTTTACCGAACAATTTTAATCAACTTTTATTTAATTTTAAGTTTTAAAAGATTTATTTTATTTAGAGTGTGTTTGATAAGATATTTTAGTTAGAAGAAAACTAAAATCATTTCATTAGTATTTGGTAAGGTGACTTTTTTTTAGATAGTTACTATGAGCTCTTTTTTAAAAGCTAGGTGAGGTTACTTAAAAGAACTCCGGTCTTCGATTACTAGTTAATAATTAACTGAAAAATTATTATAATTTTATCCCTCAACAACTCTCATTTATTATTATTTAATAATTTTTTTTGACAAAATTATTTAATAATTAATTAGTTAATAATTAACTAAAAAATTATTATAATTTTATCCTCAACTATTCTCCCTCATTATTATATAATAATTAATAATATTTTCAAATATGATTTTATCTTTTTTAATTAGTTTTATGAAACACTTTCGATTAAGTCAAGTAATTTTTTCAATTTTTAACTAACTTTTTTAACTTTCAACTAAATTTTTAGCCAGTTTTATTAATTACAGTCTTAATTTTCATGAGTTTTATGAAGCGGTGGTGGTAATGAGTGATGAGAAATCGCAGAGCAGGAAGAGACGAAGACAAGAGAAGAAATGAAATGATGTGTTTTATTGTTTTGCCTATAAAATAAATTAAAAAGCAAAAATATATATGGAAGAAGGAAAGAAGTAGGAAAGTAGAAGTGGAACGAATACAATACACTGAAGTCTTGAAGAAGAAAAGTGTGAGAAAGGAGAGAATCCAATTTGAGATCTAAATTCATAATCTATCAGATTCGGATCCTGTTTTATTTTTTATTTTTTGTTGATTCCCAATTTTCCTTCAACTTCAATCTTATATTCATAATAATAATAGAGAAATTCATAAGAATAAATAATTATAATTTATGGCTTCTCCTGGGAATCCAAATCAAAATATTGACTTCCAAACGCTTTTGAAGGCAACAACATCCAATCCAACTCCCACTCCCACTTCTTCTGCTCCTTATCATCAACCTCACTATCTTCCATATCCAATACCTCAAATGCATGCTCCTCCACCACCAAGACCCGTCTTCCAACCCACTTCCCTCTTAATGGGCAAGGGCACCCAACCACAACCCCAAAACTCTGCTTCTATCCCTATCCTTGAACCTCAGAGGCAGAGCAGTAAAGTCCCAAAAGGACGGCATTTGATAGGAGATGATGTTGTTTACGACATTGATGATAGGATGGTACAGCCCCAGCTTGAGGTCACTCCTATCACCAAGTATGCTTCTGATCCTTGCCTTCTCCTTGGCCGTCAAATTGCAGTCAATACATCTTACATTTGCTATGGACTCAAACTTGGTGCCATCCGTGTCCTTAACATCAATACTGCATTGAGATATTTACTTCGAGGTCACACCCAGGTGCCTTGCTTGCTTTTCCACTCTTCTCTTGCTCAATCACATTCTTATAATAATGACTTCACTTATCTGACTCTATCATCTTTTTATGTAGAGAGTAACAGATATGGTTTTCTTTGCTGAGGATCTTCACCTGCTGGCCACGTAAGTAAATATAAAATATCCCTTTTCAGTTCCTTGCGTTGCATCTCATTTTGCCTGCACTACACTCATTATAATCATATTCACAGTGCTAGCACTGATGGGAAAGTTTTTGTATGGAAGATCAAGGAGGGCCCTGATGAGGATGACAAGCCTCAAATCACCGGAAAAGTTATCTTAGCCATTCAAATATCAGGAGAGGGTGAATCAGTACATCCCCGAGTTTGCTGGCATCCCCACAAACAAGTAAAAGCAATTTTATAATTGTGTTCATTAACTTTACTATCTTCCAATTTATGTTAATTCCTTTAAAGGTTTAGCTTATTAGTTGCACCATTTTTTAAATTGACCAACAGGAGATTTTAATGGTTGCTATCGGAAATCATATCCTCAAAATTGACACCATGAAAGCTGGAAAAGGTCAATTTTTTTCTGCAGAGGAGCCTCTCAAATGTTCTGTTGATAAGTTGGTTGATGGGGTGAAGCTTGTTGGTAACCATGATGGTAATGTCACTGAGTTGTCAATGTGCCAATGGATGAAGAGTCGATTAGTTTCAGCATCAGCAGATGGCACGGTCTGCATTTGGCTCTCCCTCCTTTCCTTGTTTTGTTGCTTTCTATATTTTCATTTTCCAATTTTATGCTAGTGGAATCTGTGAAATAGTTAACATGGTCTTGAATCCCCTTGCCATGAAGAGTGTCAGGGTAACTGCAGAAGTTTATACTGGAATCTTTGAATGATTCATTTTTTTTTCTAGTGGAGTTTATAGCTAATTAATTCATGGCATAGGTTAACTTCATATTGAAGTTGTCAATACTAAGAAAAGTTTTACATTTTATTCACTCTTATTATATTTTCCATTTATCAATCAATTACTCATTTCTGTCAACAGGTGAAGATATGGGAAGAAGGCAAGACATCGCCACTTGCTGTTTTAAGGCCACATGATGGTAAACCTGTTAGTTCAGTGACGTTCTTGACTGCACCTCACCGCCCTGATCACATTGTTCTTGTCACAGCGGTATATGGTCCTTGGCTATTAGCACGTGCTCTAGGTGGTGTCCAAGATTACCATGGCATTGTTCATAAGTTAATATCTTTTTTGATATATTTCCTTTACTGCAGGGTCCACTAAATCAGGAACTGAAGGTGTGGGTCTCTGACAACGAGGAGGGCTGGTTATTGCCTAGTGACTCTGAGTCTTGGAATTGCATCCAGACTTTGAATATAATAAGCTCTTCTGAAGCTAATCCTGAGGATGCATTCTTTAATCAAGTTGTAGCGTTGCCCCGTGCTGGTTTGTTTCTGCTTGCAAATTCCAAGAAAAATACAATATATGCTGTACACATAGAGTATGGTCCTAATCCAACATCTACCCGCATGGATTACATTGCTGAGTTTACAGTCACAATGCCTATATTAAGTCTTACTGGAACTAGTGACAGTTTACCGGATGGAGAACATACTGTACTATATTGTGTCCAAACACAAGCTATTCAACAGTATGCACTCAACTTGTCTCAATGTTTGCCTCCACCCCTGGATGATGTTGAAATTGAAAAAACTGAACCCAATCTATCTCGTGATTTTGATGTCTTGGATGGATCTACTAATCTGGAACCTGGAAATATGTCACAAGTTCATTCTAGCGGCTCAGGAAGTGTTCCTGTTGTAAACCTTCCTGTAAATTTGGTTTCTTCAGATGTTTCTTGTTTGCCTGAAGCTTCTATTTCTGATACAGAAAGCAAACCAAATGATTTGCCTTCACAGAATGGTCTTGATCATATCCAGGCTGCTCCACCTCCTCTTCCCCCGAGTCCAAAATTGTCCCGGAAATTATCTGGTTTGAAAAATTCGGCAAATAATTTAGAGACCGCTCCGACAAGTCCTGATCACATGAGCGAGCAGACATATCTTGATTGTTCAGTTGAAGGGAGAATGGAGTCTGAAAAGGATAGTATGGCTGATGTGACTTCATCAGGTGACAGTGACAGTTTGCGCAAGAATGATAAAGTTGTGCAAAATGATGTCTCTGTTGTTTCTACTCCCCCTACAATATTTAAACAACCTACCCATTTGGTAACTCCGTCTGAGATATTCTCTACAGCTGCTTTATCTTCTGAGAATTCCCAGACCTGTCAAGGTACGAATGCAGCTGAACCAAAGGTTCAAGATGTGGCCTCCCATAGTGATGCAGAAAACATTGAAGTAGAGGTTAAAGTTGTAGGTGAGACAGGTTCTGACAAAAAAAATACTGAGTATTACAGAGACAGAGACTCTTGCACCAGTGTTACTGAGAAGAAAGAGAAGTTCTTCTATTCTCAGGCCTCTGATCTGGGCATTCAGATGATCAGAGAAACTTATAACATTGAGGGGGTTCATCAGGCTGATAATACTATTGATGCTGCTTATCAAACCTGTAACCCTGTTGAGGAAAAAGTTCAAGACATGAGTAAGTATTTACCTGCAAATTCCAGTGAATCAGAAACTGCAGTTGCTGCTTCTCAGTCTTCAATGCCTGCCACAGGTAAAAGACAGAAAGGCAAAAGTTTTCACGTGTCTGGTACATCTCCCCCTTCTCCTAGTCCTTTTAACCCAATAGACTCATCAAATAATCAAGGAGGAGATTCAGGAAGCTCATCCATGGAAGCTGCTTTGCCACAGTTATCTACTGTGCAGGACATGTTGGCCCAGGTTATTAATTTACATTTGAAATTTTCTTTTAGTTGTGGCAGGCTCCTAGCTTTGTTTTAACAGGGTGTATACAATTCATACATTTGTAAAATTACTAACATGATTTTATCAGTGCTATTCTTTCTGACTTATTATTGAAGTGTTTTGTGTAGTGTATTTTGCGTTATAAACATGCTCCATGTAGAGCATAGTTAAGTGTTATATAGATCATTACTACTAATTTATTAAATATATATACTGTGACCAAATCTTGGGTAGAATTTTAAAGGAATAGACCTGTCATGTGATAGAGTGTGATAGTTTACTTCCATCTCCTTGTCACGTCTTTCAGCTTTATTCCATTTCAGTTAATCTGAAACATTCAGCTTTATTCCATTTCAGTTATTCTGAAACATCCACAACCAACGCATTGTCTGTATTTATATCAGCACCACGTGTTTTCTATGATTATATGATTTCATGTCCTGGGGTTGATGTTATTTTTTTAAAGCTGTGCCTTACAATGATGCTACTTTCCCTGGCACCAATCCAAAATGAAATATATGAAAACTAAAGTCTTTCCTAGGAAAGTATCTTTTCTCATCTTTAAGATATTTTGTCACCCTTGTGTACACATGTCAGACAATGACCTTTTTTTATTTTTTTCCTCTCTTGATCTCCTTCGTTTCCTACTTTACAGTTAGTAAGCATGCATAAAGAGATGCAAAAGCAGATGAATGTGATGGTTGCTGTCCCAGTTACCAAGGAGGGCAGAAGGTTAGAAGGAACCTTGAGTCGGAACCTGGAGAAAGTTGTCATGGCTCACAGTGATGCTTTGTGGGCTCGCTTACAAGAGGATAATGCAAAGAAAGAGAAGTTAGAGCGAGACCATGCACTGCAAATGACAAATTTCATCTCCAATTTTATAAACAAGGATTTGACAGCTCTATTGGAGAAAATCATGAAGAAGGAAATGTCTTCCATTGCATCAACTATTACTCGTTCAATCAGTCAGATTATAGAGAAAACAGCATCGTCAGTTATCATGGAGTCATTTCAGGTTTAGATTAATTTCAACACTTGAAAGTATTACTCTTCAAATAAAGTATAGCTGGTGGAATCCGCATTTTCAATAGTGCCATCACATGACAATATATGATCTTTATGAGACTACTATACATTGTTTTTTGTCGACTTGGTTTGAGGAATTCCCTTTTCTGAGTGATTTCCATCACAGAGACAACTGTTATGAATGATTCTCATAGTAATATCGTAAATTGCTCCTCACTACTACGGAGGCATTTTTTATTTCAATATATCTGACTTAGGTTCTGCTATAAATTCTCCAGAAGGGGGTGGGAGACAAGGCGCTGAATCAACTAGAAAAATCTGTTAGTTCAAAACTTGAAGCTACAGTGGCTAGGCAGATACAAGCACAGTTTCAAACTTCTGGCAAGCCAGGCCTCCAGGTAAGCACGTGGTCAACTACACAACATCTTTGCATTTTTTTCTAATTCTATTTCTTCATAATGTTGAACATGAATTTCTGTCTTCCTGTGCTTTATCATGTGCTGTAGGCAGTTAGGCAGTTACATAGGAGATATTGTAATAGTGGTTGACATTCGTTGATTTTTTGTTAGTAGAGCCAAGCCTTAGCTCAGCTGTAAAGAGAAAATCCCTTGGAGGAGAAATCTGCTAGTTCTGTTACTCTACAGATACACCATTTTTTGCTATCTTCTCTTCTTTCTGTAATATTTCTTTCTACCTAGTTATTCTGTTTCCCCTTCCCATTCTGTTTCTGTGGAACCCTAACACCATTGAAGATTCGCATGACTTGGGCATTGCATCAATAAGAGAAGAAAAATTTAATCAAATTAATGATTTCCTAGATAACACTCGAATGTAAGGTCTTCCTGCGTTTTGCTGATAACTTTTACTTGGAGAAAAGGCCACGAAATTGCAGTTTTGTTTCATCGATATCTGACAGTTGGATGAGTTTGGTTTCTCCAGTTCTTTGTTTATTTATTAATTCTTATTTTGTAATTAGATATATGTTTCATTAGTAGCTTTGCTAGCTCAGATATATCTGCATGTCCATTCCTCCTAGGTTGTTCCTTCTTCAAACAGCTTACATACTAAAGATCTAGGGTTCTATGATTAACTAAAGGCTTCAGCTTGCAAGCTATTTAGGTTTCTGGAGCTTTTGATAGGTTTAAACCTAGAGTTTTATAATTTTATTTCTAGGTAAGTTTTAATCATACCTCCTTCAAATTTACTGATTGGAAGGCCATTTCTCTGGCCTGTGTTTTTAAGATGTTTTTGACATAATTTGTTATGAAGGATCTATGCACTGTCTTCTTTTTATATTACTCTTGGTAGTGCAATTCAAGTTGGCTGCATATTTGGGTTTATATTGACATTTGCTTTTTGAATGGTCTGGAACTTGTTGCATCTTACGTAGCTTTGGTTAATTGTTTCTTCTGTTGTTTTTGTTTGTAGGAAGCACTTAAGACTAGTTTGGAAGCTTCAATCATTCCGTCATTTGATATGTCATGCAATGCTATGTTAGAGCGAATTGATGTCACATTTCAGAATGGGCTTGCAAAGCACACAACTGCTATTCAACAGCAGTATGATTCTGCTTATTCACCTCTAGTCATGACTTTAAGGGTATGTGCTGGAATGCTGGATTCTTGTTTTGAACAGATAACATAGTTTCTACTTAATGTTGGTTTTCCTGCTGTTAGATATTCTTGCCATTATCATTACAGATTCAATCATTTATGTTTCATTAACTGACAAATGTTTTATTAGAACTTGGTGATAAGTTACTTGGCACCAGTCAGATGTAATTTAAGGAATTTTTGTAGGCTGTGGTGGAATAATTTTTGTTCCTTTGGAAACCATACAATTTTATAATATATATGTGTCTGGAGGGGGGGGGGGTAGAATTATGTAATGATAGGATATATTTCACTTACATGATATTTTTCAAAAGAAATGATTTAGCATAGAGCCATAGACGATTTATTAATGGTATATTGTCTTATGAAATTAACGTGATTAGTAAACTAATTTGGAAACTACAAAGTTTTATTGCACATCTCACCACCAGGGCAAAAAGTCAAATCATATTTTATTAGATATAAGATAAGAGACCATTTATGTGCTTTCACCTAACAACTTAAGCTTTCAGGGAAGTTGGTTCATGATATGGTATCAAAGCCTCTATAACCAAGTGATTTAAAGTTCAATCCTTGTTTCTTCCATTCTTCTAAATAAAAGTTAAATTTGAAGACAAGGTCCGATAAGCCTATGCATTGTTCACATTTCAAGCCCAAACGACTCTTGTGTAAGGGACATGGTAGATAGATATAAAACAATTCAAGCGCTTTCACCTAATAGCTTATGCTTTTGGGAGATTTAGTTCATGACATATTTATTTGCATATATGCAAGGGTAAGTCTATTAAAGTACACATACATGTGTTAAACACATTGACCTATTTGTGGGTCTTTAAACATTATTAGAATCTGACTATAAGGTATTAATCTTAATCAGGTTATATCTCCAACCTGGTCTCTCTCCTCTAACAAATATTGATAGGTTTTACCCCCCACTCCCCAAAAAAATATTGGCGTGTTATTAGTAAGTATATGCTGGTCTCTAAGAGCTAAACTTTTCTTGATATCGATTTCTCTTGTTTCTGGCCCTTATCACTTTCCAGCTCACATGTTTCAACACTCAGCATTTAGCTTTATAATTCCACAGGATGCAATTAATTCAGCATCATCAATCACTCAAACCTTGAGTGGGCAATTGGCTGATAACCAACGAAAACTGTTAGCAATTGCAGCTAACTCCAAAGTAGCTGCAGATCCTCTTGTCACACAAATCAGCAATGGCCTGCATGAGATGGTATGTTTGCATGTCATTTCCCTTATTTTCCTACTTTTTATCAGTGTTCTTGATCTTTAATGCTATGAGATGACTCCCACTTGGCAGGTTGAGGATCCAACCAGAGAACTATCAAGGTTGATAAATGAGGGCAAATTTGAGGAAGCATTCATTGGAGCCCTTCATAGAAGTGATGTTTCAATTGTTTCTTGGTTATGTTCCCAGGTATGACAATCATATCTGTTGTTATTTGGCTTGAGTCACAATTGCATTTGTTGGGAATGATGCTCATGAATAAATGATCAAAAGAAACAAAACATAAAAGTACAGTGAAAGGGGAGATTGTTTTGGTTTATACTGAACTGTAGATATTGGAAAAACTTTATCCTAAATATTTGCATAAATATTTCATGTGCTGGCCTGGATAGAAGACAATTCAGTGATATTAGGTAAATTTTACAAACAGTTGAATTTAATGTGATGTAAAATTGTAAGTTTCCAGCTGTCCTTGGTAAAAATCAATAAGCATGCATGCAGTGTTAAATTTGAAATTCGTGAAAATTCTTGACACACACACTCAGAGGGAGAGTGATCTTCCATTATTGTTTGAGCTAGAGTTCATTTGCAATTCCTACAATAGTTTGGACGTTTAATTTTGGACCTCATAATAACCAGGTTGATTTAGCGGATATATTGACAATGGTGCCACTGCCATTAAGCCAAGGAGTTCTTCTATCTCTTCTCCAGCAACTGTCCTGTGACATCAATACTGAGACACCTAAAAAATTGGCATGGATGAAAGATGTGGCTGCTGCAATAAATCCAGTAGATCCAAGGATTGCAATGCATGTGCGGCCAATATTGGATCAAATGTACCGGACACTAGGCCATCATCGGGATTTATCCACTACTTCCCCATCTGAAGCAAGCGCAATCCGCCTTCTCATGCATGTCATAAACTCTGTGTTATTGAGCTGTAAATGAGTTCATTGTATTTTATCATCTGTGCAGAAAGTGTAAATGCCAAGTTTGGTTTGTATAGGAATGTAGATAGCTTGGAGGGGATGAGGTGAACCATTGTATGTAATTGGCATTGGTACGACTGATGCTCTGGGTGAAACAGTTCAATATGTTCTATATTTAGTTCACATTGTATTTTTCTGATTGGTCCCAAAGAGGTTTATCTTTTATGATAGATTTGGGTCCATTGTAAGACAAAAGGAGTATGAAGTATGAAGAGCAAGTGTACTAACTAAATACCAACCTCAATAATTCGTTACCAAAAACAGAAAAATAAAATAGAATGAAGCAACTCCAAAAAGGGAAACCGAATGCCTCAAATCATTTTTAATTATGAGTCATTTTCACGCCTAAAATAACTAAAAGCGCATCAAAACGCAGAGTTGGTTGCGTTACAAGCTACAACACCACGATGGCATGAAACCTATCCCTTCATTATGGTCTTAACCAAAATTAGAGACGCAAAAGGAGGAGCCAATCCCTATCTCAAATTATTTTGTTGGTGTTATCGACACAGGAGGATGCTGGATGGCAAAAAAAATGTGTGACAGTGTACGCAATGTGTGTGTGATGAGTTGAGAGGGCTTAAAATGGCAACGATCACCATTTCTAATCATTCTTCATAAGTCCCTCGCTCTCCCTTGGCCTCAAGACTCATAAAGGTTCCCAACTATCCCACTCTTTGGATCATCATCATGTTATCATGCATTCTCAAACTTGAATCAATCATTTTTATATTCTTGTGGTCCATTCCTGTAGTATATAGTTGTTGATTCAATTCAATCTGAGATGAGGAAATTAAAAATATGATATGATCTTGCAATACTATCATTGGGCTTTTCATCTGTTTGTGTTTGATTATGTGTAAATAATTAGCAATTAAGTAACTAATTAGTTGTTTGTGAATATGATGTTGCATTTACAGAAACAGAAAGAGTATATATAAATGGAGCAAGATCAGAAGAGGAAGAGAGGAAGAGAGGATGAAAGTGAGATGGAATGTTTTGAGAATAAGGGAAAGAAGAGAGATGTGTTGATGGAAGAGAAAGAGTTGGCAGTTGGGGTGTTTGATTTCCCTTGGCTGAAAGAGAAAGATGGTGTATCAGAGTCAGAGGACTATTTTGAAGACAAATTCGCCTCATCTCTACAAGTAGATCAAGACGGCGCTTCCTTTAGTATTGAATTCTTCATTCCAGAAGCCAAGTTGGAGGATGATGCATGGCATCCATTTGAAAGTGAGACGTTGGAGCTTCAAGCAGACGATGCTGATTGCATTTGGAGCTCTCTGCTCAATCAGCCTCTTTAGCATTGTTTTGATGTTAATTAATAGTTCATCTCATCCTCAAGATGGTAAATTTGGGTTAGGAATACAATATTTAATTATGGTTCCAGACTTTCTTCATGATTCATTTTCTTCTTTCTTTTCCATTATAAAAGAACAGCAGGACTAACAGAATTCAATATGAATCTGAATATCTTCATCACCCAGTTGCATAATTTTTGTCTACCCTTCTCAATACATTAATTTGCCTCCTGTAAACTGGGATAGATAAAGTGTAAGATTGTAATTATTAATTAAAAAAATTAACTGCAATATTAGTATAAAATGTGATATTATGAAAATTGAACCAATAAGGTGAGTCACTGTCCACTTGCTTTGGAAATGGAGCTGACCATGTTGATGGTGTAATGTAGAGCATAGTGGCAAGTTAAAAACAATTATGTGCACAACAGTCCAAGTTGGATCCTGTCCCAGGAGAGAATACAACTGACAAAACAGTTTTGGTTTGGCAAAAGGATTGCTTGTGAATAGGATATACAGATTAATTTGGGAGAGTTCCCACATGCACCTTGTGGGTGCATATATGCATCATGTATGCACTATAGCTGTTGATTTGTGTAAAATTTACATCAAAGGCTAACACGTTCACCTTGTAATAATCCGTTCATCAGGTTAAGGAATAAATTAACATAATTTTCCTCGAAGTAATTGAAATTATAATTGCAATTGTTGCCATAAATAAAAAACCGCGATTTTTTCTCATTCTTACCCATTATTAGAGTAATATTGTAATATAGGTTTATTTAGTTAATTGTCTGCAGTTAGTTTTATTATTCAGGTTTAGCATTAGGCGCTGTATTCCTTAGCTGAGTGTAGTACATTAGTTCAGTTTAGTTTTAGTATTGGCCTTGGGCGTTGGTTAAGTCAGAATTGTAACTGACACAAAAATCTATAAATAGAATTATGTTATATTGTAATTCATTTAGAAAATCACAATAACAGAATCAGTTTTCAGATCTAGTTTTCCCTCTCTTTTTCTCTCTCTTTCCTTTTCTCTTATTCTCTCTTATGGTATTAGAGCTTTCATACACTCTCTACTCCTAAATGTCCTATGCAAACGACAAACAACCTCAGGTCAGAGAAGGAGAAATTCCGGCGATGCAACAGTCCTCTTCATCAGTGATTGTCACCTTTTCACAACCGATTTTAGTAAACCTAGACGAGAAGAAATTTCTTCTATGGAAACAACAAATCGAATCTGCAATTAGAGGTCACAAGCTGCACATATTTGTAGTTAATCCAGAGATTCCACTGAAGTTTTCTACTTAAAAAGATCGTGAAAATGGAATTGTAAGTGAAGCTTATAAAAAAAATGGGAACAACAAGACCAATTGCTGTTCTCATGGCTTTTGTCCTCACTTTCTGATTCTCTTTCATTTAGAATGGTTGGATGTATACATTCTTATGAACTTTGGGACAAAATTCATGCATATTTTGATAAAATAACAAGAACTAAGGTTAAGCAATTGAGGCAGAAATTGAGAAGTACAAAGAAAGGTTCTAATACAATCTTAGAGTTCTTGTTGAAACTAAAAACTACAGTTGACGCTTTAGCTTCAATCGGATCTCCTATAACTGCTCAAGAATATATAGATCTAATGCTTGAAGGATTGCCTAAAGAGTATGAATCATTTGTATCAAATTTAATTAGAAAACTAAAACCATATACCGTTGATGATATAGAATCTATGGTGTTGACATATGAAGCAAGACTTGAGCAGATTCGGAAGAGTGTACCGGACTCCTTTTCCACTAATGTTGCTTACAAATCTGGAGATAAACAAGTTGAAAATCCTAATATGCAGACCTCTTTTGACAATAGTGTTGTTTAGTCACCTCTTCCACAATTCCAGCAACTTTTTCACAATTTCAGACCTTCATTTAGAGGTGGAAGAGGAGGCAGAGGAGGTCGGTTTAGAGGAGGAGGAGGACGTGCTAGTTTCATATCACATCTCTTTTGTAAACATCTATTATAAAACTGGTCACACTGTTGCAGTTTGCTATTGCATAGATATAGGTTCTTATGCTCCTAATCCGGGAATGTATGCACCACGTTTTGCTGCACCACCTGCACCTTCTGCTCAACCTACTCAACACTGGAATCAACAATCCAATCCAAATTATCCTGCTTATTACAATTCTGGACCTCATCAACAGCCTACACAGTCACATGCATTTTACTCCAATGCTCCTTCACAATCCTTTCATCCACCAACTCACATATTTTGTGATTTTAACTGTTGTAACCAGTCTATTGCAGGGAATGTTAATGTTGTAACACAAAATCTTCACACAACTCCTGCTGCAGCTCATCATGGATTAGCTCCTCCAACATCAAGTGTCTTCTTTACTGCTTCAACCTCTTCACTGCCAGAATATGATTAGTATCCATATTCTGGAGCCTCACATCATATTACTGCACATCCACATCTTGTTGGACAGAGAGTTGACTTTGATGGAGGAAACTCTATCTACATGGGTAATGTACAATCAGTTCCTATTAAGTCTATTGGTTGCTCACTTTTCACTTCACCCACACAACCACATACAGAACTTAAACTGAAGAATTCATTACTAGTGCCTAGCATCACAAGAAATCTTCTAAGTGTTAGTCAGTTTGCTAGAGATAACTCAATTTATTTTGAGTTTCATCCCTATCACTGTTTTGTGAAATCTCAAGGGACTAATCAGATTTTACTAGAAGGCAAACTTGGACATGATGGACTGTACAAGTTCACCAATGAGTTTTGGAATAACAGGGAACTGCAATAAGATTTCTTCAGCTGCTGCATCCTTTTTTGTACCAGCAAATGTTCATTCTTTTTCTGTAAATGATCAATCACAGTTTCCAAGACAATGATTGTTCACAATACTTTCTTTGGCACATGCGCTTAGGACATCCACATTTTTTCTTATTAAAGAATTAAATAAGTGTGGAATTGCTTTTACTAATAAAAGTGTAATGGAATTTTGTTCAGCTTGTGTTGTTGGTAAAATACATAGGCTCTCTTCTAGACCTTCTGAAACTCAATATTCAAGGCCTTTGGAATTGATTTTTACTGATGTTTGGGGACCAGCTCCAATGTTATCTAGCACTGGGTTTAAATACTACATTACATTTGTGGATGCTTATACTAGATATACTTGGATCTATTTGCTGCACACTAAATCTGAAGCACTCAATTGTTTTCTTCAATTCAAGCAAAGGACAAAATTACAGCTCAACACTAAGATTAAATCATTGCAATCTGATTGAGGTGGATAATTTCACATTTTTTCTAAAGTTCTAGCAGATTTTGGTATTGTACACAGATTAGCTTGTCCACACACACCATCAAAATGGAACAGTTGAAAGGAAACATAGGCGCATTTTGGAATTGGGTCTCACTCTCCTTGGTCAGGCTAGTAAGCCTTTTTCTTATCGGGATCAAGCTTTTCTTACTGTTGTTTATTTGATAAACAGGTTACCTTCAGCTTCACTTAATTATCAAATTCCTTTTCCAAAGCTTCATGGAAAGGATCTAGATTACAAATTTCTTAAAACTTTTGGTTGTGCTTGTTCTCCATTTCTTCAGCCTTACAACAAACACAAGTTTGATTTTAGATCCTTTAAGTGTACATTTCTTGGTTATTCTCCATCTCACAAAGGCTACAAATGTCTATCACCTAATGGCAGAATTTACATTTCCAAGGATTTTCTCTTTAATGAATTTTCTTTTCCTTTTGCATCACTTTTGACTGGCTCCAGACTGCCATTAACGACCCAGCCTTCATTGTCACCTTCACTTATTATACCTACTGCCCAACCAGTTGCACAACCTGCTGCACAGTCCAACACCTATCTTAGCTCCACCTCTCACTGTAATTCCATATGTTTCCTCTAATGTCCATCCTATGCAAACTAGTGTCTGGAATAGTTCAGCACAGATTGCATCCTACTCTTTTGCACACACATGTAGAACCTAAAACAGTTAAAGTCGCTCTTTCATATCCTGCCTGGCTTAATGCTATGAAGCTTGAATATGATGCATTGTTGAAAAATAATACCTGGTCTCTTGTTCCTCTTCCTCCTAACAGAGAACCTATTGGCTGTAAATGAGTTTTTTTTTTTTTTTTGTGTCAAGGAAAACCTTGATAGTACAGTCAATCGCTATAAAGCTAAACTTGTTGCATAAGAGTTTCATCAACAACCGGGTTTGGATTATACTGAAACATTCTCTCTAGTAGTGAAACCTATAAGTGTTTGGATAAGCTTATGAAAATAGCTTATGACATGCTCATAAGTTATTTTCAAGCTTATTTCAATAAACTCCTAAAATTAACTTATGAAATATCTTATACAAAATTAACTATCATGTCCCTTCTTTATTTTTTTTATCCACTTTCTTAAGAGTTAATGATTCAATAAGTACTTATCATATAAGAAATTATATTATAAATGTTTAATTAAACTATTTTCGTAAACGCAACATTGTAACAATATATATATCCAGGATCTATAGCGGATGATATTTTCTAGGGGGTTTGTTCTGTTTCCCTGTTTTTAAATTGACATGTATCACAAATATGAAAATAAAAATAAAAACTTGAAAACAAGGTATGTTATCTTATCTTGTGTATTTGAGAAGAGCAACGATATTATTAGAAATTAATGTTGACCTTTTGAAGACGTGTTGTGTTGTGCAGATGCCCTCTTGATTGTGCCGACACTTTTCATTTGTATTTGTACAGCAACTAGCGTACAGATAATGAAAATGTGGTAATCATTTTTCATTCACATCTCCATTAGCTGTATTTTAGGGGCCAATGAAAAATGTGCCAAAAATCTGAACAAGGTAAAACAAAGCCATATGAATACGATATATGTATATTATCTCCTTTCCCTTCTGCTTTAAACCCACAAATATGCTATAAAGTATATTAAGCTGTCTAGTAAAGGGTCTGTCATTTCATTAACTGCAATGCTCTGAATATTTAGTAGATAATTCAGGATTCAGCCTTTCTTTTTTGGTATTCAACTGTATTTGTTTCTTTTTTTAAAAAAAAAGATTTCTGGTTTCATTACGGCTCAATTGAAGAAAATGATGAACTATACCCATTTGAAACTAGGACTTGTCTGCTTATCAAAATAGGAAAAAAAAAATCTTATTTTCATTTTAAAAATTCGGTCAGTATAATATATCCGGATAATTGTGAGTAAATTTTGAGGCAATTGGTTATCCATGGAAGCAAGAGTACATTGAGAACCATCTAGAGCCATTGAGGTGAGTATTTGTCTTTATATAAAAATATGCTCTGTTTTGTTGTATTCAATTCTAATAAAGCTTCCCTCCTTAGATTATAAATGTGTTGGTAGAGACATAAATGTGAATACACATTGGTATTAAAAGCTATAATAATTCATCTATTATATATAAATCGGTTTTTCTAACGTGTGTAACCTTGCACGGGATAAGAAAACAAAAGTGAAAAGGTTTTATTGGAAATTGCAACTATCACAATATTCAATGCATTGATAATATTAAAAGCTGCAATTTTCAATAAAATCTTTTCACTTTTATTTTCTTATCATGTGCAAGGGTTGCACATGTTAGAAAAACCATATATAAATACTACTATTTAATGTTGTTCTATTAAATGTAATGTATAAAATATCATAAGAAATATTTATTATACTTTATTAAGATTTAAATATCAAGTAATCCTAGCAAAATAAATTAAATTTAGGTTAAATAGTCATATTAGTTTAGTATTTATTATGTGTGGATGATTTGAAAAGCGGTTATTCTAATTTAACTAGTTATTTTGGGTTCAAACCCTGAGCATGCAGTTGCGTTAAATACTCTGTTGGAGAGCTTTGTCATAGATGTTTGTGTAAAACTTCTTTACATTACTATAGTATATCAATTAAATTCTAAAGGAAATACATTATATTTAGTTTCATTAATATATTTTGTATTTATTTAGTGAGAATACATATAAGCATATTTTACTTATTTATTTATTTTCATTTCTCTTCAATCATTTCTTTTCTAAAACATCATTTTTATCACACTTTTTTTCTTTTGATTTTGAAACAAAATAAAAAAAAAACAATTTTCTTTCAAATTTTAAAAATAAAGCAAAAATTAATTAATCAAATTTATTATGAAATTATTCAATCCCAGTCTAAATATATTTTACATTTTTAAATAATATGAAAATACACATATGTACTTTTCTATTTAATAAAAGCTGTCTCGATCGAACTTACTCACAAAAACACATAATAACGTAAGATTTATATATTTATTTTAGAAATTTAAATAATTTTTAAATATTTTAGCCTAACTCAATAAAATCTACTACCCACACAACCAACCCGACAAAATTCATTGCACCGGATCGAATAACCCCAATTTCCGGTTCCAATAACCCCAATTTCCAGTTCTAGCTATAGCTGCTCATTGTCTCATTAGTTACCATACGAATACAAAATATTGCCTTGAGTAATTGTTAGGTCATATTGTAAATTTTGTTTAAAATTTATTATGAACAACCATGTTTAACAAAATTTTGTTTGGTAAGTCACTTCAGCTAGTTGAAAGCTGAAAAGCTGAAATTAGTAGTTGAAACCATTTCAGCTATGTTGAGTAAGGTATTTTTTGGGTAGTTACTAGTTTTTCTTGAAAAACTACTTGGGGTAGCTTTTTTAAAAAAGCTCCTATTTTCAGCTATTAACTAAAAATTAATTACAAGTTTATCCCTCAACCACCTCCACTTATATTATTATTTAATAATTAATGATGTCCTTGTATGTCATTTTACTATTTTCAGCTAGTTTTACCAAACATCTTCAATCAATTCAACAAACTTTTAAGTTTTCAGCTATATTTTCAACTTTAAACTAGCTTTTCAGTTAATTTTACTAAACACACTTGAAATTACTATATTTATAGTTACTAAAAA
This sequence comes from Sesbania bispinosa, assembly GCA_026901365.1. NCBI lineage: Eukaryota > Viridiplantae > Streptophyta > Magnoliopsida > Fabales > Fabaceae > Sesbania > Sesbania bispinosa. The sequence goes on from QLOH01000318.1 coordinate 420,599, forward strand.
AAAGCAATGAGAAATGCTGAAAGAGATATTTCATGAAGACTTTTATATCATGCAATATCTAGAAACACAATATCCTATTAATCTACGGAATAAAAAATTATTTATAGTAGAAAATAATAAATAAATAATGTATAGTTAATACTCCCTCCAGTCTTTTTTATAAGGCACTTCTTACAAGTTTTAGTGGTCATTTTTATAATGCACTTTACAATTTCAAGGAAGCATTTATTGTTATTTTCCTTGTTTACCCTTATTAACTTTAATGTTTTTCCAACTATCAAATGATAGTGGAGTTATTAAAATAAGGGTTAAAGTAGAAAGTCAAACTATTTTTAAAACTCCAATAAAATTAACTAACTTTAACCACTTTTATTGGTATGTGTAATTCAGTTAACTATGCCTTATAAAAAAGATCGGAGGGAGTATATTTTAAGGCTATATATGTGGGGGTGGGGGTGGGGGTGGGGGGGGGGGGGAATAGGCTACTTAGCACGATTCGGCTCATCTAATACGAACTACGGGTTGAGTCAAAAAAGTCCAAATTTAATTAGAGCTCAAAAAATGGTGTCCAAGCCTTCTAAGGTCATCTCTAATGGAGCAACTCACATGAGTTGTTACATTGAATAAAATATAACTTTTTACGTATTTCCATAATATCATATCATCTTTATAATTTTAAGTAATCCAACTAACTTTTTCTTCCAACCCAGCAACTCTATTAAAATTTCTTAAATGGACCCCACAATCTACCCCACTTTATATTAATTTATTATTCGTCACAAATTTAGGGCTCGTTTGATGCACGGGATAAGAGACAGAATATGATAACTTTATCTTATCCTATCACTTATCATGTGTTTGTTGCACCAAAATGATATGATAACTTTATCATGTTGCTTATCCTATCATTTCCTCCTAGTGTAATTCTTATCCTAAAGGAGGAGCAGGGTTAGGGAGTGATAGGATATGATAGGATAAGATAAAAAAAAATTCTTCCTCATTTGTCCTCTCTCTCTCCTCCCTCTCTCGCCTCCCTCTCTTTCCTCTCTCCCTCCTCCCTCTCTCTCTTTGTTCTCCCTCCTTTTCTCTTCCCTCTCTCTCCTCTCTTTCCTCTTTCTCTCCTCTCTCCTCCCTCTCTTTCTCTTCTCTATAGCTCCCCTCTCTCCGGCTCTCTCTCCCCTCTCTCTCTTGTTCCCCTCTATCTCCCCCTCCCGTATCTCCCTCTTTCTCTCTCCTCCTCTATCTCCCCTATCCCCCTCTCTCCTCTCCTCTCTCCACTCCACTCCCCTCTCTCTGTTCCCTCCCTCATCTCTCCTCTCTCCTTCCACCCATCTCCTCTCTGTCCCCTCTCCACCCATTCTTTCTCCCCCTCTCTCTCCTCTTATTTATAATAATTTTGATATTATTTTTAATAATTTTATTCTTTTTTATTAAATTTAAATAATTTTTTATAAATAAATAATTTTTTATACATGTATGCTTTATTGAAAAATTAAAAATTAAAAATAAATTTAATTTAATTTTATAATAAGGGTATTTTTTGTCATATCAATATTTTTTATATCTTATCCTATCATCTGTCCATTTCAAGCGTATGATAAGATAAAATAATGTTATCTTCCTCTTATCCTGGTGTGCGTCAAACATAGGATATGATAAGAGCATATCATGATCTTATCATATCTTGTTTCTATTCAACTTATCTATCCTATCATATCTTATCATATCCTGTCCACCAAACGGGCCCTTAGTGTTAGAGGTTGCATACTTTTTATTCACTTTATGTATAAAAACAATAAAATATTTGTTTGGTCCCATTGCTTTCATTTACACACAGTATGTGGAGTGAGGCACTATTTCTCGCATCAGAAACTGCTCCAATGCAGCAACATGATACCAAGTTTCCCTTCTTCTAACATAAAGTGTTATAGCAACTCCATTGGAGTTGCTCTAAAATACTGGTTAAGCCCAGTATTTAACGGGCTTTTCAGGCTAAGCCCCACCATTTTAATAAAACGGGTTGCGATGAAAAACCCTTATATTAATTCGGGTTCAATTTTAAAAATCAAGTCCTACAATTTAACGTACGAGTTCTGGTTGACTCGATGGTTTTGACCTATTTTACCCCTCGCCCTACACATATATGATATAACTCAACTTAGTAAACTAAATCCGCCCTTTTAATAAATAGGCTTAGCTAAAAAATCCAAAATTAATTCGGACTCAATTTTAAAAATCAAGTCCTATAATTTAATGGACAGGTTTGGGTTGGTCTAATAGACTTGACCCATTTTACCACCAATATATGTGTGTGAATAAAAATTAGAAAAATGCTATTTTTATGATTTCAAAATACAGATTTAAGAGTGCCAAGTTAATTAAATAGAAACACCAGTATATTAAAATTAAAATGTAGGCATGTTTTAAAATATGATCGTTATCACCATATCATTGTGTTATATTTTAAATTAAAACTATTATTGGGCATGCTCAGTAGTAGTCAGTACTCAATAGTAGCTAATTTGTGAAGTGTGAAGAGAAGAGACAAAGAGATGCCAATGACACGTGTGTGGGTATTGCCTTATTGGGCAACCAGCCTCACGTGGACTTGACGCGTCACAGCCGCGCGATCCTTTATAGGAATAATAAAAATAAAAATACCAATACCAATACTAGTAGTATTTTATTATTTCCGCTCACTCACCCAGGGGTTGTTGCTATTATATAATTATACTACTATGTATTCTAAACATGCCAATTAAGGATTATAATAATATATTTTTTAATTATTAAAAAATTAAATATTAAATTAAATACATTTATATTATTTATGATGCAACAATTTTTTTATTAATTTATTGATTTCTATTTAATTTTTCTAATCACTGTAGTAACAAGATTATAACAATAACCACAAATCAATCCTAATTTTGTTTTTCATTCTATGCGGGTTTTAAGCCTTATTAAGGAAGGAAAAAAAGTTGCCGTTTGCAATAGTGACGCAACACAGCACACACACCCACTCAAACTGCGAAAATTTGGCATCATCTTCATATCTCTCTTTCTCTCTCTTCTTCAATACAATACTGAATAGAATAGTCACCCATTTCATTGCGAGTATTATCTCTTCCTTTTCTTCTTTCTTTCATTTTTTCTGAAAGTGGTCACAACACAACAAATAAAATAAAATAGGGGATTTTCATTTTATATTAATATTATAGACTTGGTCCCATTTGTTTTGTGGTCTCTCTCACTCTCAGCTCAGGCCACACTCTCATCGTATTTTTCTCTCTTTTTCCTTCCCCAAAATGCGTTGTCCTTGCCATCTCAATCCTTTTCTATTTTTTTTCAGATTTGTATAAGAAAAGAGAAATTTAAGTAGTGAGTTTGTTTCTCTGCTAAAACACTTTGCCTTTGTTTTTGGTAGTATCAGTGCCCTGCTTTGTGGCTGTGAAATAGAATCTGCAGTGATGCGTGGCTTTTTCCCGAGAAAGTGACGAAGCCAGCGGTGTCTGGCTCCATTAATCATTGCAGTAGAAATGGTGGCCACCAGAAATATTGTTCTGTCGTTGCTTTGTATCAGCGTTGTTGCTCCAATTGTGCTCTACACTGATCGTCTTAGCACCTTCAAGTACCCTTCCGGTGTGTTTCTCTTTTTTGTTAACTGATTCGAACATGCTTTCTTTTAATAATTGTTCCTGAATTCTCTTTTATGTGCATTTTGCAGCTGAGCAAGAGTTTATTGGAGATGTAACTGCTCTTGTAAGTAATATATATACACTTATGAAATATTTTGATTTTTTCATTTCTGAAGAATGAGATCTCTGAATTATACTGGGCTTTCTCTTGTTATGTTTTTCAGGCTGTTAGTGCAGCAGATTCTGGTCATTTAAATCTGCTACCCCAGGTAAAGTTTCCAGCTTTCCTTTATTCCCATTACACACAGCCTATGAAGAATTTTTCCTCCATAGCATTTTCGGATGAGCTAATTTCTTGTTGAAATTTCTCATTTTGAAAATAGGAAATATCTGCAGTCCTCAAGGAACCGATTGGGGTTGTATATACAGAGGAATCTTCTAACAGAAAAAATTTGCCTCCAGGTAAGATTTTGTTTGGTCTTCTCTGTTGTTCAGCTTACCCCTTTCTCTTCTGGGATCCTGTTTATTGTATTTTTAATTACTATACTGTCTATTCTATTTGGTTGACCGAGTCTTACACTTGTCGATCGAATTAGGGGAGCATGTATCTGCCAGGGTATTGTCAGCTACAAATGAGGAGGGTCGAACTAAAGGGGAGAACCCCATCAAACTGGTGACGGATGGAATTAAGCAAGGAAATCAAAGCAGCTACTTGGAGAAAGCTGATATAACTGGTGATACTGTAAATGGGGAAGATGCTATTGATGTTGATGACAATGATGGGAGGCTTGCTAAATCATTTCATACTTCTGATCAAGCATCTGAAACTATGGTAAGTGATATATTTGCCTCTTGATTTTTCTGCCTGTTTCTTTATTCATTTGGGTACAAAACTTTCTTTAGGTTTCTGGTTATTATAAGATTTAGTATACTTGAGTGGTAGGTTTCTGGTTATTATAAATTTTTAGTATACTTGAGTGGTCCTGGTTCTTGAATTGGTAATCCTATAAGGAATTTAAGTAATTAAGTTTAAGATCTGACTGTTTGCATTGATTGCTCTGACATACTTCATTCTTAATTGCAAACGAATTTCGGATCATGTTTTAATATCCTTATCACCCTGCCAACTTGATGACTTAATGCCACGGTAATCTAAATGTGTAGGTTTGTCTCCATGATGAACGCATCTTGGACCAGACTTGTATGAATTTCTGGTTCACAAAAATATTTTATATAGGGTGCAATGATGGAAGTTTAAATACAACATATGCATGTTGATTGGGTTCTTCTTCTCTTTCTGTTTTCTGTTTTTTTTTTTTTTTTTGGCTTTCATAAATATGTTTCTTGTAGTGTCTCAAAAAAGAGTTAGAGTCAGACAATCAAATAGTAGTTGTGTCAATTGCTAAATTTTTATTTTATTGGAACTCTTAACCAATGGTCATGTCTCCAGGACCATACTTGTATAATTTCAATCAGATACTTCCCTAGCTCCCTGAGCAAGGAAAAAGGACAAATGAGTGTTGCCAACATACATTACGTCATTTTCCAAACATACTTATCAGAAAATATTAAATTTCATTAATATAGTGAAGGAAAATCAACCTCAATGGAGATTGAAATTTTCTTCTTTACATTTGGTGCATCTTCTTTCAGGCTACTAAGCAGGAGCAAGAATCTACCAAATCTTCTAGTAAAGTAGAGAAGAAAGGACCCATACTATCAGAGACTAATAAGCATAATGACGAAACACCATGTGATGCTAGGGTACGGCAACTAAAAGATCAGCTTATCCAGGCTAAGGTATTTCTTTCCCTTCAGGCAGTAAAGAACAATCCCCATCTAACTCGGGAACTTCGACTACGGGTAAAGGAAGTTTCACGAACACTTGGAGATGCAAGCAAAGATTCTGACTTACCTAGGAAGTAAGTGCCCCTTCAAGAATTCTGTCATACATGCTGTCATATTTTCTTGTTTCACTATAACTCTCAAGTTAGTTATTTCATCTTTAAGTTTATTCTGCAGATAGCTCAGTTATGCACTGAGCTATATTTTGTTCAGTCTTAATTTATATTTAAATTATACTAATGCAGTGTAAATGAGAGAATGAAGGCAATGGAGCAATCATTGATGAAAGGAAGGCAAATTCAAAATGATTGTGCTTCTGCTGTGAAGAAACTTAGGGCTATGCTCCACTCAACAGAGGAGCAGCTTCGTGTGCACAAGAAGCAGGCCTTGTTCTTAACACAATTGACAGCAAAAACATTGCCTAAAGGTCTCCACTGTCTTCCATTGCGCCTTACAACTGAGTATTATAACTTGAATACTTCTCAGCAACAATTCCCCAATCAAGAGAAGTTAGAAGATCCTCGACTATACCATTATGCAATATTCTCAGATAACATATTGGCAACAGCTGTTGTCGTGAATTCTACCATTGCCCATGCCAAGGTAAATTATTTTCAGTGAGAAATTCCTTGAGTTGTTTCTGTCTGCCAACATGATAAAAGTAAAACACAAAGAAAATTTGGTATATCTGTGTGGTTACATTACTATTTTGTCTATTTTGACTCAACAATTTTGTTTCTATTCCATTTGGCCCCAAGTTAGTGAAAAATTAAAAATAAGAAAGAAACTAAAATGTTTCAATGTCAATGGTGTCACTTTTAATTATGATTGACATCACTAATAATGTTATGTGAATAAATTTGCAGGACGCCTCAAAACATGTTTTCCACATTGTTACTGATAGGCTAAATTATGCAGCAATGAGGATGTGGTTTTTGGCGAATCCACCAGGAAAGGCTACCATTCAAGTTGAGAACATTGAAGACTTCACATGGTTAAATTCAAGTTACAGTCCGGTTCTTAAGCAGTTGGGTTCTCCTTCTATGATAGATTATTACTTTAAGAGTCATCGGGCAACTTCTGATTCAAACTTAAAGTTTAGGAATCCAAAGTACTTATCTATATTGAACCACCTCCGCTTCTACCTGCCTGAGATCTTTCCAAAGCTCAACAAAGTGCTGTTCTTGGATGATGATATAGTTGTGCAGAAGGATTTGACTGGTCTTTGGTCAACTGATTTGAAGGGCAATGTAAATGGTGCTGTAGAAACTTGTGGAGAAAGTTTCCATCGTTTTGATCGCTATCTCAACTTCTCGAATCCTCTTATCAGAAAGAATTTTGACCCTCATGCATGTGGATGGGCATATGGTATGAATGTTTTTGATTTAGTTGAATGGAAGAGGCAAAACATCACAGAGGTGTACCACAACTGGCAAAAGTTGGTAAGCGACACACTTTTGTTTATTTTTTAAGAAACATTACAAAATGCATATATTCTATGTACAACGTTTGGTGCTTATTTAAGGCTAAACTCAGTATTAGTCCATCCAATATGAAGTGACATGCTCTTAACTTGTTGTCTTGTTTCTTTCTGATTTGAATTGTGAACTGATTTTTCCTTTCTAAATAAACTGACATGCAGAATCATGATAGACAACTATGGAAGTTAGGAACTCTCCCGCCTGGTCTTATAACATTCTGGAAACGCACTTTCCCACTGAACCGATCTTGGCATGTCTTGGGTCTTGGCTATAACCCCAATGTCAACCAAAAAGATATTGAACGAGCTGCTGTTATACACTATAATGGAAACATGAAACCATGGCTTGAGATAAGTATTCCCAAGTTTCGAGGTTATTGGGCAAAGTATGTTGACTATGATCTGGTGTATTTGCGAGAATGCAACATCAATCCTTAGATTGGTCTCATGGTACGTTTGTTCTTCATTATTTTCTTGGTATTAGCTATGGTGCAATGCACCTTATGGGTCTGCAATTCCATCTGTGTAGGGCTTCTATTTTTTTAAAAGCTGTATGATTCTTTTTGTATACATTTTCCTGTTTTAATCAGTCATTTTTGGATTTGGGCATGGAAGATTCACAGCCAAAATCAGCATCAAATTGCAACCTTTGATCACATACCTGGCTACCTGCAGAGATCCAATCTGTACCTGTATTGTAAATGAAATGAGTCTTTTGGCTGTGTTTTTTAGATGTATTCTCTTTAATAGCATCCAGCTTGTATTGTATGACCCTTAGTTAAGTGGTTTTTTTATGCTATATATTCTCTTTAATACCTTTTGCAATTACTCATTCTTAACCTATCAGTGATCTCTTATGGAATCTCTGAGCACATTGTTTATCTTTGTAATACCCTCTATTTTCGACCATCTTTACAGCTTGGGATTCTTATTGGAGTTGTGGAAGAAAAGCATTTTCTCACCCTGCTTCCTGAAGTTTGATTATTTAGGTGCCTGTGCAACTTTATCAGGTGAAATTCATTTTTCTTGTCTGTTTGACTGTTTCTCAGCTAAGAGGATGACATTATTATGTAAAACAAAATGAAGCTGAGCATTGTAGTTGGTGTCACACCGACAACTGAGTTCATACCAGGTAGTTGGTAGAATTTGGAAGTAAGTGGTTAAGCAATGTTACTAAACAGAGGCAAACTGAAGAGTTTGTGTTGAAGTGTATGCCTGTGAATATGATGGAAGTAGAGCAGTCTGTAGGGTCCCATCCCATGGACAGGCTAGGCTGTATGTACCCAGTAGAGTAGAGACGTGTATAGAAATGAGCACAACAACACGTGGTGGTGGAACCTGTCGTGTTCTTCTCAATTAGAATTATATGTAACTGGAAGATGAATTGATTTGTCGTAAAAAGTTAAAAACAATTGCTTGGGCACATGAAAGCACTAGTCACTGCCACTACTATGCTACATGTTGTTATTATTATTAATATTTTGGGTCAAAATTGTTTTGAGTCATTCCATGTTATGGGCCTCTAGCTCTACCACTCTATTAATTACGAAAGTTATACTTGTAATCTAGTTACCAAAAAAAAAAAAAAATACTTGTAATCTAGACTAGATAGTCGACCAAAAAAAAGACTCAAGCGATCGACTTATGCAACTCAATCACATAATGATTAATAGACCATCAAAAGTGAGGGTGTCAAAACAATTGGAATATCCTATGTCTATATATTAAACTTTCCAATTCAAATCAACTGTCATTGAAGCTGATCGCAAAGGATATTATTAGTTTATTTGCATTGTTTTTTAAGTTGTCTGTTATTTGTAGTGTTTATGTATTTAAGCATAGTAAAATCATTTTGTTAGGGTTATTATTCCTTTTATGTGTAAATGTGGTTTGGCTGCTTTTAAGGCTTTAATATAATTACACCTTCGACAAAAAATCTTACTGTCATTAGATTTCCCCCCACCTCCTGAGACCTTTGTGACCCCTTTCATTTTTTTTTTTATTCTTCATCTAGCTATGTCTATATATATTTTGCCCAGTGCCCAGCAATTTCCAAGGTACAGTCTTTTCTTTTTCATGAAACAATTGGGGGTCAAGTTGATTCTAACTCATTCAAGCTGGTATGGTATGCAAATTGTCGGGAGAGTCACGGATGCTATATGTTTCAATGAAAAAGTAACGGAAAAATGTATTTATACCATCCACATATAAGGGCCAGAGAAATCATTGTTCTTTTAAAAATTAAAAGGTATTCATATCACATTAGATGTACATTTTTTTTGAACAGATATATGGAAAAGAAAGGGTAAGAAAAATAAACGAAAATTCGTTAGTGTGGTTCAAGAATAATCAACTAACACTTGTAAAGAAAAACTATATGTCAAACTAAAAGAGATTTGAAGTTAAGAACTCTATCAATAAAAATGATTCATGATAGGATAGCATAGCATCAATTAATTCATGTAACTACGTACCCAACCACACCCATCTAGTGAGAAAAAACTATGATTATTATTGTTGTCTTTTTTTTTCACATGAGAGAAGAATTTTTTTTAGCAAGTCCTATTAAATTTTTCCTTATCTCAAGGGAAAATAATACTTCTTTTAATTTTTTTTCTCTATCCAACTTCCTTTCATTTCCTATTAAAGCAAATACAGGCTTAATGTTTTCTTGGCATGGTATAGAGCATGTTTGGTTGGAACTTCTGCATAAGTACTTTTAAGTGAAAAAAATAGCATGAATCAAAGAGGTAAAATACATTTAACTTCTCCATAAGTTAAAATTAGTCTTTGTAGACCACCTACCCCAAAAACTCTCCCATTTAACTTCTCCAAAAGTAACTAATTTTAACTTATGGAGAAGTCAAATGCATTTAACCTCTTTGATTCATGCTATTTTTTTCACCTAGAAGTACTTCTGCAAAAGTTCCACCCAAACAGGAATTACTTCTTTTATTTACATCTATCGCTATAGCAATGAATCCAAAATCCGTGCCAAATTTAAACAAGATTTTGTAAAGGCTTAAATAACTTTTTGGTCCTTGTAAAATATTCGGTTTTTGCTTTTGGTCCTTATAAAAATATTTTTATTCTTTTGGTCCTCATAAAATTTGAAAATTTTGAAAATGATCCTGATGATATGTCATGTATCTAGACACGCCACATCATATTCCACCTCAACATGATTACTTATGTGGCATAGTTAAATGCATGACAAGTGACAATAAGGACATTTTTTAAAGTTTCTGAATTTTATGAGGACCAAAAGAATAAAAATAATTTTATAAAAATAAAAATAATTTTATAAGGACCAAAAGCAAAAATCATATATTTTACAGGAACTAAAAAGTTATTTAAGCCTTTTGTAAATATGCATCTCCAAGTAGGAGTTTAACACAATGTCTCTCCTGCCCCGAAAATTTTACTTTCAAAGGTACAGAATTCAATGCACACTGAAAAGCAATTTTCAATCAGATTGTTTGGAAAGAGAATGACCTTCAGTTTAATCATTGTGTCTTTCCAAGGCTAACAGCAATTAATCATGGTTATAATCATACTCTAAGAACTCAGTATACAACGGAGAACCATCCTCTGCTAGGTGAAGCAGGGGAAAACATTCATCACAAAGATAACAAGGGTTTTCTGGTGTCCATTTGTCATCCACCGTGACCTTTGTGGCTCTGAATATCTTGCAAACACTGCATTTCTGAAAACGCAACTTCAGTTGAAAAGTGACTATTGGATAAACAGCCCGATTATACACATCATCAGGATGAATTAACCTCATATCTCGTATTACTAAGGTATGGGAGCAGTCACCCTGCAGTTACAGACACAGAACAAACCACATTAAACATTCTATGTTAGCGCATCACACTTTTGCAAATTTTACGCGTATGTATGTATGTGTGTGTGTGTGTGTATATATATATATATATAGCATGCGGTTGGTCATATGAAACACCATTTTAGTTGGGACTCAACAAATGCAACATTTTTTGCCTTTCCTAGAGCTCAATAAACCATCTCACCTTTTAAATTATATATCAATCACTGATGGCCTCATGCTTTTGTAATTGAATCATGTAGCTCCTCTACCAATATAATTAGTTTCCTTTTGAAAGGTAAACAAACTTGTAGTTTTCCCTGACCTGACCTTTTGTTATTAACAAATATTGAAAGTTATAACTAACACTGGTAACTGCAGATAAATAAGCGTCGGCCTTAGAAATTCTTCACCCTTAACCCCAGACAAGGACTAACAATATCACCTTCCCTGTATCACCTTAATCCATCTTTTGCATAGTCACTATATATGGCTACTAACTTAAAGATTGTGTTTTTCTCAAGAAAACCTACATGAGCATTAGTCACGGAGGTCAAATGCTGTTCGGAGTTTTCCCTTTTAACTGGAACATTCTGCTGTTGTAAAATTACAAAACCTCAGCCAAACTTCCCCTTCATTTACCATACCTAGTTTTGTAAGCAATGTCTTACTTGAAAGCAAATTTGAAAAAATGAAAAATATAAAGGAAACAATCGAACAATAAATCTAATATAGAAAAAAAGAAAGTACCTGATGACAATAAAGGTATCCAGCACCAACTCGAAAGCTTAAGTCACAAAAACGTATCTTGTGCATCTCAACAGATGTGAAATGAGGCAAGTGTGATGCAGATACTTCGCCAATGATTGCTTTCTGTTTCTGCTGTAGCTCCCCAGTTATAATATGTTCCCATTTCTTTTGTGCCTCGTCCTTGGAGTTTCGGAGCCAATCCAGTATAGGTCTGGTTAAATCGATAGCAGATGGATCCCTCACATCAGTGTAAAATACATCCTGCAAAGAAGTAGCTTTTTGTCAGACTCAACGAAGAAATAATCAATTTCATTACAAGAGCAAGTAATGGCACATACTTCAATGAGAAAATAACCAGAAGGATCATGCTGCCCAGCTTTTTGTATCACATGGTCCATGGAGCAATAGATCTTGTCCCTCAAAGCAGTTAAGGTCTGCCCTCCAAGAACTAACAACTCTTGGGTCTACCCAGAAACACAAAAAATAACAGAGACACTCCACTTGTTAATCAGCTATTTTGTGACAGTTGTACAAGATTCATTTTAGAAATTAGATATTGAATTTCATTTTCAATAAATCAGCATGGCATTGAATACCTTGACACCCTTTCGAACATTATGGTAAACCTCTACAGATATAACAACTTCTGGGTATTGCACAGGTATGTATTCCTGATGGCCCACTGTGTTTACCTGCCAAACATTAAACCTGAAGAGTTGTTGGGAATTTAAACATGAAAAGAGAGGGGAAATGCATACAAATTAAATTCTGGTTTGAAATTACCTATAATAACAGATTTGTTGGATACAAAGTCAAAAACAAGTACCGCATTAGATAGTTAAGAAAAAGTTTAAGGGCATATAAGCTTGGGAACTGTGAGTTCTAAGTGTCATTACATTTTGGGACAAAACAAGCATCTCCAGCTGAAAGCCCATAATTCAGATCAACTAGTTCACTCTCCCACACTAGAAGATTTGGATGGGCCCGCTCTAAAATTCCAACAAAACTGAATAGTGAGAAAATCCTGGAAGTCCCATTACCAACTTTGCACAAAACCAACTTAAGTTAATAGTCAACCGCATGAAAGTTCATATGGATATAAAAAGAGGAAAAATTGTACCTCCCAATAGAAGGAATCCGTAAGTAACCCCTGATTTGATTTTCAATTAATTTTATTGTTTTTAGCCAGTTGTAAATTTCTTCACTTCAAGATAAAATTCAAATAAATATTTAAGCTAACTGAGAAAGGAATATAGACAAGAAATATAGAAAGCCAAAAGTTTAGAAGGCATACATAAAAGAGGAAATAACTTTAATAATTGCTTTAAATTATATAAAAGTAAGATACATCAGTGAAGTGTTTCAAATAGAACCAAATGATTTTATATGCAGCAATAATCAGATAAAAATTTCAGACAACCTTTCTGGTAGAAGTTGTAGACCTAAGCGACATCATCCTTTCAGTTCTTATGGATTTGTTGGCAGATTCATTGATCCTGCAAACAGGGCTAAACCAAAGACAAGATACTTGAATCAGATCTTATATACATAATGGAATAATCACATAACTATTTATGATACCAACTTAAATGAATGAAGCCTGATTGTCGCCTTGTCTTCTTCCTGCTTCTGTTTGATTCTCACAACTCGCTCCACCTTTTCTATACAACCACTCTGGAAATTATCAAATATAAGAGAAACATAAAGCCCCCAAAATACAGGGATGGATATTAGAGAGAAATATTTGATGACACATTTAATGTTAAAATGCTTTAGGAATTTTTCAATGTCTGAATGATACAAACAGATCTGAGCACATGTTTATCTCAAAGTCCTTCTCAGAACAGTTTCTAACTGCTTCCATCATCTAACTAACCTAGTCTAACACCAAACTCAATCAAATTCTGTGTGACAGGAAATACAGAAATGGTTATGGTCACACTTAACATGCTAATCCTAAACTAACTTAAACCTACATTATGAGCTGACAAAAGATTTGACATTTCAATTGGAACAAAAGAAAAAATTTGAAACCAAATGACGTAGTTTGTACATGAACAATAAAGTTTTCTTCATAGACCAAGATAAACTATTAAACTCATATTTTAGAAAGGTCATTTTTCGAGTTCTAAGACATGTAATAAACCTTCATGTCTCAGGCATAAAACTGACAAGAGGAAGATAATATAAGCATCAAATATTTATAGAGAAACATAATGTTTTTAGAGAGTAAGCATACTTGAAGAATGGAATTATTTGTTCCACTTCTCTTTCTCCTGGAATTATTCTCATGACACCTGCTACCAAATCCAACAAGAATTTCTTTACTTAATGTGTTTGATGCAAAGAGAAGTTAAAACAGAGAAAGAGAGTGAATGGGATGCACCGACTTTATTATTGTCCAGCCTCATGTATATGCATTTATACAAATGAATTTAGAACAAGCATCATGCAACTATAGAATTCTATGACGTTTAATAAAAGTTCACATATACATAGAATGAAAACTATATCTGAAAATTTTGGAGGAAAGAATAGTAGCCAAATTAAAACTATCTGAGATTTATTGGGGGGAGGGGGGTTTCAAATGCATTTTACCCCCTTATTTATAGGTTTAGTTGTAGTTTTAACCTTAATTTATTAATCATTTTACTCCCTAAAGGTATGCATCTATTAAATCCGGGTTTCATTTTGACCCACAAATTCTAAAACTGTGTGTACAATATTATTCAATAATCCATCGACACATTATAAAAGACTTCGAAATAGTTCAAATTCTATTAATGATAGTACACCAAAATCCATTGATGATGTGTTAAGATGTAATTGAGTAACAATATGATCAGGTTTTCCAATCTTTCATTTAGCCTTACTGATCACAACGGCCTCACTATATGACAGACACAAAGGATTGAACAAAATGCAATTCCTACAAACATGATTAAGTGAATATGGGTGCTTAGCTGAGCTAAAAAGCTTGACATAGGAAGCTATAAGTTGAACCACACTTAATAGCAACCCAGTCAGTAATTCAGCTTTGGCATCTCCAAGGCCCAGCTATCTTATTAGTTACTATGGTCCCCTCTCCTCTTAGGTGCTTTGTTCTTACATGATTCTGTGATCTACATTTCCAATAAACTTGCATGCAGAAATATTAATGATTATGCAAAGCATCACATGCTTACTTCCTTCTTATCATCATCACCATTCAACACAAAATTTTCTTTTTGTTGCACATCAAAAATTAGAAAAGATCAGCAATTATAACATACTTTCTGCACCTTGGCTATTTGATATGATGATCATAAAAACTGCTATTTCATTGGAAAATCGGAGATACCCATGGTAGACCTAGCTATGAGCCAATGAATCCCACCATTTTTCAGTTTTTCTTATCTTCAAACATGAAGCACTTAGTGCTTAGACAACTGGACCTCACTGTTCAAATAAACTTGGAAGTCATAAAGGGATGCATCTATTAAATCTGTTTGTAGTACAGCCTTTTTGAGTGTCAATGTGAGCCTGCAGGTCCAATCATTGCACAAGTTGAATCAATTATCAAATGATTTGTGGTTTCCATAACTAAAGAGCTAGAATTCAATCCTACCAGATGTTTGCAGCTTTGTGCTATACGCACCAGCCTAGCTACAAGGCCAAATGTTTGAATGAGCTTGAAACTATTAAATAATGGTTGAAATTATAATTAGGAAAATTGTCTTTTTGCTTGTATTACATAACTTGGTTATCTTATTTCATTATCTTTAAAGGTTAAATTAGATTAGAAGGGTAAGTCGCAACAAGTAATGTTGAATTTCAGGGGTAAATGCTTAATTTAATAATTTGGGTAGGAAAGTTCAATTAAACCTATAAATCAGAGGGGGTAAAGTGCATTTGACCCTTTTTCTTGCTACATTCTTTTCATATTGTCATGAATAATAAGCCTTGAATGAACATGGTTGAGACATAATAGAACCTTGCATTGAAAATAATTCAGATAAAACTATTGGGGCAAAGAACAATGAAATTTCCTCATAAAATAGTCTAACCATAAGAATAACAAAAAAAGAAAAAGAAAAAAAAAAAGATTGACTGACCCTGCATTGGGTTGGTTCACAAGTGGTGGATGATTTTCATTGTTTTCCCTAGCCTGTAATAACACTTTCATTTGAGTAATAAACCAAAGGATAAAAGCTTCCAAAAAATGGGGGAAAAAAAAGAAAAACAGAAGACTATACCTCACATACTTCTTTCAAAGCCATATCCATTAACTCGTCTTCTGTGAATACTTTAAGGTCGTCAACCCTATAAATGCATCAATAAGTGACTTGAGAAAGAGAAAGATATATATGCTATGAGGAATGAGTAGACTTAGAGAGGAAAAAGGAAGAATGCATACGAGATATCATCATGATGAGAAAGTTGAGAAGAATCTTGACATAACTCAGCTTCCAGGTTCTGCACAAACATAATACACAGCAGAAATTAAATTATAAGTGAAAGGTTAGAGGGAAAAAGGCAGAGAGAGGTGAGAGAAAGTAATACCTGAAGTTCAGAAAGAAGAGAATCCAGAAATAGAGGAAGCCTAGTGGAGGGCCCAACCATGTTGGAAACGTAAATGGGGCCACCCCTTGGAATTGGGATTGAAAGCTCACATTCTCCTGCGTCTAGAATGAATTGAAGATTGTATTACTTGCATTCCTTCTCAACGGAATCGAAGAAACGAGTACCAAGTACCGGCGTGAAGTTCTTACCTGTGAGAAAAAAACTCATCTCCTGGTGCACCACTGGAAACATCAACCAACGACAATCCTTGCTCACTCTCCATACTGTGGCCAGCGTTGGTGTAGAAGGCGATTAGGTTTCCGCCGTCGAGGGTAGTCCTCTAGATGCTGTTGGCGGAGAAGCCGCTAATGGCACCAGCAGAGTTAGGATTGATTGTGTTTATGCTATGCAGGGGAATTAGGATATTATGCCATCTAATTTATAAATAAGAAGCGTGGTGAAGGAATTTTGGTTGAGCGGTTGAAGTTACACCAATGTTATAAAAACCGACTCGGCTAGAGTACTGGGTTAATGGGTGGTCGAACCGGTGAGCCACCAGTTGAACCGGTTGATTCGGTCTATATTAAAAAATTAAAAAAAATAACATAGTTAATGTAATTTAAAAGAAATAACTATAATTCCAAATTCGAAACCATTTCCATGACACAAGTACGTTATTACACAAATAACAATCAAGGTTTTAAAACTAACAAGAGGTCACAAATAAGTTCAAAATGCAAATAAACATCCAAGGTTTTACAAGTCTCCAACATAAGCTGACAAATAACAATCACAATTACAATAATACAAAGTTCAACTATGTCCAAGGGGACATAGTTGTGCCAATTCAGGCACTCTTTCTTCATCAAAGAAATCAAAAGCTTCTCCAGCATTGCTTCATTTTGATTCATATTTTCCATAATTGATAATGACTCAATACATTCAGATTTGCAAAAGTGAGTATCAATTTGCATGCAATACAATTCACATTATTTGCAATTAGAAGGCAAAATCATATTTTCATTCCTTTCTCAAGTAACAGACAGTGAAATTGTGAAACTGAGAGCAACAGAATATCAGTTTCCAATTTAGAATACACACTTTCATTCACAACTTTCATGACCGGATGTCAACAAAATAACGGGGCAAAAATCTAACCCCAAACATTCATTCACAGAACAGCACCATACCCATTGGAATACAAACATTCATTCACAGATTTTAATTCATAGAGTAACTGAGCAAAAATCTAAATAAACCTCACTCAGGACAAAAGTGTGACACAAACAACCTTACCCGTTGGAGCAAGGAGGTGAAGCCGTTTAGAGCAATCTGCAGGTTCAGGAAGCAACAGAGATGGAGCCCAGGCGACGAGCAGAGCCGTAGACGGAGGTCGCTTGACGAACAGACACCGGAGAAGAAGCTTCACGGCGGTGCGACAGGCGTTCCTCACAGCGGGCGACGCAGAGCTGCTCACCGCGAGCGCGACAGACGGAGAATGGTTCGGGGGCGCGAACGAGCTGCTGCTGATCGAGACAGGGGGGAAGAGAGAGGACAGAGGCACAGAGCTGATCGAGAAAGAGGTGGAGAACGAGACAGAGGCTGAATGGCTGATCGAGTTTCAGGTTTTGCAGTTGGATACGCTTATGCAAAACAATAGTTGGGTTTGTCAAAACCAGGGATCATTTAGCTACTAACTAATAAGCTCTTAGTTAATCCTGCAGTTTTTTTTTATAAAGTTTTTGTATATAGATTAAGGAATATAATAATTGTGTTTTTTTAGCTTCATTATTTATAAATATATCATTTTTCTCTCTCATTAAGACATTTAAAGTTTTTCATCATTTCTAGTCATATGCAATAAATACTTCTTCATTTAATAAATTTAGAAGGGGTAAAGTTGGAAAATTAGCATTTATTGTTGCTTTGATATGTGAAAACGACACTTATTTAGAAACAAATTTTATACTTTAAAACGACTATTAAAAAGAAACGGAGGGAGTAATAAATTAACTTAATGAATTAGAAGTATGTGATAGAATTAACTCATAAACTAGTTTGTAGAGGTAAAATGACATAAAAGAACATAATTACATAAATTTTATTATATAAGTTATATTTGTGTTTTCCAAACAAAAACATACTATCGTGCAATTATAATTTTAATCTTAAAAAAATAATTAAATTTTTATTGAATCTTTTAGTGATAAAATATTTAATTAAAATTAAAAAAAATTAAAATAAATAGTATAATATAAAAACAATTTCGTAAAATAGTGAAAAGAAAATAACTATTTAATTAATTCATGTTTTTTTAAATTACTTATTATAATTATATAGATAATAATAGGTAAAAAATTGAAAGGGGTTTTATCAATAAAATTGAAAATAGATAATAATAGATAAAAAGAAATTAAAGATAATAAGGGAAATGTATTAAAATATAAGGGATAATGATGGAAGAAAATTAAATAAGCTAGGTGAAGTAACTTGTAACTTATAAGTTAGAAGCTCCTAAAATAAGCTACTTTAAGGTACCTTACCAAACATTTTTGTATTGGTCAAATTAATTTATAAGTGATGAATCATAATAGGCTACTTGTATAAGATTATGTGAGTTTTTTCTTCCACAAATTTGTAATGATTTGTTTTTCATTGTCAATTTAGTATATTTAAAAATGAGTATATTAGTCCCATATTTTGTATTGTGCATTAATTTAGTACAACGTTACATTATTCCATTATTAGATAATTGAGTTATCATATTAATGACCCAAACAAATAGTAAATTAGTTCTTTAACTTTTTTAATATCGGGCAATAGAAAGCGTATATACTAAGTTGAACTATCAGCAACAGTTGTTTTCCTATAAAATATAACACTAAGATACTTCCTTGCTCATATTATTGAACTTCCTCCCGCTTCCTAACATTTTCTTACCATCAACTTCCTCCAAACTTCTTGTGACGCGGAACAAAGATGTGTTTATGGGGTGGGTTTAGTGGCGAAGATTGAAAAAATAAAGAATTGATGTGTTGTGGTATGGTTTTATAAATGATAAACTAAGGGAGGAGAAAATAAAAGGAACATAAAATCTTATAAAATCCTACCGAGATAATACAAAACCCTAACTTTAAAAAGAAGAGAGAAAATCACATTAAGAGCGAAGGGTTTGTTTAATATATACCAGTCAAAAATTGTTGTAACTTTACACCCTTACACGAGTTTTTTTTTATTGTTTGTAGCAAGACATTTAACCAAATAGCTCATATTTTAGAAATATTAGTTCATGTAAGTAAGAAATCTTCTATTTTGCAAATCAATTTTTACCAATCTAACCAAAATTTCCACCTCTAGGGCTTTGTCCAACCTATACTTATAAAAAAACGGGTTAAGCACTCATGCTCAATAAGCATCTAACGCCACTTTTGCTCTAGTGGTAATTTCCTACATAGCATTGGTGCTTAAGCACCCCAATAAACTTGCTCTAACAAATTTTTTATCATAATTTCGCGGAATTGATTTTAAATCACTTTCGTCCAACGTGCTTCGTAAAACATGCATCACCCATCTTAACTAGGCTGAGTTTAGGATAGACCAGGAAAATTCTGGTCTACGATAGACCAATCAATGATAGTCGTTGATTTAATGGTTTTTTATTAAACGACCCAGATTGACGCAGTAACTTAATGCGGAGTAAAAATATTTTTCGCTTCACAAGTTGACCCCGTTAAATATTCATATTTGCTGCCTGAGGCTCCTTTGTTTACAATGGCGATTAATGGAGATGAACGTCGACCGATCTCCCAGATATCCCCAGAATGAGTGATTGTGTTCGTTTTAATAGTTTGCTTGCAATATCAAATAATAAGGTCTTAATATGGTACTGACGAAATGTCCGACTCCGAAACCACGGTTACACCGCAGCCCCATCATCGGAGCAAGACACTGCTCCATCGACTCAAGAAGAACCCAAACTCGGCCCCGGTGGAATCTCCTTCACCATTTGGCCTCCCACCCAGCGCACTCGCGACGCCGTCATCAGCCGCTTAATCGAAACCCTATCTACCCCCTCCGTCCTCTCCAAGCGTTACGGGACATTGCCCTCTGACGAAGCCTCCGCTGCCGCTCGACAGATCGAGGACGAGGCTTTCGCCGCCGCCGGTGGCTCTTCCGCTACCGACAGTGACGACATCAAGATCCTCCAAGTATACTCCAAGGAGATCAGCAAACGGATGCTTGACACCGTTAAGGCTAGAGCTGCCACACCTGCTGCAGTCGAAAACGGTGCTGGTCAGACTCCTACCTCCGATGTCCCTCCTTCCTCTTCCCTCGCCGAAGAGGCCGCTCCTGCCGCCGCCGATTCTGACACTTGATCCTCGGGGATGATAGTATGTTATTGAAGTATCATATTTTAATATTTTATACTATGATGATCTACCTGTAGAACTTTATTTAATTTCCTGTGTTACCAATCATGATTATTAATTTTTTTTTCCCTTGAACATCTCATGTTGGTTTACTTTGCCTTATTTATGTTCAGCCCAGTTTCGTTATGCCATCACATAATCGTTGTTCCCATTTACATAACCATTAACCTCCCCTGTGAGCGCACAAGCCAACGTCACGAGCAACGATAGAGAATGGAGTTCTGCTAAGCTAGTAAAAACGATTGAATAAATGCCCAGCTCGATTGAAGCACCACTGCAGCTCAGCGGCAGAGATTGGAGGTGAAAGGGGATCTTATTAGACTATTCAGGGGTTTTGAAGTGAGAAAATAATAAGGGTCCTCAATAGCAAAATTCACTAGTACAACAAAATCGTAAAAAAATTTACCTAGGCTAATTAACTTGGGTCTATGGTAGACCAAAAGATAAATGATCTATTCTAAAATTGGCCTCTTAACTATTGATTTCTAAAAACAATTCTACTCAACTGTAAATGAAACAAACATTTAATTGTCATTTTATACTAAGATAATATTTGTATGTGATATGTTAATATTGTGCTAATATTGTTAGTTTGTTATGACTACATTAATCTAAAATAATTAAGTTTATAATAATTTTATGAATATATTTGGTAAGACATTTTAGTTAAATAAAAATTTAAACTGGTAATTGAAATCATTTCATGTTTTTGGTAAAGTGATATTTTAAGTAATTACAAACTTTTTGTTTGATTTTTAGAAGCTACTTAAGATAACCCTTTTAAAAAACTCTTTTTTTTTTCAGCTATTAGGTATTTTTTTTTACAATTTAGGGCCAGTTTATTTGTACTTAAAAAACACTTCTAAGGTTAACCAAAATTCACAAAAGAAAAATGGTAGAAGAGCCTTTCTAGCCAAAACGCAAAAGGAGAACACAAAATCATTGTCGAAAAAAATATTAACGTTTTTAGAAAAGGTTCATTTTGAAATTTATTCCAAATAAATATTAAATTCTAAATATATGTTTATTTAGATATATATAAAAATAATATACATATAATTTATTTATAAACTCCTTTAATTAAGTTTAATATAAATTTCAAATAAACTTATAAAAATACTGTTATATAATAAGTATTTATTAAACAAACATGTAATTAAGTTAATTAAGTTATTTATCTAAATAGTCAAAATATCATCTCCTGAAATTTTTTACCCGGATCATTTTAATCCTTCTCTTAAGTGCGGATATTTTTTGGTTTGATATTTTTTTTAAAAATTGTTACAAAATTAATGTAATTCAGTAATTGGTAATTAATTTAATAGCGTTATTATTATACTGTATGTGTGTGTGTGTGTAAGAGAGAGAGAGAGAGAGGTTAAAGGGGGGGAAATTTTGTATGCGTTTTTGGATTTCGTAGATCTGCTGGGTACGTCGCTTTTCCTTTCTCTGTTTTCTCTTCAGCTGTAGCTGCTACTACTCCCTGCATTTTGTTTGAATTTTTCTACCTCAATCAAGCTTGTGCTTTTTATTATTACTATTAACTTGCACTTTTTTATCTTTCCTAAACTTGTGTCAAAATCACACTCTCTCAAACATGAATTTTTTACAATTTTTGTGCTCATTCAACTATTGTTGGGTTATCCGTCTTGTGGGTCCACAACCCTAATTGCTACTGCTCTGTTGCGCATTACTTGTCACATAATATGGGCTGGGTCTTCTCTTCTCCTCCACATCCAATTGTTGCCAAATTCAGAATCAGAGGTATTAATTCAATTAATGAAATTTATTAGTCAACACTTGCAACTGTTTCCTAATTTTCCTACCAAGCATTAGCAAACCTAGAATAATGTTAAATTTTTCTGTGTTTATGTGCAAGCGCATGTGCGTGTTTGATTCTTCTCAATTATTTGCCGTTAAGTTTGGCATGTTAGTATTAATTCTCATACTACATTCTGTTACTTGGTTGGTGCTGTCAGATAATGACCCATGTATCAGCCGAAGAATTTTCCTAGTTCAAGTCTAGTTGGAAGTAACTCATTAGTTCATGATCAGCATATAGACTGTGGTGGCACTAGCAGCACAATGGATCCTGTCAATGGGGGGAACACTCTCACCAACAACCCTAGTCTCGCTTCCAAGCAGCGTTTACGCTGGACGAATGAACTACATGAACGCTTTGTTGATGCTGTGGCACAACTTGGCGGCCCAGATCGTGAGTGCCTTTTATTTCCTATTACCTGATAACTGGAAATGGTTTTTCCTTGTTCTCCCTCCTGAACATTAAGGCATGACTTTATCAATTGACAATGGGGATGGCTACCGGATAACTCATTGGCATATCAAATGAGAATTTTTAAATGCATGAGATAGATACAGAAGTAAAGTCTGTGAAGATTTGGTTTTAAATATCAATCAACAATCAGATCTCTAGTATTCTGTTGGCTGCATCTCCTAATGTTATTGTTAGATGAAGAATTTATCAATCAAATTTCTATGCATGGTTTTACATTTCTTAGGATAAAAGTATTTTAAATTTCAAATAACCTTTCCCCAGGTGCCACACCTAAAGGTGTCCTGAGAGTTATGGGTGTACCGAGCTTAACAATATACCATGTCAAAAGCCATTTACAGGTAAAAATGGATTTTGAACCTCTTAACCTGATATCCATGATTGTCATTTGTTAATCTTTATTCTTTTTGCTTTTTTGTTGCATCTAGAAATATCGACTAGCAAAATACTTACCTGACTCCTCATCAGATGGTATGTCTATGTGATTCTCATTGTTTTAAATGCTCATGTATATGTATTTCTGGCTTGTTAATTAGTTGTTCTAAGTCCATTGAGCAGATTCCTTTACTTTTAATTCTTGGTTTGATTTGTCTGGTGATACCTTTTTACATTGTTGATGGAAGGGAAAAAAGTGGACAAGAAAGAAACAGGGGATATTGTTTCCAATCTAGATGGTTCATCGTAAGTATAGCTGCCTCTTTTACCTTTGTGTTTTTATACTTGAACAAAGTGATGAAGATATGTACAATGGGATCATGACTAGTGGGAAACACAAGGTCGGACCATAAAAGATTTTCTTATAACTATAGGAATAGGACTGTATCAAGGGCTAAGTGGTTAACTTTAAGCTAGAGATTAAATAGATGGGAAGCTAGAGATATTGAGACAAAGTTTTGAAGCAAAGGGCTTTTATTTAACTAAAAACAAAATGAAGTATAAGAAATGTAAGTTTACCAGAAGGCACGTTAATTCTAGCTTCAAGGTGGTTGGATATTATACCATATTACAAGTCACATAGTTTGAGTATCTTTAGTCCATCATACAAAAAGATGGGGGAATAGAGGGTGATGTCAACCATAGGTTTCAAACAAGGTGAATGAAATGAAATAATGTTTCAGGTGTTATTTGTGAAGAAAAGAATTTTTCAAACTTAAGGAAAAATTTTACCGCACAATTATAAGACCTACAATGTTGTATGAGACTTAATGCTAGGGGATAAAGAGTCAAAAAAAAAAAATATATTCAATATTGCAGAGTTGGGAATATTACAATGGATGAGTGGATGTATAAAGTAAGATAGGATAAGAAATGAATGCATTAGAAAGAAAATTGGAATAATACCTATTATGGAAAGATAATAGAATCTCGCCTTTAAGTGGTTTGGGCCTATGGGAAGAAGATTTGTAGAAATCCTAGTAAGGAGAGTAGATCATATGGGGGTAGTCCAATAATTAGAGGGAGACTAAGAAAAACTGTTGGTCAAACCATTAAGAAGGATTTATATTTAAGTGGTTTGTCATTAGGAATGGGTTATGATATGATATTATAACCTTGTTTAGTCTATGTAGCTGACTCCACCTGGTGAGGAAAGATTTTGTTTTTGTTCTTTTTGTTTTATAGTTGGACAAGGTGATGGAAACTTATGGTAAAAGAATTTTATTTTTTGTTATTTTTGAATCCTGGACTTTAACCATCTGACTTGCTTTTGCAATCCCGGTGCCTAATTTAAGCCAAAGTTATCATGATGATAAATTTTTGTCCACTTTCAATGCCTCAAAACTGTTTAAGTGGGGTGAGAAAAAGTAACTTTTGCATCATACTATCTTGATTGTTTCATGAGGTCTGGTGTTGTACATGACTAAAGTAACTAATGAGGGCTTGTCTCTGTTTGTAGTGGGATGCAAATTACCGAAGCACTTAAGCTTCAAATGGAGGTGCAGAAGAGACTGCATGAGCAATTAGAGGTATTTGTTGTTTAGCTGATCTAATCACTGTATTATATTAGCAGACTTTATATTGGTTTAATTCCATATATCACCAAATTCTAAGTCTTATATAATCCATGATGTATACTCCCTCTGAACTCAAATATAAGTAAAAAAAAAAACACTCACCTATGGTTGACTAAAATATAAGCAAAACTTAACTAATTTCACCTTGTTTAATGAAATCATCCCAAATTACCTTTTATTTAATTCATATTTCATTTTCCAACTATTCTATTTAATGAATCAGGTGCCAGTAGAAAGAGAGTATGTGCACTCGAAACAAGTTTCAATAAAATTGAATGTAGGGTAATTTAGGCAATGCAATTACTTTTTGGATGATATCAAGAAAATTAAATGAGTTTAACTAACTTTCTTAATAAATGTGAATTTAGTTATTTTTGCTTATATTTGAGTTTGGAGGGAGTATCTCATTATTAAACTTGAGTGGTGATGTTTATAATGGTGGAAAATTTTGATAATAATAACCCCTACTATAGGAGCCCTGAGCCAATTGCACAATAGACAAGTGACATACAGAGTCTATTGCAGTTGGATACTTTACATTACATGTGTGTACTCTTAAGGTCATCAAATACATGTTTTTAAATATACTCCCTCTTTTGTGTGCAGTTAAAGTTACATAATTATAATTCACGAAGAAAAGGATACCATTACATGAATCCATTTGCAGGGCATCAAGTATGAGATATTAACAAAATGTTTAGCTAGAGATGGTTTCAAATAATAAAATAAACTAGTCCTTTTACCATTTTTTTTAAATAGCAATCTAGTTCTTATGCAAGGAAAATTTAGTATAAAAGGTTATATTTCATTTTAACAATTCTGCATGGATAATTCTCTTACAAGAACAGATAATAAGCATGTCAGTGATCATTATATATTAATCCTCATTTAGGCAATTTTGAAATTGTCTGAAAATTGTATATGCTTGCATGCAAATCTAGAGTAATATCAATGACCTTTCTGGATGCTTCTTAACAGCATCCTGGAAATAAAACATAAAAAAGCTATCTTCTTGTAAATACAAATAGAGCACTCACTATCCTGCGAAGTTTCTTGAATCAAGAAAAAGCAGAACTGTCAGAATGTTGAATTATGGGTAAGATGGCAAGATTGTAATTTCTTTTTTTTTTTGTAAAACATGTGAAACAGGTGCAGAGACAGCTACAATTACGGATAGAAGCCCAGGGTAAATACTTGAAGAAGATTATTGAAGAGCAGCAGCGGCTCAGTGGGGTTCTTTCAGAAACACTTGACTCTGGGGTTGCAGCTCCTGTTCTAGGGGATATTCGCCAAGAACCAGATAACAAGACTGACCCAGCAACCCCTGCCCCAACTTCTGAGTGTCCCCTTCTAGAAAAAACTGCCAAAGAGCGTGCCCCAGCTAAGAGTGTTTCAATTGATAAATCTTTTTCATCTCATCATGAACCATTGACACCGGATTCTTGTTGCCATGTTGGTTCCCCTACTGACAGTCCTAAAGGAGAGAGGTCAACAAAGAAGCAACGGGGGAGCACGGAGGGAGCATATTCTATACCAGAAATGGTGCCAGAAATGGTGCTTCCGCATCAGATACTTGAGTCAAGTATATCATATCAGTATCAAAAAGCTGTTTTCATTACCCAAGAGCAATTTGATCCTTCATTGGGTATATCTGCAAGTGGTAATGAATTGGAGAAGGTTGGTAGCAGTAATCTGTGATTTATTGTAATTTGCAGCTTGTGCACTAGGACTGATATTTTCGTCTTTCAAGCGTTATGTGCTTGGGTATATATATGTACTCTTGGAAGTCTTGAAACCTGTTTATGGTAGATTCCCCAGGTTCTTAGCTCAACTAAATACCCATATTTTAAATGCATTTGAAGATCTAATGTGAATTGGGTTTATTGGAAGTATCTTCGTCATCTGTTCTATAGAGCTATTATTCACCAGGGCGACCCTGGGTGGCTGTTAGGGTATACGTGATTTTCTTTGTTAGTTTAGGCTTCGTTTGTTTTGACGTTAACCGAGTTTACATACATTCCAACAAGCGTTTGATAGACACAATTTTTTTATGCTCATAGAATCGATTTTCATTGTACATAACAATAAGTCGAAACATGCACAAAGAAAATTGTTCCACTCTTTTTCTTACAATATCACCCTTTTTTTAGGGAAAAATACCACCGGCGCGTTCTATAATATACACCTTTTTGGTAAGTCGCTTTTGCTCATTTGATTTATTTAGTAAATACTATAAACAAATCATTAAATGTAAGTTATTAAATATTTATAATCCATCTGGTAGTGGGACAACAAGCTATAATGCATATTATTTTGGTTTATTCCAAAATCACATTATATACATAGATCCGGATCCAAACTAACACTACTTTCATTGGCTTAGATCTATATGTATAACGTGATTTTAAGCTAAATCAAAGTCAAATGCACTGTTTAATATCAATGACATTTTTTGGAGGCTAGGCTCAGCATTTCTATTTTCTAGTCTAACACTTAGGCCAGACCAGCATTCATATTTTATTACATGTATTCTCACCTCTAAGCATTGGAAAGCTCCATCAAGGATATTTTGTAACACTCTGGCAATGGGGTGAGTCACATCACATTCATAATCATAGATAGCAGTGAATACAAAGCCAAGGAGAAACCAATATTTGGCAATTGCTAAAATAAGACCTAGTCACAATCTACAAACAAGAATTTCAAGGACTGCCTAGAAATAGTATTATATTGATGTTATAAAAACATTACAATTAGATTAACTGTATGATGATGATATGATACAAGAGAGGTCAAGAGGACTTGTGTCTTCGATGAATTGATCCCTTTAGAAGGCAAAGCCGCAAGTGTCTGCTAAGAGCCTCCAGCTTCTCAAATCTGTCACTCTTTGGTTTCTTTGCAACCGTTTCAGCTTTCTTTTTCTTCTTTTTCTTCTTCTTGTGCTTCTTGTCATCTTCTTTTGGGTCCGACGATTTTTCTTTCATGCTTCGCATAGGCGTTGCAAACACCTTGACGGTATTCTGACACATTATTTACAAATGAAGCAGCATGTCAATGAATGAATAGCCACGGATATAATTTATTTATATGTTATATATATATGAATGAGAAGCACCTTGATATAAACTACCAGGCAAATTACTGTCACATTAGTAGCTCACGTCATTTCCAAAATCATTTTCAATATGAATGGGTTACGAAAATTGCGTGGGTGTCTCATGCTTTTTCAAAAGATAAACAATGCCAGCTGTTTAATGAGTAAAGTAAGCCACATGAATGTGTGTTTGCACATGAGAGAGAGAGAGAGACCTGAGAGAGTTTATCATCACCCCCTAAATCTGCAGAACATTCTTCATCACTGCCTCCTAAAGAAGAACATCTGCCCCAACTTTCTCTATTTGAGCTTGTATATGAGCAATAATCTTCAATCTGGCCATTTAGCTTATCCTACAAAGTCATTAAAATGGCTTATTTCAAGTAAAGGTAAGCTAAAATTATAAAATTATAAAACATATTTATCCCTTTACTAAAATCAATTCTTTTGCATTTATTTCAAAAGTTTTATAAGTCATGAATATTTATTTAGTATAGTTTGTAATTTTATATGCACAAAGGTATCCTATGTAGCCCAATCTTTTTTCTTTTTTAAAAAAAGGCCACATGGCCAAAAGTACCATTTAATGTGTAGATTTATAAGTGAGTACTCGTTCTATCAATAGTGAAACCTAGAGGAAAAAAAGTTCCCTGAACAATTTCTTAATCTCAGAGACAGTTCTTGATAAGATCACCTGCACATCTGTGGGCTCATCGTGGCCAGTTTCATTATTGTCGTTGTTTTTATCTTCTTCAAACATGGACTCCTGCATTACAAGTAATGAATGAATTAAATAGAGCAAAGTCTATGGAAGAAAAAAAAATTACAGACAGAAGGTAAAGGCACCCTACTACATCAGTCAAGGGGGCAACTTCTGAAAGAAGTTCACTAACTGATTTTGTGGTGGAAATTGTTGGAAGTGCAGAAGATGAACTTGCAGCATCAGTAGTTGCAGACCGCAAACTAGAAAGAATCTCATATAATAGGTTCTAGCATGAAAGCAAGAGCAAATTAGTTTCTGTTCTTCAAATAACACTCATATAATAAAGCTGAATCATATGGGTCTATGACCATATTAATATATGACCACATCATTAATTATTTATGGCAATATGTCCAAAAAGTGAAATGAAGGTTGAAACATTGAATGCTAATTATGAACACTGCACTCCAAACATGTTTTATAGGTCTCAGGCAAGTTAATGCTGGGTGATTATATTGCCTTTCTTTTGTTTTTCCATTTTGTTGAGCTGGAATAAGGTGAAATTGAGGTTGGAAAAAATGTTTGGGAATATAGAGGGAAGGGGAAAGGAAGGGTTAGGGAGAGGGGGAAGAGTTTGTAAATCATTGACATTCCCAAACATACCCTTGGGGATGGAAATGAGGATCTTAAGGATTGTAATTTGCAGCTTGTTGATGTATCATTTTTGTTCGTTCACAAGCTGCATTTTGGGCACAAAGTACAAATTTAGGTCTATTTCATTGGTTCTTGTGGATCAAGCTTCAGTATAAATAAAATATTAGCCATTTTAATTGGTTGATATTTTGATCATATTCTGCAATTGATGAAGTGGAGAAAGCACAAAATGACCAGTAAGCAGTAGTTGTGGGCAATATTCTGAAGAATGAAGACAGAATTTAATTGAGCAGGAAATGAAGACAGGGAAATCTAAATGATAACTACCTCATCCACACCAGAACCAAGTTTCAAATCCCCCAAATCATAATATTTCTGAAGCTTATGAGCACTAGAAACATGAGGAGGGCGAAGGACATTGTAGAAGAAAATGGAAACTGAATCATAAAAGAACTGTGGTCGAGAGGAGTTGTGGTCACCATCAAATTTTATGATATTTTTATCACCCTGCAAATTAAGAAACAAAAGTTTGATATTTTGGCTATCAAAGGAAAAAAGTGCAAATTGCTTTGGAAAAAATCTCAAGCTCAAAGATTTGGAATAAATCATTACTGCATAGGATTCAGAGATGAGATCAGAGTGGTGGGGCTGAATGAATTTGTCATCACTTGCATGTCCAAATAAAACGGGAATGAATGTCTTCGGTGCGACCTGTAGGCTTTAAAAGCTTTAATTTAAGATAGACATGGAAAGGAAATAACTCTAATAACAATTTGTTTAGCCAGAAAATAAAACCTATCATGCTCAATGAAGTTTACATAATTCCATTAATAATTTTGTTATTTTCAAAAGGAGGAACAGCAGAAAAAACGCCTTACCATTCTCCCATAGGAAAAAAAACTGCACAACTAATACATACCAGCAAACAGTTCAGATTCATAATGTCGAACTTTGCCTTCTTCTCAATAACCCGCCTCATGTATTGTACAGCCATTTTAACCTAATTGGGGAGCAAATGCAGCAAAATCAGGCTTAACATACATACTAGACAATCCAAGTTAACAGCTAAAGATCTTAGATTCATGTTGCTTGAAGGATTTGAAAAAGAAAGGAAACTAGCATAAAAGTGATAAATCATACAAACAAAACAATACCCCCTAAGATAATAATACTAAAAGAGGTATTCATAAACAGCAAGCATAAGATGGAGTTTAAGTTTTTCAGTGTAGATCAGGTTTGTGTCCCTTCACTCTGTAGCAGCTTTTGAGGGTGCACTGTAAATGTTTAGGTCAAAAGGATGCTAAAGTTTGTTGGCAATGTAGTTTAAGCAATTCTTTGTTGTACTTGATTAGAATGGTTGCGTTTTTAAGGGGTGTCTACTTGTCCATAAACTTGTCATGAGATAGTATCATGTTTATGAAATTCTTTAATGTACTCATGATTATTTCAAAGGATTTGCTGTTTCTAATATGTAGCCCAGCCTTCTTTATTCATAACTGATGCATCCTGTGACAACCCCCCCCCCCCCCATGCACAGACACAAAATAAAAAACATAGAAATGCTCTTATTAATGAATTTAATTGATATATACTGTCAGTGTAAGAAAAATTTACACAGACATCCAATGGTGTGCCGCCATATCATTTAATGAATGTGACAAGATAAAATTTCTTTACACTGACCGTGTATATATATTAAACTCATTAGTCATTATTAATTAATTCCAAAAACTGTTACAATTAATAAATCTCTAACTTTAATGGTTAAGAATTTCCAAATTATAAAAACCATAATTATGACAAAAAAAACCCTAGATCCAAAATGAAAAAAATCTTAGTCAAAATTAACTCTATTCATCAACCCCATAGATTCCTTTTCCTTTTTTTCCATCTTAACAAAAAGGAAAATTTTAAATAAAGACACCTTTATCAAAACCACCATCCTTATTGCTCAGGTGGGTCAATCAAATCAATATGTAAATTGCACAGCCTCACCTAAGTCTACCAAATTCAAATACATGCATAGACATAGTAGAATGGGTGGAAAAGATATAAAAGCAAAGCCAAGAGCAGATACCACAGGTCCTAGAAATTAGAACCACCTACCCTCTTCCTGCAACAACTTAAGACAAATGTTTACAAGTACAAATAAACAGCATATTAAGATGCAGTTAAACAATGCAATAGTTTTTAAGTCTTTCGCAGTCTGACAAGATGATGGACCACCAGTGGCAAATATCATTCACCACATGTTAATATCACTCTTTTTCTTTTTTAATTGAACATTTACTACAAAGGCAGTTGGTAGAGAGAGAGAGAGAAAGAGAGAGAGTACAGTGAACTTTGGAAGCCGAATTTTATAAACATCCACAAGCTCCATCATGAGATCATATAAGTTTGAAAAGGCACTATCCAATACCATTCCAGCAATTGAAGGGTCTTCAGCTCCATAAAGAAGGCTACACCACACCAAAGCAAAGTGAATAGTCAATTACTCCCTCTGGACTCAAATATAAGCAACAAAAATTCCCCTTATGGTGGTCTAAAATATAAGTAAATCTCAACTAATTTTACCCTATTTAATGATCTCGTACCAAAATACCCTTTAATTAAATTCAGATTTTATTTTCCAATGACCTTATTTAATGAACCATGTAAAGAGAGTGTTTCTACTCAGAACAAGTTTCAATAAAATTGAAGTCTTCCATGAAGGGTAATTTAGAGAATACAATTGATTTTTAGATGACATCAAGAAAATTAAATGAGGTTAACTAATTTTCTTAATTAGCGTGAGTTAGTTTTTTTTTACTTATATTCAAGTCCAAAGTAGTACATTAGATTAGAGATTCTTTGTGTACAAGGGTGGCTCATAATTACATGTACACAGAGTAAAGGTGGGAGCACATGATACTATAATACCCAGCAATTCGGGCTTTCAAAACATTTTAAAATATGTATTAGAAAGTTAAAAAAACCAGTTCTCAGCTTCTTCCCCTCTTTTCTCTCCTATTTATCAAATAATTTATAAAAACATTTTTGCTTTTCAAAAAGGAAGGCCTCAACATTTTTGTCCACACACCCGCATAGAGAGATAGAAGTACCATTTCCCATGACAAAAACTTAAGTCATGAAATTATACTAGAACAAAACATCAAAATCAACCACTAAGGACCTATATTTTCTTGGTACGGGGTACATGTAGAAAATAATAAAGTCCAAAGCAACAGAAATTCTTATAAAAATCAATATTAAGCAAGTTAATTGGAAGATGTAATACCTTGTAACTGCACCCATTGACCGTCCCCATAGACCTATACGGGATATTTGTTTGTTGCTTCTCAAATATGACACCACAATCTTGAGATCATCTTTCTACCACACAAAGGAATGGACAAAGAGTTTACAAATTTGCTGTGCATAAAATAGCAGCAGGAAAGATTACACTTGACCAAACATAATGGGAAACCCCTAACACCTCCCTCCTCCCCTCTTCTAAAACAAATACACCAACACACCAACCAAGGAAAAAGGAAGTTATATTGGTAGTTTTACAAAAGAAGTAGTATGCAGAAATTTATAAAAACAAATAAATGAATATATTCATAAAGACGCAACTAACCTCATGCCAACCAAGGCTAACGTAGTCTCCATCAGATAAGCCTGACCCTGAGAAGTCGAGAGTAAAAACAGTAATATTTGATGGAAGAAGAATTACAGCAGCTTCATTGGCATCTGCCCTACATCCACTGCATCATTGAACATATGGACACATATCAAGTGGGAGAAGAATGGAATGTCTATGTTATTGAAAAAATAAATACCCCTAAAAATATGTTTATGATCATAAGTTCATAACTCAGAACCATACAGAATCCTTTATAAGCAGCAATAGCAGTGTCCATAAAAATAACATATCGACGGACCCAGAAATTTTAATTAGCGGGGGCATCACTTATGTCATGAACCAACTATCCTAAAAGCTTAAGCTGTTGGGTGAAGGACACATGAATGGTTTTATATTATATATTTCTAGCACGCCCCCTCACGCAAGAGCCCTTTTTTATTGGAATAATGGGGGCAGCAAGGATCGAACTCATGACCACTTTGTCATAGGGAATCTGATACCATGTCATGAACCAACTATCTCAAAAGCTTAAGGTGGAGGGCACATGAATGGTTTTATATTATATATTTCTAACAACTTATATATACACATATACAACATTCTTGTGGGGGGGCATTAATAAATATAGTATTAAGAAAAAAAAATTTAAAAATGTGGGGGCAATTGCCCCCAAAATCTACTATGTAGGATACCTGTTTCCATGGCAATATATAACACAAGGAAGAGAAGTATCTTCAGGGAAAGGAGAAGGGAGATAATGACTACACTTCAAGGTATAGCCTCTGGCATTCTTGAGCTGCATAAATAGAAAATAGATAATCTAGCAGTACGCAAACAATTGGAATTATGATGTAGCTTCTATATATAGACAACAATAACTGTAAGCAACCATCAAACAAATAGTGTCCATACTTGCCTCCAAATCCTGCCTTTGGTATGTTCTACCTGCAAGGGAGAATTCCTTCTCCCACAGATACTGATCCGGGTTATACTCCGCCCTACATATGTGGCAAAGTAGATACACTCAAACTGTTACTCAATTTGCTGTAACATAGACGATCACATGTTGAGCAACGGATGCTGGGGCATTCACATAGTTATTTACATTACTTGAATACAGGGGAAAAATTTAAAACTAGAGTGGTTGAAGTCTATAATGAGGAAAATTTAACATAGTTCTTTGAAGATGATGGAAACATGTTTAATAACAACCGGAACTTTTCCCACTAGTTGCAGTCAGCTACAAGGATCAATGGACATCATAATGGTTGGACTTAGAACATATTTAGTTTGAACAAAATGTACAGTACAAAGAGAATTTCAATAAAATGAAAAGAAAAATCTACTAATTCTCATTGAGAGGTTAACAAGGAAAGAAACAGCATATTAAATAAGTATGGACAAACTCGGTGCATATCAAGTTCCTTTCCCCATAGTTGTCAATCGCTTAAGATGACATGACCATGAAAATTTAATATGAATTTTCTATATACGTAAAACAGGTAAGGAAATTAAGGACAAGAGAGAAACTTCAAAAGGAAAAGATACAAATAAAGAAGCACACGTAATTAATAGGGTGGGGAACAAAATAAGGACCCTTTTGTGAGGAGAAAGAGCCCTGAAGAATGTATCACAACAGTACACGCTTACTTGAGTAGCGGCAAGCCAGTGCCACCAACCAGTAGAGCAAAAATTAATACCTGGGAGGTCGAATAACGAAATTGATGAATTGCTCAATCATGTTGCTCTTGCTTCTACATGTATCTCAGAGCAACTCCGCCTCATGAGCTTACAAGTAGAGCGGAGTCTCTGAGAAGCTCCAAGTCAATTCTTCACCATCTTCAGAACTGAAAGCTCCTTACAAGATGCAACTTGATCTCAAATCTCCCAAATAATTTTTTCTTATGAATTCAAATGCCTGTCAGACGTTTATGAAGGCATCTAACTCCAACGCAAGCTACGCTATTAATCACCAATTCCTGTGAAAAACAACACCAACTGGCTACTAAGAAGGAGACGTTTTGCATAAAAAACAAACAACTAGTTTGAAACCCAGTACTAGTAGTAGTAAAAAAATGTCAAATTTACAAGGAAGCTGGTTCCAAGACAATTATATGAATGAAAGAGAAAGAGTGAGAGAAAAAAGAATCACCATGAACTAAAAGCACTTCTAGATCCAAATGCCATCAAAAGTATGAAAAAACAAATGCACCCCCAAAAAACCAGAGAAAAGGCACATAAACAGATATTTTCAAAAAACAAAAAAGAAAAACAGAAGAAATATAAAAAAGTTCTGTTTAGACCCCTTCTATTTGTACCATGATTGCAGCGAGCAAGCAACTTTGTCCAATGTCAACAAAAAATTCAAACTTGGGTCACTGGGTACACGTCAATTCAATAAAAGGGTCCCAAATGCAAAACAAGAAAATGTATTGAAAATGGTAAAAGTTAATAAAGCGAAAATGTGGGGTAAGATAAGAGACACGAATTCCAAGTCAGATGAGATCCCACATCCAAACTGCCACATTGATGCCCATGGATGAACTTCCCCTCTTACTTTCGTGACAAAAGAATGAAGAAGCTGTGAAAAGGGGAAAGAGAAGGGGGGAAAAGCAACCAACTTTACCGGAATGAAAAAAGTGGGTGTGAGCTAACACCCAAAAGAAAATGCTTGTCTGAATAAGAGATAATGAAGAGCGAGCGAAATTGAAGAGGGATGCAGGTGATTGAAGTGAAGAGAACCCTGTTCTTGTTATTGTAAGTGATTGTGAATGAATTCAATTCAATGGAGGAAGATGGGGAATGAAGTTTAAGGTGAGGATGATACAGAGAAGAGTAGGAACAGAACAGCCAGCTGTCTTCTCTTTCTGTCCGTTGTTCATCAAAATTTACTTTTTATTTATTTATTGGCTTTAATCTATCTTTATATCCACTTTACAAATTTGGGAGTAGTTAACTTCAGTGTGACTCTGTGTAATTACTGTTCGTTCATTTTTCTTACTCTTGTATGATCTTTTTAATTTTTATGGTTACTCAAATACGATAAAAATAAATAAATAATCTTAAAACAAAAAAAAAATCATCTTAATTGCAATTTTTCAAATAACATTATGCTGATAAAAGAATATAAATGAAAAAATTAATAAGAATAGTTTCATTTTAAATAGGTAAAATAATCAAATCAGCTAACTTTTTAGCTTTCAGCTAAATTTTCAGTTAATTTTACCAAACATACTCTTAATCCATGAAAATATAACATGTTTTAGGATTAATTTATCTTTTAATTTTATTCATTTATAATCTTTAAAAAGTATATAAATAATTTGTTTTTAATCCTTAAAGCACCTTCATGAGAAATTAAAAACATATTATTATTTTGGCTTAAAAACATTTTTTATTTGAAAACTAATTTAGCTTCATTGTAGGCTAACAAAATTTATTTTTAATTCTGCATTTAAAAACCAAAATCAAAGACTAGCAGCCTCCTAATATATCATCATTTCTTTTCAAAGTATCAAAATCACCTTATTAGTGGAAGATTAATCTTCTAAAATATTTTCAAATGTGAAAAATAAAAATTCTTCATAATAGAATAAGCGTCCAAACTCTTTCCATTTGAACCAATGCATGCATGTTACTCAAATAGACAAATTCATTAGTTTTTTTATAATATACAGTGCAAAGTCGTTAATTGTTCTGATAACTACATTATTTATTTGTTGGCTATACTCCTTGTATATTTGTTATTTTTATTGTATAAATTATTATTAATAATTAGCTCAATTGAAAGTTGAATTATAATAAAGTTAATATATGATGAAAAGAGATATGATGGAATTATGACAAACATTATTGTTTATATCATTTTCAAAATATAATAAAATAGAATTAATGAGGTATATTCAATTCTATTTCATATAACACCCCCTTTTTCCTTTTTTTCCAGATTGAAGTATAAGATAGGACTAATCTTTTTCATCATTTCTTCACAATAACATCTAAGCAACAAAATAATTAATAATTTTATTCTATTTAATTTATTTTATTCCTTTTTATATCGATTGTCTAGAGCTGGGATTAGGTTAAAGATTTAGCATTTCTAAACCCACGGATTCACTTAAACAAAAAATGTTAATATGAAGAAAAAATAATTATTAATTAATCAAATTCAGAATGAAAATATTATAATGGGTAAAATATGTTTTTCGTCCTTGTAGTTTGGGTCAACTTTGGTATTCGTTCCTATATTTTATTTCCTTTGTTTTATTATCCAAAATCCCTAACTTTCGTCTCTACTGTTAGTGTGCTCTGTTAAGTTGCGAATGTGGCTAATTACAGGGACGAAAACCAAAGTTGACCCAAACTACAGGTACAAAAAACATATTTTACCCTATTATAATTTATTCACGTTTACATTTCATAAGTAGCATAAAAAGAATATGTGTTTTCAAGAGTGAGTTTAAATATATATTTAACACGACTCAATCATTTTGAAATTTTATTAATATTTTAATTATTCACAGAATACATGTAATAACATTTTTATATTATTCGCACCTCTAATATAACTAAAAGAATATCAAGAATAAGAAATAGTGGTTGGTCGTAGTTGAAGGTGGACTATGATTTCAGTCGGACCTGCAATATTAGAGATTTAAATTTAGGAGTTGTCACTCTTAGGAGAGTTTATAATTCGTTTTTTTACACTAACAAAGCATAATAATTAAACTTTTTCTATGTTTTAAAATAATATAAAAAAAAACACCAATGATTTTGAGATTCAAACCATGTTGATAGTGAATAAGAAGAAATTCAAGCTGCTATATAATAATAAAAATTTAAAACCTTTTCAATTTTTTATTACTTTTAAAATAATATAAAAAGCCATATAGATTAAAGTGGGAGCTCCGGCTATTTGAGAGGTTTGAGAGTGAAAGTGAGCACTCTGAAAAATACTTAGATTTATTATAATGAAGTACATTATTATACTAAACATGATATGAGTTGAATCGTCGGGTAAAGGCATGAACATTTGTTAGTCAATGAATTAAGAAATCACTTTTTATCTCACACACAACATCAATTACAATTTGCATGTCAAAAACACCTAACTTTTTCCCATTCATTTATTGCTTTATTTCTTAAGTTTCTTCTCACTTTTCAAGCATTGCTCATTTTTCATTTTTTTTTCATTTTCTCTCTTAAATAATTTTTATTCTATATCAAACCATTAAACATCATATAAAATAAAAAGTCATTGTTAGAGTCGCACATTGATTAGAGGTGAGGTCAAATAAAAGTGTATAAACCTTGGATAACATTCATTCTACAAGCTAACTTTTGGAGTTAGGTTAGATTCGACCTAAAATATAAGATGGCATCAAAGTGAGAGAGATCGAGGGGGCACACGTAATAACGTTAGGGAAGAAAGTCAATGTATTTGAAAATGAAGAATGAGAACCATTGTTACTTTATTGTTGCCATGTTATCTCAGATATAAGAAATCAAATGTTGTGAACTGATTAGGTATCCACTCAACCTGGACACACGAAAACATATGTGCAATGTAGCAAAATATTCCACCAATTCAAATGGAGCACATTTGGCATGTGTTGTAGGTGTAGAAAGGACTCTTAAGAACCATTCCCCTCATGAATCTTAAATAAATAAAGGCATTGTTTAGCGTGATCACATGTCTAGTAAAGGATTAATTCATAGCTCACACAACTGGGTATCATATAATAAAGCTTCACACTAAATGACCCTATATATTGTACTATATTCTCGAGGAGGAAGTACTTGGACCTTGATAAATCACTACAGGGGATATTGTTGCGGTCAAACAAATATAGAATGTGGATCTTAATGGCAACATAAAGGTGCGTTATGTGCTTTATATTCCTCAATTTAGTTGCAATAATGTTCATTTATAAACTAACTAATGACTTGAATTGTGTGTTGAGTTACTCTTTTAGTGAGTGTTTGATACAGACTAAACCACAAGGAGAAAGATTGGATCCAGTGATTTGCATGATAAGGTTTACAGGCTCAAAAGGCAAATGCAAGGAGTTTTTTTTAACAACTTATTCTCTCAATTCATCAAATTCTATTTGGCATTGAATGGTGGATCATTTTTCCAGTCAGACTTTGTCCAAGAGTTGTAATTTTCTTAATTTGTAGTTTGATGAAAATGAAATGGAATGTTGTGATGTTTGCCACCGGTCTAAACAATGCACACTTCCCTTTTCTTTGAATCACAATAAAGCATATAAAGTATTTCATTCGACCCATTATGATTTATAGGGTAAATATCATACAAGGTAACCCAATGGTTCTCATTACTTTATAATCACAATGGATGACTATAGAAGTGCAGTGCCGGTTTATATTTGGAAGGACATTTGCAACACTCACCATCTCGGTAACTTTTACAAAATGGTGCAAACTCAATTTGATGCAAAGGTGAAATTCGTTTAAAGCGATAATGGCATTAAGTTCACTAGCTCAAGTTAGTTAGTGGAAGCTATCTTGTTGGAATATGTGACAAGGTGCCTAAAGAAACTCGCGGGTCCAAGAAAAGAATGGATCTCTCACACATGAGCAGTGTAAGGGAAATTGAGAGTTCACATATATCTTACTAGGATCCACTTCTATACCTCTACTATAAATCACATGTCCTGAAATTATGTCTTATTCTACCATGAAATGACATTTTTAAAATTAAGAATATGTTACGTCTTTATGCGTCTTCTTAAAAATCTATTCAAACTATTCGATAAGAAGGTATTTTGCATGAGACCTCATGTGTGGCAACCTTTCATTAAAATGGTCCAGTAGAATGCAATCATAGACACATTCTTAATGTTGCACTTGCATTAAGATTCCATGTCAATTCTTCTTCGTCATTATGGGGATAATGTATTCTAGCAGCCAATCATCTTATTAAAAGGACACCAAATGTTGCAAATGGTGGTATTACTTCATATGAGATGCTTTATAAGAAGGAACCATCATATGACCTATCAAAGTTCTTGGGTGTCTTTGTTGTGTTAGGACACCAATAAAACCAAGTAAAAATTTTGAAGCTAGTGCTTACAAATGCATATTTGTTGGTTACCACCTTGGTCAAAAGGGATGACGTATATATAACCTAAAGACTCATGAGTTTTCAGTTTCTAAAGACATGGTGTTTTATGAGAATAATCTCCCTTACAATATGCATGAACAAAGCACCCCTAACAACTAGATTTCTTAATTTCACGCACATACAAAAAGATAATCTTTTTGGAAATAATATTAAAGACCATACAATGTCAACAACATTCACGGATGGGAAGAATAATCTTAATGGAATGTTATATGACTTCGTAGGTTCCAACGAGCATGAGATGAGATCATAGAAACCAACTTCATGTGATATTCCCATCGAATCTAATATTCCACACACTGTATCAGAGACAACACAACTAGGGACACACACTAGGCAATCTCTTGCATACCTAAAGGACTATTGCAATGTGATCATCCAAAACCCATCGTGCACCTAACTGGAACTATGGTAATCCTTATACTATCTCAAAATATATCACTCACGAAAAAACTTTCTTTTAGGAATTGGGCATGACAACAAGACAAATTGAGGTGTTTTTTTCTCTCAATGTCCCCACCCTTACAAAAGTAAGGGCGAGTTTGGCTTCAAGTTTAAGGATAGTGGATGAAATTATAAAACCCAACTTTTTCCCACAGGTCCCCATCGAGTCCAGGGAAACCCGTGGGGATCTGACCACACTATTTTTTATTTATTTTTCCTAAAAACTCAAATACATAATTTTAAATAATTTATATGTATATAATATATTCTAATTCAAATAATATATATAAAATATATATTGATATTATTAAAAAAATAAGAAACTTGAGAATTATATCATAATTTCAAGGAAAATATGTATGCTTTCATTTATTATTTAATTATTATTATAATTAAAAGATATTTAATTATTATAAATGGGTAGGTTCGGGGACAAGTACTTGTACCCCAAAACCACCCTCGTTAAAGGTTGGTTATGGTTGGGATTTTCCTTAAACTCGGTTAAAGTGGGTTTTCCTCGTCAAAGTTGGGGTGAGACGACGCGACACTCACGAGTTCGGGTTTGATTTCCATGCCCAGTTGTCATCACATTATATGAGGAGCCCAAATTCTACTCGCAAGTTGTGCAACACTCGCAATGTTGTGAAGCTGGGGCTATAGAGATTAGACCTCTGGAAGAAGATAACACTTGGAGCCTTGAGATTCTCCCTACAAGAAAGAAACCAGTGGGATGGAATATGTATAGAAGATTAAAGTATATATAAGACAAATGGTGAGATTAACAAGTACAAGGCATTTTTAGTTACTAAGGGGTACACACAAATTGAATGATAAGACTTCATAAAGACTTTTGCTCAGGTGGCTGAAATGACAATGGTGTGTTGTTTATTATCTATGGCAACAACTAAAGGTTGAGAGTTACATCAAATGGATGTTAACAATGCCTTTCAAGAGGTATAGATGTCGAAGATTATGGGTATGTTGTTCCCAATTTTAATCTCATTTTTCACCTAAGGAAATCCATATATGGGTTAGATAAGCCTCGCAAAAATTGGTATGCCAAACTTTGATAAGCTCTCGTTCAATATGGTTTCATGCAATGCAACACAGATCACAACTTATTCACCTTTCCTCTCGGTTCCATTTTCTTAGCTATATTAGTGTATGTTGATGATTTGATGATAACTGAGAATGTCATTGTTATATGCAAAGAATTCAAGGCATATTTAAATAAATGTTTTCACATAAAAAGACATAAGTAAGCTTCAGACTTGAGCTTTCTCATGACTCGTCCAAACTATTTCTTTGTCAACAAAAGTTTACATTTGACATTCTCAAAGAATGTGGGATGCTTAATTGCAAGTTTTGAGCATTTTCTGTGAAACAACATCATAGTTTTGACCAACAATACATGATCTATACTGATCCTTCACAATATATGTGACTTGTGAGGTGATTAATTTATCTAGCCATTATTAGGACAAAAATCACCTATTTTGTTAATATCTTGAGTCAAATTTATTATGGTATTAGATTTTATCCTACATCCATTATCTATTACTAGGCCACTTATAGATGCCCAATAAGGATTGAACACATTCTTAATTTTGCCTTCAAAGTCAGTGCATAGGCATTAAATAAAAAAGTTATAATTAGAAAAAGGGGACTACTACTCATTATGTCAAAAGCATTTATTTTTTAATATATATATATATAATGTTTTATTTTTAGAATGAAGATAATAATGTCAATATCATATAAAACAAGATATATGTAATTATTAAATAAAAATGTTGGCCAACATAAAAATAAGAGATGCCAAGGTACATATACAATCGACAAAATAGGATAGTTCGACCGAATCGACCTACAAAATGTAGGACCATGACATTTATTTTAAAAGCCTGAATAAATATTGGATTTTTTAGATTAGCCCGATAAAATAGATAGCCCATTAAAACTCATAAAAAAAAGAGGTACGTGCAAAAAAGCCATAAAATTGTAAGGTTATAGGTCTTTTCTAGAAGTCCGAATAACTTCTAAATTTTGTAATCTAACCCGCAAAAACTTGCTACCTGTCTCGGGCCATGGCCCAATTTGTC
The DNA here is from genome assembly GCA_026901365.1 of Sesbania bispinosa. NCBI lineage: Eukaryota > Viridiplantae > Streptophyta > Magnoliopsida > Fabales > Fabaceae > Sesbania > Sesbania bispinosa. The sequence continues at coordinate 463,184 of QLOH01000318.1, forward strand.
AACTCTATACAATATATATATATATATATATATATATATATATGAAATAAAATAAATGGTGGCCAAATCCCAAATTAACTCAACTTAACTAGTGGGCAGTAGCATGTTACACGTCGATGAGATGAGACGAGAGAAGTTAATGATAATAGTAAAGTAATTAAAAATTAAAATTATAATAAAAAATATTTAGCGTGAAAAAAAGAGAAAAGATCTGAAGAGTGAAACGCGCAGTGCCAGTTAGGGAGGCAAAAGGCTATATATGTCAGCAAAGGTGTTTCAATTGCCGACGCAGATCAGGTCCTTCGCCCTTCTCATCTCAACTTCCCGGCCACCGCACCAACCACAACACAAGGAGCTGCTCTGCCCTCTTCTCCTCTCCGATTCACCATAGCCCAAAGGTCCCTTTCTATTTTATTTTTTTTTATTTTTTTCTGGCAATTATTCAATTTTCCTTACCCCATCTTCAATTATGTGCATGTATGTATTGTCGCGCTCTCCCTTTCTGGGTCGCTACCCTTTTATCTATTCTTCTAGTATTTTGCGATTAAGTTTGTGCTTTTTCGAGGTTTGATTTTTCGGACCGTATGATGCGAATTCATCGTTTTGATTCTGTAATCTTAGAAATTGAAAACTTACCTGTCGTTATTGATTAAGTGGCTCGCTGGTGTAATTGAATTTACCCAAATTGATGCATTATATTTATTTCTAGTTTTCGCTAACTCGTTGTCGGTTGTTTTTTTGAATCTAAATAGTTTATTTATTACTATTATTTAATTTAAAGTATATTGTTTTAGGGTTAGGTAATTAGGTTTCTGCTATAGTGCTACCCCCTTTCCCTGATACTGTCTCAAGAGGGATTTGGTATTCCTTACTTAAAATTGAAACTTTAGTGTCTGCTGTCTCATGGTTATACCGTTTGATGTTTAGTTCCTTACAAGTTGAAACTAATGTGTTTAATCCTCTTTTTACCCCCTTTATGGACCAGGCATCAATAGCACAGGGAAGAAAGATGTCGCAACACCAGGGGGATGAAATGGAGTATGTTGCAGACGATAATGAAATGGCGGAAGCAGAAGATGATATGTATTTCCGCGGCAGAGTGTTCGGTGATTCAGAATCAGATGATGATGATGATGAATATGAATCTTTGGTTTGTTTCGAGTCATCAGCAAAACCTTTTTTATTTCTTGAATTATTATTTGGCATTTCATTTGTTGCTGGGTGTTTGTTCGTTCCCTTTGCATAATTATTTATCACTGCTATTTTGCTATTTATATATTTGTTATCACATTATTATTGTTCATGCCTTCTGGTTTGACTCCATGCTACTAGGATGAGTTAGGTTTACAATTACACGACTAAACATAATCCTTACGTCTGCCCGCTCTTCTTGGGGTGTGGGTTTTGAATTCTCTGTTGCAGGAAAACCGGATAACAGATACCACTGCCGCAGAAGCTAGAAAAGGAAAGGATATCCAAGGTATACCTTGGGATAGACTGAGCATTAGTCGTGAGAAGTATAGACAAACTAGACTAGAGCAGTACAAGAATTATGAAAATATACCACAATCAGGGGAACAATCAGAGAAGGTAAAATATGTTTACTTTGAGTCCTGTAGCATTTGAGTATGATTTTGAGGGGATCTTTTGATCTTCTACTTTATTTCTTGTCTACAGGAATGCAAACCCACAGAAAAAGGAGGAAAGTATTATGATTTCTGGCAAAACACTAGATCTGTGAAATCAACAATACTTCATTTTCAAGTACGTTTGTGTAGTAGTTAATTACTCCTAATCATTTTAGATGTGATAAGATTTGTTTGGTCTCACACTGTGTTATCTTGTCTCTGGTGGAAACACATTTGCCTGTACATATATCTTATGGAATTAAGTTGTTTGAGAATTCTGGGTGTGCAGTTGTCATTAGGTTAAGTAACAATCATGTGAAATCTTGAATCTGTCATTTGCAGTTGAGGAACTTGGTTTGGTCAACGTCAAAGCATGATGTATATCTTGTTTCAAATTACTCTATCATACATTGGTCTTCTTTAAATTCCAAGAGATCGGAAGTCTTGAATGTATCCGGGCATGTAGCACCATGTGAGGTAATCATTTTTGCACGGCTTTGTTGTCAAAAGAATGACTTAGAAAAAGTACCTAAGCTTTTGAATGCCTGTTGCTAATAGAAGCATCCTGGAAGCCTTTTGGAAGGATTTACTCAGACACAAATTAGCACACTGGCTGTACGGGATAAGTTGTTGATTGCTGGGGGTTTTCAAGGAGAACTTATTTGCAAGGTACATCTATTGTACTTATAATTTTTTCTCTGTAATAATTAGTATTTGTACTCATCATTATTACTTACTGGATATACTAATGCTGCACATTCACCATGATACGTGCACTGTGATTTGTCATGCTCAATATTTTATTTTTTTTTCTTTTGCTACTCGAATTAGTTTATGGATTTTTCATTCATTATATATTTTAGATGTTTATCTTGTATTTGAGATGGTGCAGAAATTATTTTGACTTCTCATGATATGATTAATTGAAAACTTACTGATTAGCCCAACTGAAATAATCTGAAGTCATTCTTAATTATGTTAATTTAACTTGGTTTTCCCAATAGATATATTTTGCAATGTTGTCCTGTTTTGCCTGATTAATTATCCATATTCCATACAATTTGTTTTGCAGTACTTAGATCGACCTGGGGTTAGCTTTTGTTCCAGAACTACATATGATGACAACGCAATCACAAATGCTGTTGAGATTTATGAGCATCCAAGGTATCTCTTCTCTGTTTTCAGTGCTTTCTTATTTTTCTTTTATTTTCTCTATTAGTCTATTTATTTAGGGTGGGTCTTTAATGGTTGATTTGATGTTAGCAATTACTGTTCACAACCCTCAAATATGGTCACATACTAACAATCAATTAATATACCAGTGGAGCTGTTCATTTCATGGCTTCAAATAATGACTGTGGAGTTAGAGATTTTGACATGGAGAGATTTCAGCTTTCCAAGCATTTCTTCTTTTCCTGGCCAGTAAATGTAAGTAATCTTTATTTGGCGTCAATTTTTAATTATGTAAAAATTCGTATTCTTTTTGTTTTTTATTATTGAAAAAAGTGTTGTAGGCCTGTCAATCTGCCTCTTATCAATTTATGGTGGGGAGAAGCCACACACTAAATCCAAGTTTTTGGATTATATATCATATATATGTATGTATGTGTATGTGGTAAGAAAAAACGGGAAGTTTAACTTAATTACCTTGGCCCATTTTCATACTGCATTTTAAGAAACTTAAACCAAGATGAGAGAATAATTACTGTTGAAAGTTTAGAAAGGAAAGAGAATTGAGAGTGTCTAATTGTTATTTTTTTATTTTCTCTTTGCATGTCAATTGCTGAGTCCACTGCTAGGTTTTGAAAAACATCATATCAATGTCTTGTGAACAACAGAAGAAATGATTGTTTGAATTTGTTCCTTTTCTGTTTGCAGCATACTTCTTTGAGCCCTGATGGTAAACTGCTTGTAATTGTCGGAGACAACCCAGAAGGGATACTTGTGGATTCTCAAACTGGGAAGGTTGGTGTAGTTCTGTTTGTCTGTATCTACGAGTTGCTTATGTTCCAACTGTGGAAAAGCTTTGAATTATCTAATTATAATTTTGTTTGTTTGTAGACTGTGATGCCATTATGTGGACACTTGGATTACTCATTTGCATCTGCATGGCATCCTGATGGCCGCATTTTTGCCACTGGGAACCAAGACAAAACATGCCGTGTTTGGGATGTTAGGAACTTGTCAAAGTCTGTTGCTGTGCTTAAGGGCAATCTTGGAGCTATACGTTCAATACGATTCACATCTGATGGGCAGTTCATGGCAATGGCTGAACCAGCTGACTTTGTGCATGTGTATGATGCAAAGCATGGGTTTCAGAAGGAGCAGGAGATCGATTTTTTTGGGGAGATCTCTGGTGTATCCTTTAGCCCTGACACTGAATCACTCTTCATAGGTGTCTGGGATCGCACCTATGGAAGCCTTCTTCAGTACAATCGCCGAAGAAGCTACATGTATCTTGATTCCTTGTAAATTTGTAACCGCACACCTTGTATTTGTAAGTACCTACATTATATGTTATGTCTAGGGATTTGAGAATTGTGGCACCATCTGACCAGAAGAAGAAAATTGACCGGTGGCTTGCCTCATCATATACAATGTAGGAGACAATATGGCTTGAGAATGTTACTGTTTGTACTCCGTTGTGTTAAAATAACATTTGACTGTCAATCTCTTAAACCCCCTTCATTTCTTTTTCAATCTTGTGCTAATGATGAAAGATTGTATACCAAGATTGTACGGCGGTGACTTATGCATGCATTGTTCGTCCCTGACCAACTGCTTTGGTTGTCAGCACTCAGCATACCCTCCCGTGACATTTTTAGTACATATTTCCGTGGGGTTCTTCTGTGTTTTTCATGGTTCCAAGCTGGTTCCACAATGCGTGGATGTGTTGCTGCTTGCTGCAATTATGTGGCCATCCGTATCTTACTGTATATGAAATATGTTTAGATTAATGTTAGAACGTTATAAATTCACATTTTTAATATTACAAATAATTGCATTTAAATCTTTAAACTTGAGTTTAGTTACTTTTCAATATTAAACTTTACATCATGCACTAGAATGAGAGGAGAGAGCTGACATTATTATTGATTTCTTCATTTTATGAGCTCTTTTATTGAATATGAGCGATTTAACTGCACTTCTAGTTATCAATTATCGCAATTGTGCGATTGAAGTCCCCTTATCTTATTTTCAATTGTGAATAAAATTTCCTCATTAATCTTCCATGCAATTCCCCAATTCCTAATGCTAGCATGATGTATTGGGACCATAACAATAACTTTCAAATTTTGGTATATTAGCACAAAAAAGTGTACCGTATCAACAACTCCATAATAGTAGCACCATATTGTACTGAATAAACGACTCAGCCTAGATATCTATTCATTGGACATGAGTATGGATATTAAAGTTGATGTAATTGCACATGTATATACAATTTATAATATTAACCTCAAAGCACAGATATCGCAAATATTTGATATGAAGATCATGTATTCGGTAATATGTGTGACTGTGTGCGTGTGTCAAGCACTTGGAGTAATTTTTGAATTTTGACTAACTTGGGATATTAAAATCATTAAACATGTCACGTGTGTGGTTAGATCCAGTTAATAAAAAAAAAAACCAGCTTCGTGCATCGTGCAAGAGGTATACAGATACAGGCGTCAACTTGCATAGAATACTTGTGAGGACACGATGTTATCTTCTAACGTCACGGACCAAACTGCCTACTTGGATAGTTGAACTTGACGCAAGATTCTCAATACTATAAACTTGGAATGATCCTTGTAATATGGCAATTCCTCCGTGCTGTCTCAACAAATAGCACGATTCAAGGTGGTGTACGAAAAAGAGACTTCAAATAGCATTGAGCATATTGTATATCATGACGAATGAGGGTCATTGTCTTGGTCATGGTCATGGTCATGGCTGTGGAATCCCGCTTTTCCAGAAGTCAGAAGCTCAGTAGCTGTTAACACCAAGGATAACAGAACAGGTTGGGTTAACACGATGTCAACAAATTTCATTGAGTAAACCCAAAATTCATTCATAAAGTTCAAGCAACTGTAATACATAACAATCGTAGATGAAAAATAATATTAAACACAGCTTAAATATTCCATGAAAAAATTGCAATCTAATAAAGGAGCAGGGATCATGAATTAATAAGAAGTATACTATGTGTTTTATGGGTCAAATACGTTTCTGTAGGTTCAATAGCCTCGAGACAACACTTTAGTAGCTTAAAAATAAATGAAAGAAACTATTACGTTTCAGAAGCCTGAAGACATGGACTTAAACATTTGAAAACAAGAAATAACCAAAGAAGCTGCTTCATCTTCTTTAGAGAGAAAGAACTTGAGCTAGTAAGCAGATAAAAATTAAACAAGGGAAATATATCCGAAAAATATCTGATTCCAAACAGAATCAGATGAATAAGCTTGGCAAATAAGCTGGACCAGGACATATAATAAAACAGTCGTGTGGTATATAAGAATGAATAAAGCTGTAACCCTTATAGTAAAAAAGAAAATCAAGTCATATAATCAATACCTATCTACATCAACTCTTCAGTGAGAATATGACAGATAATATTAATTAGAAATCAATGCCAAGTCAAGTTTACCTTCATCTTCCTCATCTCCATTTTGACTAGTAAAGAATGGGGTGAGGTAGTTTCTATCTAATGCTGTAAAAGATGCAGCACTACAACAGAAAAGCAAAGAAAAAAATTAGAATAGCAATATCGTTTAAATAAAAATAGATTTTAACATCTTTGGAGTTTCAGAACTATACCTCCTGTGGAATTCTTGTAGTTTCATTTTGATTTTGTTCCCTGATGACGATTCTTCATCATACAAAGGAGAAATATAACCATCGTTTTCCTCAAATTTCTTGTGGAAGAAACAAAAAATATTAGTTGAAAGAGAAAATTTAAAAAAATTGTAAAATAGATCCATTATGATAAACATTATCCTTTGTCAGGAATTACAATATGCAGTGTCAAAATTCATCTGTTTGATTTAAAAGTTAACATACAATTCCACAACAAAACTTCATAAATGAATATAGTTGGTTGTGCATGCAGAAATCATAACAAGAGCTTTACACTTGTCATTTCTATGCTTAATACTTGGTTGTGCATGCAGAATTTTTGTTTAATCCAGGGTCAAGGTCAGCTGCTACTGGTTGATTTTTCATCATTTTGCTAATATAATGGTTGATAATTTTAATTTAAGATGCAATTAAAAAATATAATCATTAGTCAAATTGCATGATCCCGCTTCTTTTAGTACCAAATATAGCCTAGTTAGTCACACACACACACAAACGCAGCTTTCCCTGCAAAAAGACAATATTTCAACACAAAGAAGTCCAGCCCACCCATATCTCAGTCAAGCAGAAGTTAGCTTCCTGCTATATTCCACAAGGAAAAAGTTCCACAATCAGGTGGAATCAACACTGAAGGAATGCTTCCACTGTTTAAGAAAGCATAAGAGCCTTTTCTTGCAAAACTTACTGTTATGGTACCGACTGAAGCCAAAGAGCTATCATTAATATGACTGTCACCACCTATAACATCTAAAGCTTCCAGCATGGTACCTGTTGAACCACCAATTAGTAATACCTGAAACACAGTAAATAAATGTTAATGTCAAGTAACTAACAACAATGGTGATTATGAAAAAGTGGGAAAAGGAATTGGTTGCTGCCAGGAACTTAAATAAATAGGAGGACAAAAGTTAGATGCAGTTTTTAGATGCTTGCTATCGGGTTGTCCAGTTGTACATTCTTTGACAGCTCATCACTTAAAATAGTATTCTCCATTTAAATCCTCTCTCACTCTGCCATTCCCAAATGACACACTTGTCTGTTCAATACCAGAAGCTCACATTTTCTCTTATTTAAATTCAACTCTAGTCTCCTCCTGTTATTATCTCTGCACTTCCGTTTTTATGTGTTAATGGAAAATCCTAAAGTTTCTGAACTCTTTACCTTTTCATTTAAGCATCCTTCATCCGCCAATCAAATCATATGTTGAATGGAACGCCCCAAATCAGATGATAACAATCAGAAACTTTGATGAGATTATGTGAGCTTCCTTTCAAACCAAGACAAAGCCACACTTGAACAATATAAACAAAAAGCTAGGAGTGGTTCTTGCAGTTAATGGTTTTATTTGGAACAATTTAGTCCCTGGCATGGCAGTGAACAAACTCTCTAACCTTAACCTATGATTTCTAAGGAAAAAAAACAAAAGTAAACAGAGAGGAAAGTTTTAAATGGAAAAAAATTCTGCTAACCAATGCTTGCCTTAATTTTTTTTTTTTTTTTTTCCAAATAGCCATTTCATACTTGTAGAACCCAATACCAAACACAAGAACAGCATCTACGTTTCCTCCTAAATAGGAAACATAGAAAGGGAAATGCAGAATACAGTGTGAAATGACATTCAAATTTTAGTAATTAATTTTCATGTGACAATTAGCTCAAATTAGATTAATGACAACAATGAGCATGCCTACCGTCAAAACAATTATTGCTGTTGTTGCAGTGAAGATGGTCTGTCCATGTCCTTCTGGAAGATCATGAACTGATTGCAGAGCAAGGGCAAAGGCCATTGCCCCTCGAAGACCTGTTCATGTCATACAGTACAAGACTTAAGCAAGCTGGCAAAGCATTAAAGAACATGCCAAAAGCAAGAAGTAGTTTGTTTTATCAACAGAATCAAACAAACTTTCCACAGCATATCAATGATTTGTGTGTTTCTTAATTCCTTACCACTATACCAAAGTGCTTTCTGGTGTTTTGGAGGTATTTGTTGATGTGCAGGTCTGACCAAGTTGACCAGATAAGCACAAGAGAATACATTGGCTGCCCTGCACAAAGTGATCAAACAATATAGTTAACAACTTCGTAGGGAAATATGAAAATGAGGCACAAAAGTATTAGAAGTGCATGCATCACTTTATATTTTACCAAACTAGCTAAAAAGCTTGACATGAACTATGTCACTTTGATCAAAGGATCATGATGATAGCAATAACAGCATAAATACCTTGCAATTCCAATGAATATCTGAAGTGGTTATGAAGCAAGTTAAGGAAGAGGATCAATAAGATTTCCACTCACACTATCTTAACCAATCACCATAAGAATATGAAATGCAAGGCGAATGCAAATCTCAAATTTCAAATTCATAAGTCAAAATTAAAGGATCAGGGAAAGGATACAATGGAGAAGAATATAAATCCAACGTGTGACCAGCTATGCTTCTCCAAGGCAATATCAAAGCCCATGTAGATAAATCTGTAGATCATAAGATAAAATAGCTTCCATGCATCATTTAGAGGAAATGTAAAACCACAAGAAGAAAAATACTGCAAATCAGATCCTCCTTACACAAATGTCTCTGCTAATGATGATATCAACTCAAAAAAAGCAGAGACAAATCTTTGAGAATTTTGTGACAAATTTGAATATGTGTAATGCTTCATGACCTAAAACATAGCACAAAAATACTCATAACATTGCTTCATAACATATAAAATAATGCCGGAAAACTATAATATGCAATTACCATTCCCGTGAACAATATTGATACAATACCAGACAGGCCAAGACCTTCTGCAAGCATGTACCTGAGAAAGAAATAGTTTTACACCCATGTATAAAGAATGTTACAAAACTTAAGCAACAAAACTTTTGAAGAATGGCCCTGGGAGATTTCTTACGAGAAATATGGGAAAAGAACAAAAAGACAACTCTCCAAGTTCTGAAGACTACAAAGAAAATTTTTCTGATCAGCGATTTCCGGATATGATGTGAATCATCATATGTTGAGCCAAGAAATTGGAAAATAAAATATAAATACTTACTTGTCAATATTCAACCCTGCATACTTAAATAGGTTCTGATAGTTAAGGTTTCACAATATACTTGACTTTTAAATCTCCAAATCTAAATAGTTATGTTGTATATGTAGGTCAATCATGGATTTAAAAGGATATTAAAGCAGATATAAATCCAACTCCAACACCTGCAGAACCACCAAAAACAATCGCAACTTAAGGAATACTGAAAATGGCAATTCTTTCTGCTAAAAGAAGAAGAGGAAATATAGCAATTCACAATTAAATTCTCTCTCTGTCTGTCATAGTCTCTTCTGCCTGAAGAGTTGTTATATCAACTAGGTAAAAGCAACAGAAAGCAACACCAAGACTAGAAAGCATGTCATTACAGAAGAAAGATGAAGTGTAAGGGTAAGTTCAACTGATGCCAAATTTCTATCCAGAACATCTTTGAGGCCCATAATACTGGGTAACTCAACTAACCAAACACAACATAAAAGAAAATATCAGGAAAAAAATCATAAAACCAACCAGCAGACATTGACCCAATGAAAGTCTCCAGAAATCCAACAACCACCATGAAGAAATTTTGTCCAGACGGATGAGTTTTAACCACTGACATTGTCCTGCAAAGTAAGTGCTTGAGTTAGAGACAGTACACTTCAATGATAAACCTAGCATTCTTTAGGGGTTCAGATACCTGTAGAGAGAAATAGCCATCTGCCAACAGTGCACGGTAGAGGTTATGAGAGGAAGAGGAGAAATAGAAAAGAGGGAAAAAAATCAGCCAGTAACACCATCCATATTTAAATCACACATGCAATTCACCAGGAAAAAAAAAATTGTAGCCATAGAAACTTACGGCATCATTCAAAACAGATTCTCCAAAAACCAAGGCATATAGATTGACATCCGTGCCAAGCTCCTGCCGTAAGAGAGGAAAAAGTGCACATAAAGAACAAATTGAATCAGATGGTTGTACCATACTATAATACTCAGAACTGGAGTGAATTATAAAAGACAAGCTCGTTAGTTCTTGTAAGTTGTATACTACATTACCAAGAATGCGTATTCGCATTCAGTATTTCACATCTTGACACCATGGTTCCTGTATAGTCGTATTGGACATGCATATGCACCATGCAGTAGTGGTACAAATAGAACATGTATATGCCATCATGCAGTAGTGGTACAAATAGAAGAAATGGAAGAATTAAAGCAGTATGTAAATCACCTGAAAAATGGACAAAACAGTGACAGGATCAGTTGCTGATATAAGAGCACCAAACATTAGACACTCAACAAAAGGCAGTCTGTACATGAGGTAGATCAAACCACCTAGATAACTGGAGAGAAACATTATCATGGAATTAAGTCATAAATCTTTATTATCAAAAGTCATAGCTCATTAGGTAGGTGTAGTAAATGATATAAAACAACTTACACCAAGATTCCCGTTACAATGGAAGCTACAAAGGTACCGAATATAGCAAATGTGACAATAGCTCCAAAATTAGAGAAGAAAGGTTTCTGTGAAGAGAACGAACAGTGACGAAGCTAGACTGAAACGAAACAATAAAGCAAAATCCCAAAACAAAAAAACTTACCGGTGATAGACTGAAGCCAGACTGAGTAAAGTGAAGGGTCAAGGAAACACATTATTATTATTATTATTATTATTGAGAAGTTAATAAGAAAAGGAAAAGGAGTAGTTGAGGTTGAGGATATAATATGATAGGAGGTAAGAGGAAGAGGAGGAAAAACTCCTCGTGAAAATTGAACCACGCCCTGTAGTTGTACAAGCAGGAGTGAATGAAGTGAGGTTACAGAAATAAGGAAATGGAAAGATGAGTAAAAGAAGACGTCACCTGATGCTGGTTTGAGTGTTAGAAATGTCAGCAAGTGCACCAACGAGTAAGCCAATGAGAAGAGAAGCGCTGGCTTCGGGAAGAATGTAAATTTTCTTGCGACGAAGAACGTGTCCCAAAACGAAAGACAAACCTAACATCATGATCTGAAGAAGAATCCCCACTCCCGCTGCTTGCTGCTCTTTCTCGTCATTACTTACACCAACGGCACCCGCCGGAGATATTTGATCTCGATCCTCCATGTCCATGTCCATGCCCAACCGCTCCTCCCTTCTTTATCAATCAAATCATTTTTTCTGCATTTTGCTTTATGGGCCCATTCAGCTTCCCACGGATATATCACCATCTGTCCTTTTTGTTGATTTATCAAAACCAAAAAGTGCACTTTTGGCTTTACATTAAACTTTTGTTTTTAATTTAAATACTAATACTAATATTAAACTATGCAATACCAATAAGTTTGACTGCTGCCATCCCATACTTAAAAATTGGAAAATAATAAATTATTATATTAAATAAAACGGTTAGAAAAACCTGTGCAACATGATAATAAAACAAAAATAGAAATGTTTTATTGGGAATTGTAACCATTAACATTACCAATGCATTGAGTGTTGTGATAGTTACAATTCTCAATAAAACCTTTTTAATTTTATTTTATTATCCCGTGCAATGGTTGCACATGTTAAAAAAAACTTAAATAAAATAAAGGATGAGAAGCTGTTTAAGTTATCAACTCTCGGATCTGAGCTTTATCCGCACCGCAACTCCATGTTTGGCATGGCATGCGCAAGACAAAAGGTTGTTGACCATAGAAATATATTTTTCAAAAAATTAAAGTGATTAAAAAGTTATTTATTAATTTCGATTTGGAGGACGTAACAATCACGTTGTCAGACTATTAAAGACGAATTAATTATTAATTATTACTTTTAAAAGCTAGTACTAGTCTATTTTATTATCTGGTCCAGGTATTATGAATGAACAAGTCAATTAAGCGGTTTGGAGTATATCAACCGGATGGTAAGTAACTAGTAAACAGCACGTGCACGGCTCAATATTCCAAAAATACGAAGCAAAAGATGTGAGCATTTGAGGTGAAAAAAAAAAGATGTAATCATTCTAGTAAAAAATCTAAGCATTAAACAAATGTTTTGAAAAAGATAAAGAGGGAAAGAAGATAAAAATGAAATAAATTTGAATGGAGAACAAAAGCGAAAAGAGGACAACGTGAGTGGAAAAAATTGACATGGTCGGATATTCAATAAGGCAATTAAGGCCATTGCCTAGAGCCCCCAAATTTATAAGACCCCCCAATTTTTTTTAAATAGTAGTATTATTGATATAAATTATTTTTTAAAAAATTAATAATGTTTGAGATATGGCCCAATATTTTATAAGGCCTATATATATCTTACATTTTTTAAATTTCTTTTTTCTTATCATTTAAACTACTTAAAGGTCCACGACCCATTTATTAGTTTTTACTAATGAAAAAGTCACTCAACATTCAACTGTGAGTTTCCTTGTATCGGTAGTATTGTTGAGTCTGTGATCTATTGGCTACTTGTACAGATCTTCAACCTATTTGTTTCCTCTCACGTCTCTCTCTTTCTTATTCTCCTTTTTCTCAACTTTCTACTATTATTTGACTTTTCAGTTTTCATATAGTCATATTCTAATTTGTGAATTGGTATACCCCCACACCAAGTGACCAACTCCAAGTGACATCAAGTGGACACTCACACACGTTGCTAGCATCTCGAGCAGGTTTGATCATTTCACTCATTTGTTTTGCTTTTTATAAAGTAATTGATTGAGTTCTGAGTTTTGAGGACTATTATGATATTGATGGTCTTGATTTATTTTCAAAATTAAAATTATTGAAAGAAATTCTAACAAATGAAATTAACACACCATTAAAAATATTGAACTATGGTAAATGTTTGGTGCAAAATTCGAAATGCCACTATAGAGAGAATGATGCGAACCATAATAGATGTTAATTTATTTTGCACTCATTGGTAGTGAAACCGAGATATGTTAGTGCAACTTTTTCTTTGACTTTAAGCAGCCTGAGCAATGCACCGGGTTCGGTTTGGTTTATTAGGCTCATCGGATTGAACCAAACCAATAAACACCCCTAAATAATATATTAGGAAAATACACAATAAATTTGATGTAAATTAAATCAACACATTTTATTATATTACCACATCCAAACTTTAGTATCAATCTCAATAAATATATATGTACTCATGTGTATCAATATCTGCAAATTAAACAACATCTCAACAAATATATCTGTATTCATGTGAATCAATATCTACAATTTAAACAATTTTAATGTAAATAATATATTAGGAAAATACACAATAAATTTGATGTAAATGAACACATTTTATTATATTACCATATCCAAACTTTAGTATCAATCTCAACAAATATATTTGCACTCATGTGTATCAATATATACAAATTAAACAATTTTACTTTGAATAAAAGAGATGACATGACTTTTGATAACAAAAAGTAGTAATAATAATAAAATAACTAATGAAATATTTTAAAAAATGCACCAACACATTTTATTATATTACCACATCCAAACTTTAGTATCAACCTCAACAAATATATTCGTGCTCATGTGTATCAATATCTATTAATTAAACAATTTTACTTTGAATAAAAGAGATGACACGACTTTTGATAATAAAAAGTAATAATAATAATAAAATAAGTAATGAAATATTTTAAAAATGCACCAACATATTTTATTATATTACCATATCCAAACTATAATATCAATTTCAACAAATATATTCGTACTTATAGACCAGGAAAAAGCATCTCTTGCATACATTTTGTTTCTTTTAAACACAGTTACTGAACAATAAATTTAATAACCATTTAATCAATGGATAAAAATAAAAAATAATAAAATAATAATTCTTTGACCAATAAAAAAAATTTTGACATTGAATAATATTTGATTGAATAAATTATTTAAAAATAATCAAGTGATTAAATTAGTTTTTCAGCTAATGAATTGTAAAGTAATTGATCGTTGATGTATGAATGTGTTTAAATGCTCTTGTTGATCTGCCTCTGGCTGTCCGTGTATGAAGACTGAAGTAAATATATGCCTGGTTGGTTGATTCTTCAAGTATTTTTATATTACCATCATGCTTTCGACAAAATTGCACATTTCTTTAGATGGTGACTCGTACACGACTCTATATCATATCAAATAAAAAAATTACAATCCAATGGTTATGTAATGTACATTCTTTTTATATATTTTTGTCTCCTTTAAATATTTGTTTGGTTGGCTTATATTTATATTATTATACTATTACACATCAAATAAAAATCCATACACATTTCCGCACCAACACCTAAATTTGTTCACATGATTTTTTTCATGCAAATTCATATATGCAATTTAATAAATTCACATATTCATTATCTTGTTTAATAATAGCATAACATTATTCTACTATCATTCTGGATATACTACTAAATACGAAGTATTTGATATATAGTCAGACTCAGAGGGTCCAATACTCAAGAATGAGGATAGTCCAAAAACATTTGGACTGTTCTTTACGGTCCCCGTTTGCTATCTTTTGGTGCACGTGTCATTTAGGAAAACATGCGTGGCGCGTACGCAGGCAAACTCTCCCCTCGAAAATGAGGTAAACTTGAAGCAAAACGGTATTCTTCCATTTCCATTTACTATCTTGATCTTGTAATGAAATACTAGTAAAATGCTGATTGTTAATTAGAATAGAATAAATTAAGTTATAGTAAGAAGGCATGTTTTTGATCGCTTGGTTTGTGTGATTTTGAAGTCTGTGAGTGAGAAGGAAACATTCGTAAAGGCAAAGGGAAAGGGAAATGTTTTCGTTTTCGTAGTTGAAGTTAGTTGGTTAATAGTTTACCTTTGATGTGGCTGTGAGTGGGACGTTCGTTTTCATCTTTTCTTGTGCTGCATACGCTAGTTGGTTGGCAGAGGTGAACTACCTACCTGCCTCCCTCCCCTCCCCTCAAGGTTCGTTTCTTTCTCTCAGTTATCACAAAAACACCTTTTTCTTTATTTGTTCTTTTAATTTTCTAGGGAGATTTCATATTTACTTTTCTGGTTTCTTTCATGAATTGAGGACAGTGATGGGTTTTGGCTTTCGAATGAATGGTGAACAGGCAACCAGTACTGAAAACTGAAAAGTTATTAAGAATAGAAAATTGTACAAATTATTCGGAGCTCAAGACATTGTATGCCTTGTTTCAAAAAAATTGTTGTTCCGGGCTGATTGGTTGTCAGGATAAAGATTGGAGTTTATTGGCTTGATGCCGAAAGGAGGATTAGAAACACACTGATTTTTAGGGCTATGAACTCTTCTATAGATCCTTCCCCTACCTGTTATCCCCTTTTTTTTCCATGGCTACTGAATTCTTGTGAGAGTAAGAAGCTAGGCTAGGAACCATCTAGGTGGTGCAACCTTGGGATTATTATTTGCCTGTGTTTAAGTTTTCCAGTCACAGCTTTGACTTCAGATAGTTTTACAACATAAATGCATATTTTTTATTTTGCTTAGGAAATTATGCTGGTTTGGAAAAAATGAAAAGTATCTAACACCGTGTTTTGGAATCATAAAGTGCAGATCGAGTACTAAGAGTTTCAATTTCATCAATCATCATAGACATGATGGTACCTGGTAGTGGTATCAGATTTAAATTTAACAGTAGCATAAACATGCCAATGTTGCTCTCTGCACTCACTTTTAGCTCATTAACCATAAACTTCAATTATGCTTGCACAAAATTTATTTCACCCATAGGATTAAGTTGTTTTATACTTATAATAAACCCTTAACCTGATTGCTACGTTCTGTTTCTGTTTGCCATGCATTATCTTCACACCCTACTGAATTTCTGAACTTCCACACTTTCAAAGTCATCCTTAATTCTGCACCTTCACATAATTAAAAGTCATTTTCAATATCCTCTTTGGTGTCATTGTATTTCTTTTTGGGTTATTTTGTGTCATCTTGTTGTCATATAATGTGAATGTCAATTGCCTGCAATAAGACTATAAAATTCTGGGACTTACTCTTTTTGATAAATTATTATTTGCTTGTGCTGTTTGACTGTTCATACAGAACTTGTATGTAGTGTAAATTCAGACATGCACTTTGTATTTTGAATCATATATTCTCAGCTTGATGCTTATGTTCTGTTTTTATTTTGCTATTATAGCCTTCTGGCATCTCAAGGATGACACAAGAATCATCGGAGGTGTTGGAAAAACATGCAAATTCAGGGTCTCATTTGAGGGGGAGTAGTGAATATGTTAGACTGGTCATATCTGATGAACCAAGGGCTGTTGAAGCTGAAATCTTGCAGCCTCAAGCTGAATCAAGAATTAAATCTTTCTGGTGGTGGATGAAATGCTTTTTATGGTGCTTTGTCATTGTTATACTTGCTCTTATTCTTATGAAATGGGGAGTGCCCTTTTTCTTTGAAAAGGTATGTCCTCTTATTTTACAATTATTCTGGTACTACAATTGCTTTCATTAAATTATCCTCACTTGTTGATTCCGGAAATTAACTAGTATAGTAGTCATTTGGCTAACGTGAATTTATTGGTATGGACAAAATTATGTCCTTCTCATGTCATTTTCAGTGTTCTTAATATTTTTAACTAAAATCTATTATATGGAAATGATATATGAAGTTTGGTATTTTCCTTGGTATCAATTTTTTAAGATTGCTGCTAGTTCCATGCTCTCCCCACTTTACGTAAATTATCTGGCACCAGTATACAGTTTACTATGGTTTATTAGAATAAAATGAAGGAAGTTTTTAGTTGAATAGATATGTGATCCATACTATCGACTTTGCCATGCCATCATTTAGTTTATGACAAATACTTGGGTTTCAGAATGATATTAACAAGGACTCTTTTCCTGCAAGTCAGCAGGAAATTCTGTTTTCCCTACCCGCATTTTATTTTATTTTTTTTCATTTTCATTTCTCAAGTCTTCAGATATTTTTTAAGGTCCTTGTGTGTTATATCATGAAATGCTTTACGGTAGTAAACTTGAAGGGCTTGGGGAACTCCTATCAACAAGATTATAGTCAACATTCTTGTTCTTGTGGAATGGCATACATTCCAAATGAATGCTTGGAAGTTGGAACATTTGATTAAATTCATACTTCAAAGCTATATCTTTTTTTTTATTGCAGATTCTTTACCCAATCATGGAGTGGGAAGCTACCGCCTTTGGTCGTCCAGTTCTTGCCCTTGTACTTGTTGCTTCTCTAGCTTTATTCCCAGTATTCTTAATCCCTTCTGGCCCCTCCATGTGGTTAGCTGGGATGATTTTTGGTTACGACTTTGGCTTCTTCATAATAATGGTTGGAACAACCATTGGGATGGTCCTCCCTTACTTGATTGGATTACTATTTCGTGACCGGATTCATGTAAGTAATTTTGTTTCTTATATGTAATAATAAATCCTCTCAAATTTTGTGTTGCATTTTTTTAAGTAGGTTTTACCTTATGTTTGTGACCTTTATTTATCTATATTCTTCAGCAATGGCTAATGAGATGGCCCCAGAATGCCACAATGATTAGGCTTGCTGGTGAAGGAAACTGGTTCCATCAATTTCAAGTGGTTGCTTTGTTCAGGGTTTCACCTTTTCCCTATACTATATTCAATTATGCTGTGGTAGTGACAAACATGAGATTTTGGCCCTACTTATGTGGGTCAGTAGCAGGAATGGTACCAGAAGCCTTCATCTACATCTACAGGTTTGTCTTTCTATTTTTGGCCCTTCAATGGCTTAATGTGTCCCTACCCTACCCTTCTAGAAAAATAAAAGAAAAAGGAAAAAGAGAATTCTGGAAAGAAAGGGCAACTGTAAATATATAGTAAAGGCACGTGTTATTTCCTCCATCCTTCTATGGTTGGAGGGCAAAGTGATGGTCAATCGGCAAGTGTACCGAATCGTAACAAGTAATATAATGAAAGTAGAGTATCGTCCCAATGAGATTGATGAATCAAGTACCAATTAACAGAAGATTTATCTAGTTGAACAAAGAAAATTCAATTGTATTTGGTAACCTAAAAACTAGTGCAGAAAACTAAACCAGCAAAATTAAATTGATGTAAAGAATAAAACAAGAACACAATATTGATGAAGAACAAAATGAACAGATGGTTAGGACTTGGTTCCTTTTAATTCTCACTCCATGTAGCAGATTATTCAACTCAATTGCTATGATTTAATTCATGATCTAATTCACTTAGATAGTTAAATCTCAATTCCTTGGTGAATTAACCCTATATCTACAATTAAGAACCCTAATTCCTTAGGTGAATTCAATTGTGACATGCATTAATAGCAAGAATTGATAAAGATCACACAAGAATCAATTCCTATTCCTAGACAATTAATTACTCATGTTGTTTACTTCAGATCCAAGTTTTCTCCAATTTTCCAATTGTGAGAATCACTCGCAAATCATACATTGGTTGATCAAGTCAATGAAGTATTAAGATTGGAAGTAAACAATGTAATTGCATCATAACAATCTGAATTGAATTCAATAAACAAAATTACATGGAGTTTGAATCAAAATTCCCCAATTTCTAACCTAAGAAATTTAGCAATCCATTACAAAAGAGAAGATAAAGGAGAAGAGAAATGCAAACTCAATGAGAAACTCCATTGAATCAAGAACCCTAGCTTCCACTTGGTTTTGATCTTCAGGAGAAAGAGAGAAAAACAGAGAAAATTCGAGTGGAAGAAATGAGAAATCTGAAAAATTGAAAAGTACCCCGCTAAAAATCTAAAAAGATCTATTTATAATGTTTCTGCAGCAATCGTGTCCCCACACAAGCCTTGTCATGTTCCCACACGACAATGACAGAGAGTAAAATTCAATTTCTGTAGCCTTTGGAGTTATCGTGTCCTCACACGAAAATAGCTTGTTCCCACACAAACATGACAGAATGTGAATTGCTCAATTTGCACTTCCTTCTCTCAAAATTTCACTGTTTGACTCTTTCTCAAACTTCAAAAAAAATGCTTCTCTTTACTTCTTTTTTTCTCATTTTTCAGAAAATTCCTAAAAACAACAAAACAATGAAAAATTAGAGAAAAATGACTAATATTTACTAAAACCATCTAAAATACAAACAAACTCAATTATGTACAATTTTAACTACAAATTTACAAAATTATCAAACTGAACAACTAAAAACTACCTAAAATAAACCTATAAATATACTACTAAAGTGGATTTATCACAAAGTAGTCAGAGTGGAACCTTCAAAAGTTTTTTGAGTTATGTTAGATGAACAGACAAAGATCCTCCAAACCATCCTTATCCCCTTCATTTTTCCTTTTCGTTTTCTCTCCCGTATTTTATATTGCATCTAAATTTGATATTTACTTTTCTGTGTGGTAGAGTAGCTGTCAAAGAATCATTACCCAAGTATTTTTTTTTTTTTTTTGTTGAGTACCACATGTATGAATATGAGAACCAAATATGACTTTCAATGGATACAGATGTGAGTGAGCTTGGAACTTGTTTTCTTTATTGTTCTTTTTAATAAACTTATATACATGCTCTTTTCTTTTTCTCAGTGGCCGGTTGATAAAGACATTGGCAGATGCACAGTACGGGAAGCATCACTTGACAACTGTGGAAATCGTATACAACATTATTTCTTTCGTTGTTGCAATTGTTACCACTATTGCCTTCACTGTTTATGCCAAAAGGACTCTAAATGAACTCAAAATAGCAGGATCGAATGAGGAAGTCACCTATGCTTCTGAGAAGGGCTGTTTCGAGATGGAGAAGCTTCCTCTTGAAAAGCCAAAGCAGCGTAGTTTCTCATATAATTTTTCACGATAGTGTATATTTGTGTATTTACAAGTCAGTTGACGTAGATTGCATTTACAATTCTTTTTTCTGCTTTCCTTATTCGCCCTGTGATGATCACTGTAACTAGGATGTGGGATAGAAAAGTAAAAGGCCAAAAACGATTACATCGTTTGCTTGATTTTTATTTGCTCTGAAAATATTATATTAGTAGATTTAGCATATAATATTTTTATATATTTTTCAATTATGTGATATAAATCACTTGGATTGTAATATAATAAATTTTATAAAATTGAAAGTAAGTTGAATATCGTTGCATTTGATATGTCATGAAAAAATCACATTCTTGTCTCCTTTTTGTAGTGTTATTGGCATATTCATCCAAGAGCTCATCTTAATTGGAAGGATGGGTGGTTTCTAGCTGCTGGGACCATGCTTGTGTATGAACAAATCCATTGGCGCACGCAACACTTAGAACAACTTAATGATTATCAACTTACAAATAAAATAGGAAAAGGATACCCCAAGCTTATAAAGGGGAAAATAGTTCAAGGTAACCGTGGGACATTAGATGAAACTGACAGATTTACATGTTCCTTGAGCACGTAAACAGAATTCAAGAATTGTCACACACACACATAATCAAACAACTACATTTATTAGGCCAAGTTCCATTGCTTCCATTTGTCCTTGCCTGCCTTTGGCTGCCAAGTACTCGATCTTCGAACTACTGAGTGGCATAACACAACTCATGGTTTCAATGGTGCCGGAGGTGGTGGTTGTGTAGAAAACATTGGGGGAATTAGAGCAGAGAAAATAGTATTTTTGTCAATCCCTGTGCTTTTATCACCTGACAATGCCACAAGTGCTGCTACCAAACCTGCATTTCCTGCAAGAGTTGGCTCTGTGTAATTGTAGTTAGTCCGGACATCATGGAAACCGTCATGCTTGTCAGGACCAGCAACCATAGCTCCGACAATTGTATTTGGGTTTGGCTTCGATGTGTCCCTCCATTTCCATCCTCCTTCACAGCTATACTTAATCTTATTATTTGGTATAGATGCACCTCTATGGTGAACATGTGTTGGATAATGATTACCAAACCCTACAATATAGCTCATTTTCTGAGGGTTCTTCCCAAGGATGTAATCAATCTGCAAAGTCAACCGGAAAAGTTAACCCAGACACTTTATATATATTGAGTTCAATTATGCAACTTAAAAGGAGCTAGCTGCCGAAAATTACTCACCTGGGTCTTGGCAAAGTCTCGAAGAACATCCGTTGAAAAGAAATTGGGCCCACAAAACCATCCGGGTGTATCAGCAGCATCGAGATAATCACTATATAAGGTTGCCAAAAAGGCTGCATTGACAACAAATTGAAGGGGTTGAGGCTTGCCATGGTTTAATTGAATCAATCCCCCTGGGTGGAAACAAATACCAATATTTTTATATCAGAACAATAATTGGAGAATCATGCAATCTGGTGCAGAGAAGAAAGGTCTGAACTCTGAAGTAGGAGAATTTTTACCTTTTGTTCTATTAAAGCTTGTGAAAACTGGTAGGTAGGAGCACATGATCATGCTTGTCTGATTATGAAATGCTCTTAAAATTTCTTCATATGGATAACCAGGACTCCGGAACAACCTCAAACGAGTCAGAAGAACCTAGATTCAAGATGAAAAGATTCATTATATGATCGACTTTTCTTCGTATATATACCCAAAACTGACTTTGCGTTTATAAATTAAGAAGGAAGTCAAGTATGTTTGGTCAACAAGGCTATTGGCTAGGACCTCCAACATGATCAAGGGTAGAGCAGAGCAGTAAGTAGGGACTAGGGAGTTGAACTCGTTGAAAAGCTAGCATTGTTCATATAATAAATACTATTACTAGCCTATGCACGCACAAAAACTTGTCCATTATGTAAGAAAAAAAAAGGATACATGTGTTAGAATGACACAGTTGCAAGCAGCACAAGAGTAGCTTATAAAGAAGTTAGTTACCTGGGCACCGGGAAGCTTGTTATCCCAGCTGAGTACGCCATATTCCGGGCTATCCCTGAAGGCGCCTGCATGGTTGGCCAGGGAAGGAATAGTGGCAAGGTTGAGGTACGAGGAATTTCCGGTTGCAAAATACATCCAAGCGGCTCCCCAAAGAAACTCGTCCCAATAGGTAGTGGAATTGTAGAATATTGAAGCCTCGGAATCTCCCACACTGTATCTGCCCCTCCGATACTTGGCAAACTTGTAGAGCTTGGTGGCCCCATGAACAAGTTTGTGCGAATAGGCCTTGTCGTCTTTGAACACAATGGAGGCTGCAGCCAAGGCAGCCGCCATTTCCGCTGCGAGATCCGAGCAGGAGTGACATTCAGTTACAGGGCGATCATAATCGATGTCCTCCGGACGCATCCAACAGTAGTGGTCATTCCCTCCCGATCCAACCTGTGCGGCAATAGACTCGATTCTGTCCGCGGAATTGTTGAAGGTCTTGAGCAGGTAATCAGTCCCCCATTTAATGATGTCCTTCACGTGAGAGAGCTCCCCAGCAACCTCATATTTGGCTCTGTATTCAATGACACTCCAACTCAACATGGTCATGGCAAAGGATGCGGGGAAGTTGAACTTGATGGCATCTCCCGCATCATAATACCCACCCACCACACCATCTTGGAGACAAGAGTTACCTCTCCACGGAACATTGTTATTCCTAGGCAGTTTGCCAGCTGCAGGCATTAGAAAGAAAGAAAGTTTAATTAAAAATAAGTAGCAGTAATTAAGTAGTTGATTATTACAATATTATTATTACATTTTTGGGCATTGAAGAACATGAGGGCCTTGTGGAGAGCGAGGGTGTAGTTATTATTATGACTATGAGGAGGGGCATGTTTTTGAAGGTGGATGGTGTAGTTAATATGACTATCATGTTTGTGATTGTGATGGTGGGTCTTGATGACGAAGAAGGCACAGGCCACAACTGTCCATAGAAAAATCTTGCGGCTGCGGATTTATCCGGTCCTCGTGGATACTCATTATTATCTTGATTTCAAGACTCTACAATACTCCTTCTTCTTCTTCTCTTTAAATTAATTGGAAGTGAGCTAAGTAAGCTAGTCAACATCCTCACCTCATGTCCTGTTGCTCTTATTTATTTTATTCTGTTCAAAAGACAAGAGACACCGAGCAGCCAGCTCACTCTGTCTCTCTCGGTAACCCAACCATCCCTCTCCAGGTCAACTCGATCTGATCAGTTTTTTTTTTTTTTTTTTTTTAACCTTCTTGCTATCTTAATTTACCATAATACTAATAAATCCTTTTTAAAATCAATTCAACAATTAATTCAATTAAAATGACAGGTGTATTTATCTTAATTTACCAGAGAGCTTGTATCTCTTTCCGCTCCACCATCAATCATCATCCGCCGGAAACAGAACCGCATTCAGCCATAAACCACCGTCTACGAAGCTGGAAAGCCACCAATCCCGACCATCTCCTTCCGTTCATCCATAATCAAGCGGCCATCATCTGATTACGTCCGAACCACTGTACTTTTGAATCGAACCTGCAGCCACGGTGGAAGAAGACAAGGTCTTTACATGGCTGCCGAACACGCAAGGCAAGGGAGAAGACAGATAGATGGATTCGCATTGTGTCCCGTTGCTGTGCTTCCAGCTTGCCGGATCGAGACAGTGAGGAAAAGCTGCAGAATCTTCCCCGTGGCCGGACTGTCTGGCTGGCTCTTTCATTTTATTTCCCTTTTATGAATTTTTTTTTTAGTTAAACGATTTTATGCATAACCGACTATCAAACTAACTTGATTTTTGTAGATCATATTTTAAGGATTTTCTAATTTTTTCTTAATAAAATTAATGACGATTCTTTCTTTTCTTAAAATCTTTTTGATGGGTCGTTATAATCCGTGCAAAATAGTTTTACAATGATATTTTATCACATTGTTTATTAGGTTTAATAAGGTATGATATATCATATTCACGTGACATCACTAATAGTGTAAATCTATTAAATTCTTATTAAAAATCATCATTTCAATAATTATCTATTTAAAATACTAAATTAAAAAAATGCATTTATATACTTACTCTTATCATTTAGGCTTATTTGGTTTAACCAAAGGTATCCTCTACATGGTGGGGCTAGCTCTTCCAACGAGGATTTTTTTCCATCCACAAGACTCGAACCAGAGATCTTGCTTAATGGGAATCAAGCATATACCGGTCGAACCAACCCCCGTTGGTTATCCTTTAGGCTTTAACTCTATTTTAATATGTTAAATTAAATTAGAGTATAATTATAAAAATTCATTTTTTTAATAACATATTAGTTTTTTTTTTTGTGTGTACAAAGTAAGATAGAGAGGTTTGAAGCTAAAAATTCATGTTAAACTACCTAAACTCTCAACTACTAATCCTAGTGAACATATTATTAGTTTATTTTACACAATTTTAATTTGGGGGTGTCTTTTTTTTAAATTATGAGTAAATCCTCAATTTAATTCATGAAAAATTTGTGATCAAGTCATATTAATCTATGCAAGACGAAACTTACATTTTTTTCCGTGAAAGAAACAGTTTACGTTAAAGTAAAATTTATATATTTTTATTAGATTTTAATTTGTTTATATTTATTACTTTACCTAAATATTATGTTAGGAAGCTTTAAGGTTTAAAGAAATTTTTTTAAACAAAATGAAAAATAACAACGATCACACGTTATCGATCAAACCAACATTTCATTTTCATAAAAATATGACAAGTAATATACATGAAAGTTTAAAAAGAAAAAAAAATTGAAAGGTGTTGTGATAAAACTAAAACTATTTTGTTTCTTTAGATGACTACTGAGTATATTGCACTTTCAGTTGAATCATGGGATTCGCTTATTGGTTAAGCGCCCTATGCGAGTGAAAGAATTAATTTAAAATCTAGCAGAATTATAGATATATTTTATAAAATTGAAAGTAAGTTGAATGTCGTTGCATTTGATATATGTTATGAAAAAATCACATTATTGTCTCCTTTTTGTAGTGTTAATGGCATATTCATCCAAGAGCTCATGTCTTAATTGGAAGGATGGGTGGTTTCTAGCTGCTGGGACCATGCTTGTGTATAAACAAATCCATTGGCGCAACACTTAATGATTATCACCTTACAAATAAAATAGGGAAAAGGAGACCCCAAGCTTATAAAGGGGAAAATAGTTTAAGGTAACCGTGGGACATGAGATGAAACTCTCAGATTTACATGCTGCTCCTTGTGCACATATACAGAATTCAAGAATTGTCACACACACACACAATATCAAATAACTTGTGGTAGTGGTAGTTGGTGGAAAGAGAAAACTGAGTGGCATAACAGCTCATGGTTTCCATGGTGCCGGAGGTGGTGGTTGTGTAGGAAACATTAGGGGAATTATAGCAGAGAAAATAGTATTTTTGTCAATCCCTGTGCTGTTATCACCTGACAATGCTACTAGTGCTGCTACCAAACCTGCATTTCCTGCAAGAGTTGGCTCTGTGTAATTGTAGTTAGTCCGGACATCATGGAAACCGTCATGCTTGTCAGGACCAGCAACCATAGCTCCAACAATTGTATTTGGGTTTGGCTTCGATGACAAAACAAGAAAGCCTAATAGAACATAGAAATATGCTAAAGCCACCATAATTTATTGGCTACAAAAACAACTACCAGCTTGCATTCATATTAGCTATATCTCCTATAAATATGTACCAAGTTTGTGTGTTTTGAATCATCACATACAATTGAGTTTTCTTATACAAAGTGAGAGTTTTCTCTCTTTTATTTAGGCTTCTGAGTCATTTTGGTAATCAGAGCAAAGGTTCCAAATTAAAGTGTCTTACACATAATTTATTAAATTTAATAACACATAAAGTGTCTTATTTATTAAATGGTACGATATCACTAATATTGTATATCCATTAAATCTTAATTAAAAACACATCATTTTAATAATTATCTATTTAAAATACTAAATACTAAATTAAAAATAAAAATGCACTCATATACTTATTCTTATCCTTTAGGCTTTAACTCTATTTTAGTATGTTAAATTAAATTAGAGTATAATTATAAAATTTCAAAATATTTATTTTTAAAATAATATATTATTAATTTATTTACAACAATTAATTTTTTGTGATTAATTATGTGAGGTGAGCGAGAAGGAAGGGGGTGCAAGTTTTAATTTTATTAATTTTAAATTATGCTTTAGAGTGGGACTTGCGGGCGTTGAGATCCCCTCCATTTCATTGAGAAATGGAGATCACCAGTCGCATTTGTCTTTCAATGCCACGTGTTTATTAAATTATTTAACGGCCCTGATTTGATTTCAATAAGACAGTATTAAAAAGAAAAAACTGAACACTACGCACACCATTGGTACCAGAGAGAACGGAAAGAAGAGATCCCACCTACGCCCATAGCTCCTCCACTTGACCGCCGCTGTGTAGCTGTTCCCATCCACTTCTGGTTTTTATCACTCCTTCACCATCACCATCACCATGCCTTCTATCAGCCACCGCAGCACCATCGAGCCCACCTAGTCACCAGTGAAGCTTCAATCGCGCCATAATCACACCTTTGACTTCCTGCTATGAATGGCATAGCTCCGAAATCCACCGCACCACCACCACTGTCCTGATTGTTTACAACTTGTGCAAGCGTAGATTCTTTCCCTATCATTTCAAATTGTTTCTGATTGCTTAGCTTTGAATTTGATAAATCAATTTTTATTTTGTTTTGTTTCTTGTAGTTATTGATCAACAAACTGAGCAGCACATCATTTAGCTACTTCAGCTTTTCTTTTTCCAGAGGCAAGGTAACTGCGCGCGTATGGATATGATGCAAACAGGTTCAGCTTTTATTTTTTAATTTCAAATTTCAGCCATTGATCATTATTGTACACACGTGTCGTTAGGAGATTTCAATAACTGGAGATGTCCATTTCTTAAGGAAATGGAGAGAATCTGATTCCGACTTGCAGTTGCTAACCAAGTAGCGCTGAAAAAAACATTTGGAAGTATCAGGACAGGACGGCATTCGCATTGAGCAGAGCAATGGTATGCATCTCATCTGAATATGAATATGAATATTCATGCCTTCATTTTACTTTGATACATCACTGAATATTATGGCTTCTTTGAAATTTGAATAGGCAAGCCTAAGTGTAGTTGAACAAGATAATAAGCTGAAGCTGTATTCATATTGGAGGAGCTCATGTTCCTTCCGAGTCCGAATTGCTCTCAATCTCAAAGGTATGAGGTACCTACCAACTCTCTCTTTTGCATTCGTTGATCTGACTCTCTTCTTACCTTTGCATTCAGGGCTCAAATATGAGTACAAACCAGTCAATCTGTTGAAGGGAGAAAATTCTCACCCTGGTTTGTTTTTCTTACCCTAACCATTCCAATTTCTAAATTATACTTTCTTTAATTAATTGTTTTATATATTTCCTTTTCAAATGTTCAGAGTTTCTCGAGCTCAACCCTGTTGGTTTTGTCCCCGTTCTGGTGGATGGCCATGCTGTAATTTCTGACTCTTTCGCCATCATTATGGTCCGTCCTTTCTTCCACTTCTCCAAATGTTGAATGCTTTTCCCTATCTCCTTTAAAATGTGCTTCAGTTCATTTTCATCTGTGCTTATGCATGCAGTATTTGGAGGATAAGTATCCACACCATCCTTTGCTACCAAGTGATATTCATAAAAGAGCAATCAATTTCCAGGTATAATTGCATTCTCTTTCTCCAAAATGAAACTAATCAAGCCAGAGACGAGAGAGATACTATTATGCTTGCTTGTCCAATGTTAAAGGGATGTCTATCAGACGAGATAATATTCTTATTCATATAAAAATTTAAGTCTCCTATTGTAATTGATGTTCTGGATTATCTCTTCCTCAAATTAAGCTGCTTTATAAGATTGGGAAAGGCGGGGAAGAGTTTCATAGCTATATTTCTGGCACTAACAGATGGATTCTCTTGTAATGATTTGATCCACAGGCTGCCAGTATTGTTTCCTCATCAATACAACCTCTTCAAAACCTAAGTTTACTGGTAGTTTGCTGTTACTTCTTTTTTTTAAAAAAAAATTTAAGATTTTTTTATTTTACTTTCTAATGAAGCAATCATTGTCTGGATAGTGTGCATATGATATGTTAATTGTTTTTTCTTTTTGCTTTTCTATTTGCAGAATTACATCGAGGAAAAAGTTAGCCCTGATGAAAAACTTCCTTGGGCTCAACGTGTAATTAGAAAAGGCTTCACAGGTGAGGTTTCAATGTTTGATTAACTTGCTCACCCATCACTTTAGGAGGGGGGAAATAGTAGCAAAAGAGACAGTTCCGTAGTTAAGGGTCATGCATTTATTCAGAGTTAAACTGTTTAATTTGATATACTCACTTATTCTCTATTATAACAGATCATTCATAGAATAAGCTTCACTTCACCTTTTCAATCTTAGTTCTATAGATCCCATTTTTCCAAAAGTGAAGAGCCAAACTTCATATCTAAATGACACGGAAAGGGGATAAGCCCCATTAGTTAAAGTTTTCTTCCTATAGTGTGTATCCTCCTATCCTTAATCCTTATTGGTGTTTTCTGCAATATTGAAAAAGTCGAACTTGACTATCATATTGATAATATGAACTTGAAAATAATAATGGACAGGAAACAGAGCAATTGAGATTCTACTAGTTGAGAACTACATTTCTAGATAAACATTTGGACTTAAAGAAAAAAAAAAGAGGACGTATGATGATAGCTGATTTCTGTCAAATGTTCCAAATTATCCCTATGTTGGTATAATTATTTGTGACTATTATTAACCTCAAAACCCAACTGATGGTGATAGATTGTTTTATTAAGTTTTGAAAATTAACTGCTCTAAAAAAAGATGGTGTAAATGGTGCAAATCTGAGTTGAACAAACAGAATGAAGTGGATCTTTTGATTGGTCAAAGACAAAGGTAATATCCCTGGTGGAAAGAACATCTGTTAGCTTGAGCATTCAGCTCTTGACTATCTTTTAGCAGACTAGCATGTCATGTTAATGATTGAAGAAAACTTTCATTGTAATATTTTGTCCTCCCTCCTCTCCCCTTTACTTATAAGATATATTCTGTTTATTATATGTCATTCCTTACTAAATAAAGATTTCAGCGTGTTTTTGGTATAATCAAATGCTGTTTACAATTTCATGTGTTTCAGCACTTGAAAAGCTATTGAAAGAACACACAGGAAAATATGCAACTGGAGATGAAGTTTTCCTGGTATGTTGCTAATCGCTGGAGTTCATTCATTTGTAAATTAATAGAAGGAACAGATAAGTTCTTTTCAAGGGTCCAATGACCTAAAAGTGTTGGTTAGCAATATCAAATATTCCTATGTCTGACCATGGGTTATAATGTAATAAAAGTATTTATGCTCTGATCTCTTGGAGTGCATTTTGAATGCGATTCAACTCCAATGTCAATATCACTCGGTTTTTAAAATCAATAGGATTAGCTATAGAAACAAGCACTAGGTTTGTATCTATTTTTGGAATATATTTTCAGCTTAGTGTTGCAGATCGTACTTATTTATAATCTAACACATTCATTATTATTTGCAGGCGGATATATTTTTAGCACCTCAATTATATGCTGCATTTAAGAAATTCAACACTGACAAGGTAGTATTCTAGCTACATCTCATATGTATCTTTTATGTGGGGAAATAAAGGATTTGTAATGAAGTGTGTGGATGTATTGCTATGGTGTCATTACTATAGCCTCTTTGATCAAGGATGTGATCTTCATTGTCTCCCCTATTATAATTAAAATTTTAACGCAAGGCAATTTTACCCTTTTGTTTTATCCACACCCCAAACCAATCTAGGCTATTTCCTGAATGCCTTTGGTTGTTACCTATTAGCTTTAGCTTTCAGTTGATTTAGATTTTAATGATTGTGTCAAATTTTCATTTTGTGTTCTTCAAATCTAGCTAATAATGTGAGTGCGTAAGATGAGTTAATCAAAGTATTAGTTCAGATCTGTTTGTTAGTAGGATTTCACAAACAGAAGTGCTTGAATTTCAGGCTTTTACTACTTGTTGACTGTTGGTAAAGTACTTGCAAAGTTGCAATCAATGTTTCAAAAATAAAACTGGTCATTGAATCTGAAGGGGGATGCGTTAATGGTAGGGAGTTCAATTTGGATAAAACCAGTCACTGTAGAAGTCTTTTTTGAGACCATAATAAATAGGTCAAGTAATCTATGTCTGACATGATAATCGCTTATAAACTTTAATAAACCTTTTATTTTTTATAGTTTGCAATTTTTTTTCAGTATCTCAAGTTGCATTCTATTCCCAAATTCATCAGATGACAACTTACTTTTCCTTTTCTTGTCTAAATAGAACGAGTTCCCTATTCTATCAAGATTACATGAGACATATTATGCGATCCCAGCATTCCGGGAGGCTTTGCCAGAGAACCAGCCAGATGCAGTACCCTAGATGAACCAATATTTTGGGACTGGTAAGTGATCTCTAAAAGCACTTAGGAAATTTTTTAGAGCCGCCATTTGTCATTGTTAATAATCTAGTACCAATTTTAATTGTCTTTGGTTATCTTGGGCACAATTTTTAATTTACAATGTTGATTTTAATTGACAGATCACAGGAATGCGACCTGCTATTAAGTTGGAGAAATTGCACCAGAGCCTTTTGATTTAGCATCAGATTGAATATATAGCAATAAGGTTGCCAGCACATGTACAAGTGGATAAATTAGTGTGTATTTGAATAAGCGTTCGTCAACTTTGCTTTGAATAAACTTTATTTTATAAAATTGCTTTTTGATATGTCTGGTTTCGCATTAAAACCACGGTGAACGCTCGTTCTTCCAATGCTGAACTATAGGCTATTCGTTTAGCTTTTCACATAGTGTGGGATGGAGGATACCTTAAAATTTGGGTGGAGTGTAGAGATTTGCTAGGTCTCACCCTTATGCATCTCTCTAAACAGCGATTGATGGGTTGAGGAAGAGAGAGATTGGATGGTGATCTACTCACATGGTCTTAGAAAGGGAAATTCCATTTCAGATTGGATTGCAAATTTCGCACATGAACTTCCTTTGAGTTTGCATGTTCTACCAACACCGCCTCCTGATTGTATGTATCCCTTTCTTGTGGCAGGAATTCTTAAGTACTAGGTTTAGAGTTCTCATGTAACAAAAAAAAAAAAAAACACATAAAAATAGAACATTACAGTAATTTTATTTTAAAATTAATTTTTGCTTTCTTAATTATTAAAAGTTTTTACTGAATTATATTTTTATTTAAGGAAAAGTCACACATTACTAAAAAGTACTAATAACTAGGAGAAAAAAATATTAATTTTAAAAGAATTTTTGGTTAACGTATTATATTTTTATTGTTGGTAAAACAAAGATTAGAGCAAAAAGAAATTGATTCATTTAAATTACATCCCAAAACAAATTATATTATTCATTTCACATCACTCATCTCCCTTCCTATTACTCCACATCATCTATCATCTCCTCTCTTTAATTTTTCCTTGTCTCAACCTCAACTCAGCTTATGTTCTTGGAGTTGTCCGTCCAAACCGCTCTAAATTGTCAAATGTGATAGTGAGTGATGGATGCCAAAATGTTGACTTGTCTTGTCAACCCTTAGTGAGTGAATCCGAATTCGTGTGTACTCCCTCCGTCAGACAGACTTTTGGAAAGCGGTGGCGGTGAGGTTTGTAGTGCTGTAACGATAACATGGTATGCCTCCCACCAATAATACTCACTCACTCTTTTTTGCTTTGCTGAATGAATGCTGATCATTCTTTTTTGTTCTATCATCAGGCAACTGGTGAAAACAATCTGAAGCTATATTCTCACTGGATGAGCTCTTGTTCCTTCCGTGTTCGATTTGCTCTCAACCTCAAAGGTGAGCAAGACTCTCTCTCTCTCTCTCTTGCTCCTTGGAAATGTTCATATTATCTACCCATGCCTCACCTTGGTATTTAATTTGATTTGATTGTATTCAGGTCTGAAATATGAGTACGAAGCATGCAATCTCCAACGAATTTCTGACCCCGGTTTGTTTTTCTTTTCTTTTCTTGCTCCACCACTCTTACCTTGTATACAATAATCAATTCCCTCTTTGTGACTCTTGGCTCTGACATGTTTTCAGAGTTTCAGAAGCTCAATCCTGTTGGGTATGTTCCCGTGCTGGTGGATGGTGATGTAGTAATTGTTGACTCTTTTGCCATTATTATGGTGATTCCCTGATTTCTTTTACTTCCATTCCTCATTTTTCTCATCAAATGTCTTCATTTTCTTCTTTTCTATACTTATAAATGCAGTATTTGGAAGATAAGTATCCTCACCATCCTCTGCTGCCTCATGATATTCATAAAAGAGCAATCAATTTCCAGGTACAACTGCAATTTGTTTCAACTTTCAAGGCTATATTTCATTTCAGGCCCTAAATCATAATACATGGCTTCTCTTCTAATGATGTCATCCACATTCTACAGGTTGCCAATATTGTTTCCTCAGCTATACAGCCTTTTCAAAACTTCACTGTAGCGGTCCGTTTTATATGCTCTCGTTTTTTTTTTCATGAAAAGAAAAGCATGTAGATGTTATATTTTTGTTCATATATTTATGTTTTGAATCAACTTATTCTGGATGTTAAGGTTCATATCATTCGTTTATTATTATGTTGCCTTTGTATTTGTAGAAGTACATTGAGGAAAAGGTTGGCCCAGATGAAAAACTTCCTTGGACCCAGAGTGTAATCGGAAAAGGCTTCACAGGTGAGGTTTAACCGTTTAATTAACTTGCTCATCCATCATTTTAGGGAGGAAAAAAGAAAAGTGTAATTGGAAAAGGCTTCATGGGTGAGGCCTGACTAAGTTGACTGCCCAGCAATTTAGGGGGGGAAAGTAGCGAGATAAGTAAAGTATGCACTTCTTTGAAGTTAGACTATTTATCTTGATATACGAGCTTAGTTCCGATGATAACAGAATATTCATCTACATAGGTTCTTCTTTCTGCAATATTGGAATTTATTATTTAAAATGGAACACATAACTGGGTGGAAAGAACATCAACATCCAGGTCTTGTCTACCACATAACTGGTCATGTTAATGGTTGAAGAAACTCTTTCATGTAGTAGTTAATTTGTACCCTTTTCACAATAAGATATATTCTGTCTATGCTCTTACAAGTTTGGAATTCTGTGTTTATTTAGTTTGTCGAGTAATGAATTTAAATTTCAAGAGGATTTTAGGATTAATTAAATATTGAAATGCTATTGTACATGCGTTTCAGCACTTGAAAAGCTATTGAAAGACCATGCAAGAAGATATGCAACTGGAGATGAAATTTTCCTGGTATGTTGTGAATCCATGGATTCAATAGGAACAAATGAGCTCGTTTCCAGGGTACAGTAGCCTAAGAATATTGGCTAGCTATACCAAACACTACTATGTCTGACCACAGGCTGTAATATTAATATATATGGATACGTGCTCTGGTCATTTGAAGTGCTAGGGATAGCTGAAAATTACTAGGGTTAGCTGATAGCAACAAGCAATTGCTTTGCATCTTTATTGGAGTGTACTCTTCAGCTTCATGTTGCAAGTCATAGCTATTTATAACCTCACAGAATGCTTATCATTTGCAGGCCGATTTGTTTTTAGCACCTCAGTTATATGCAGCAGTTATAAGATTCAACCTTGACATGGTATTATTCTGTCCATAGTCCTACGTGTACCATTTGAGTGGGGAATAAAGGATGGTGATAAAATGTTTGAATTGCATTGCTTTGGTTTGTTATAGCATCTTTGATAAAGGACGTGATATTCAAATCCTCCCTACTTATAATTAAATATTTTTAGGCAAGGCAGTTTTGACCTTGTGTTTTGTCTACCTTCCAACCAATAGTCTATTGACTAAATGACTTTGGCCCTTACCTATCAGCTTCAGCTTTTACTTGAGTGGCTTTCTAATGATTGTTTGTTTAATACCAACCCTTTAGCGTCCTCTAAATTACACTAATAACATGACTGTGTAAGATGCAGAGTTATTCTTCATCATATTCCGCAGGATCAATTCTGTTTACTAATAGGATTTCTTTGAAGTTCATAACTTTCTGGTTCTATTTACTTATGTTCATTAGTTAGTAAAGTTCCTACAATCAGTGTTTTAAAAATAAAACTACTCTTTGAATCAGAAAGGGGATGCAGTGAACACTTAACAGTAAGGAGTTCAATTAGGTTAGAATTGGTCAATCCAAACCAACTTGTGTTGGTTTGAGTGGAAGTGGCTCAAGTCCCTTAAGCATGTGGCCCTAGATTTGATCCTTGAGTCCGTGTGTATTGAAAAAAACATTGTTGGGAAGGGTCTTCGTCTATGGCACCTGACAGTATCATAGGAGATTTATCTCTCCTCTCATCTACTAAATGGGAGGATACTCTTGGTCACCTAAAAAACAAGTCAACCCAAAATGGTTATTGATTTTCTGATTGTAGAGATGAGAATGTTACGGTTGATGAGCAAACACAAGATAAGATTGGATTAGGAATGAAAGCCTTACAAGAAAGGTTGAGGTACCACCTATTGTGGAAATGATAATAGAGTCTCGTCTTAGGTGGTCTAGACATGTGTAGTTGTCCATAAAAACCCTAGTATGGATGGTGGATTAGCTAGATGAAAGATAGCTCAATAATTAGAAATAGAGGTCGACCCAAAAAAACTATTGGTTAAACCATTAAGAAGGATTTAGATTTGAATGTTTTGTCATTATGATTTATGTTAGGATACTATGATGTCATTTAATCCAAGTATCTAACCCCAAACAGTGGGAGAGGACTTTTTTTGTTATATGCGAAATATGTCAAGCTATCCATGGTTGACACTATATATTTTAGTTCTAAGATTTTAAACCATTATTTTGTAGATGCCTGTTCTTAATTATCATTTATAATTTTTTATTTAATGAGCAATTAAAATTATACTCCAGAGTAATATATAGTATTTTATCCCTTTTCATTTTTGTTTTAATTCATGTATCACTTTAAAAAATTTCCATATAGTCTAGCTTCCCTTTATTATTATAAATAACATAATCTCTGTTTATTGTTTGCAAAATCTTAGCTCATATATAGAATTTTATTGCCCAAATCCATAGATCCCAACCTACTTTTCCCTTTATCCTTCAAACAGAAGGAATTCCCTATTCTGTCAAGATTATATGAGGCATATAATGAGATTCCAGCATTTCGGGAGGCTTTGCCAGAGAACCAGCCAGATGCAGTACACTGAACCAATAGTTTGGGAGTGTTAACTGGTAAGTGATCTCACCACAGCACTTGCGGCAATTTTTGATAACCAATATTTTTTATGTTGCTAGTTCTCTTAATGTACTGAAATCAATATTCTATATTATATAATTTATAATTGGCTTTTATGATTTTGAGCACCATTTTTTAATATTCAATGCTTGATTTCAATGGATTGATCATTGATCGTAGAAATGTGACCTGATATTATGTTTGCAATATTGCAGCGGGAACAACTGATTCGGCATCGTTTTGGAAGATTTAAAACGGATATATAAGCTACGGAATCTTGCAATAACATTGCACAATATCATGGACAATGGATAAATTAGTGATTTGGTTTGTATGTCTAAAAGTCTCGTGTTTTATTTCCCTTCACATATTTCTGATCAGTATAGCTTGTTGGATGGTTCTTAAATCTTAATGTTCAAAGTGCTCCCACTTCTATTCAGATGCTTTGTTTCTTTGGTGATCTTTGTCTTTTCTTTGGGTGGGGGACTAGGGAGGGTGATGAATAGTAAAAGAAGTGCTACCCTCATTTCTCTTCTTTCGTGACCATTTTAGGGTCACCTACAATTTTCTTTGTTACATTGAAGGAGAAAGCACGGGTGAGGGATGGGGAAAGGTGGTTAAAAAGAGATAACTAATTCATATAACATGAAAATATACAATAACTCATACAACATACTTTTTTTCTTTATCTTTTTTTATCACATCACCCATCACATCCCACATTTTTCTCTCTTTGTTGTACATGCACAACTTTCTTTTACATTCTCATGTACAATTTACATTTCTCGGTTAAAAATTGAATGTTAACATCACCTTCAAACTCGGCCGGTTCTCATTATTAATCTACAAGCTCACGTTATTGATTGATATTTTAATTTCCAAATGCAGCTTTTTATTCTGCAAGTCACAGACCATCAGTTATCAGAACTCGAGCGAAAGACACGTTTAATGCATCTAATAAGAAAGATTATGATTAGGCGTAGTTCGAAAATAAGTGCACCAACTGTAGTTTTGAATTTGAAGTTTAAGGGTTCTAATTTTTTTTCTTAAAGTTTTAATGAAAATTTACTGAATTAATTATCTAAAATAAACATATTTGGATTTTAATTATATAAATGAATAAACAAAATGTAGTCCAATGGGTCAGTTAGACAGGGTCAATAATTTACTAGCCCAAACTTATATTTGGACTGTTATGACTTAGTTTGCATCTAGCTCAACTCATAATGGCCCAATCCATTGTAAAAAAATGGCCCAATCCAAATAAGCCAGCCTAATCCGTGATGCATTTAGTCCTTGACATCCCCATAGAGAGATTATCCCACTTTCAATTCAATGATGAAAACATTTTGTTATATAGAGATAAATTGCTGGAAAAAAAAAAAGAGATAAATTTATCAGTATAAATTTTTCAAGTATCTTTTAAAATCACCAACTATATACATAAATAGTATAAAACAAAAGATAAAATTGAGTTTTAATACTAAATTATGGAACAAGGTTGATTTGATTGAAAAACAGGTGAATTAATTAAATATCTAGTCTATTCAACCATAAAAAAATTGACTGATATCAAAACTGGTGGGAATCGATTAGCAAACTAGCGGTGAAAAAAAGATTGAGCTTGTTGTTTCAATTTTTTTAAAAAAATTACATTCTTTAATTAATTAAAATTATTTTTTAACTAAATAAATGTTAATTACCAAGCTATGTATGAGTTTTTATTATTTATCAGTCTCTATCTTACTATCATTTTTTATTTTATAAGACATATAATATAGTCATTTATACTAATTTAAAATTTTAATCAAATGTTTTTTTTATATTTATATTAATTTATTACTTAATACATTTTAAATCTGTAATCCGACATTCCTCTGACCATTGTTTTTACTTAAATTACATACGGAATCCTATGTTTTGACGCTTTGCTAGGACTATTGTAAAATTCCTTAATTTTGTCATTGACTTTTGAATCTATATTTTATTAAAGTTTTGCTAATATTTGTGTGCAAGCTTGATTTATGTGCATACATTTTTAAGTAAAACACTGTGCATTACTAAACATAAAATATTATTATCTTATACTATATTATATAATATCGTATTTAACGCCGCTCAAAATGTTATATGATCTTAAAATTTAGTTAGACATTATACTATTAAATTTTTTTCATTGCCATGCTTTATGATAACATGCATACTGAACAAGTCGTAAATTATTTAAAATGATAAACTTATATAATATAACATAATGTTTATTTTAAATAATTAATAAAGTTATAATATATGTACCATATCATACCTTACATCATATACAACAACAAAAAAAAAATCCTTAAACAATGCTCAACAAATAGATGAAATTATCATTGATTTTATTGCGAAAGTAAACTTGGAAAAGGAAAAGAAAAAAAAACGGTTGGTATATCCGGACCATTCGTATATTCTACAAAAACGTTTGCACTCTCTTTCTACTCTTGCATTGCCACGCCCACTCCACTTTGTTTTTCACTAGTGTCTTACCCTTATGTTGCACGGATATTATTATAATTAAAAAATAATAATGATTTATTCTTTTTTAATATTTAATTCTATATTTATTAGTATATAAAAAATATTAAAAAAAATTAAAATAAAAAATAGATTTGAAAAATCAAATAGAAAAGATTAATAATTAAAATGGAAACTATTATAAATTTTATTTCATTTATATTTTTTGAAATGTCTTCTTGTACACTATTTTTTTGTCACATTACAACACTTAAAATTGTTATCACATATAAGGATCATAAGTCCTTGTTGAGACTAAATCCTAGATACAACAATATGTAATTGACCATGCAAGAAAACTGGTTTTGGTAACTACGCGCTAATATGAGATAATGTCTTACCTTCACTTTTATTTATGGGTGTAATCGGGTTGGGTCGGGTCGGGTTTGAGGTGACATCAAGTCCGGACCGATAGAATGATGGTGGGTTGGGTTGGGCTGGGTCATCGGGTCATGAACATTTTTCCTTTTTATAAAAAAATGTGGAAGATGAAATTAAATTAAAATATAAAATGAGAAAAAGAAAAGAAATAAAGAAAAATAAATTGAGAGGAGCAGATGGAATAGGATATGGGGAACCACCTCTGCTTGTGCTGTCGTTGCACCTATTTTTGTTCTCTCCTTGCATGAAAATGAAATAAGATAAGGACATTTTTTTCTTGGTTTGGTTCGGGTTGGGTCTGTCGGGTTCAACATAGGCAAACCCGAGACCCGAAACGAACTAGATCGGGTCTGAAAGAAAATGTCCGAACCGAACCGAATACCCGAACCGCTAAATATCTTCGGGTTGGGTTGGATTCGTCGGGTTCGCGGGTTGGGTCGGACCCGCTTACACCCCTACTTTTATTAATCCGGTTCCATTGCAAAGTCTAGCAGATAAACCAAAATTACTCATTAGCATGACAGACACTCCTATTTTTAACACTAACTTATGATAAGGAAGTGCAAAACACCTCAGCTTCAATACCAATCTCCCCATTTACCTTCCGTATAGTGTCGGGACTCAAATACACTCTATCTTCTCTAGTAAATAATATCATGACATATTCATTAATTGAATGAACAACATCTAATGTAAGAGCAAAAATTGTTTTATCCTAAACAAAGGCAATGCCAAAATTTGAAAGTAAGTTAGGGTATGCAAACAAAACTATATCTCCAAATGTATTACCTGTAGAATTCATCAGTAAATCTTTCGATATTTCAGTATTAGTCGCATCATCACCATAAGTGCATAAATCACCATCACCTAATGCAAGAATTCACTCAGGTATTATCTAGTATCTAACCTGTGCGATGCACTTGTATTAAGTTTAAAATACAATGTCTAAGATCAATAATCTATAATATTTATCTCCTTTTAAGAAAAATAATTCATCATATGTTAATAGAAATAATTTAAGTATAATAACATCTGTATTTTTTTAAGACATGACTATGATGATTAAGTAAAGAGATAAGTGTTTTAATATAATATTAAAATAAGAAAATGAAAGTGTGATAAAAAATTAAAAAAAAAAAAGAAAACGGCAGGAGCAGGACTGCTCCCGTGGGGGATACTCAAGTTATAAAGAATCACGAAGTGAGAATAAAAAACTAAAAAAATGTAAGTAAGAAAACATGACACATGTAATTGTTGAACAATTTTAATATAAAGTAAATATATAAGTAGAATAGATAAAGAGAGATAATAAGTAAAATCATTAATGAGTAAAACAGGGAGATAAATAATATATTGAAAAAAATACATTAAATTTAATGTAAATCAACACACTTATTGTATTTCTTAATGTGTGTTTTTATGTAATAAAACAGATAAATAGAAATGGATAATGAGAGAATTTATTTTAATATAATAATAATAATAAATTAAAGTGTGATAAAAAAGAAAACAATAGAACCATAACTATTTCCCGTGGAGGATATACATGGTTCATTAAAAAAATAACTTTTGTAATAAAACAGATTAATAGGAAGAGAGAAAATGTTTTAATATAATAATAAAAAAGAAATTGAAATTGTGATAAGAAACAAAAAGAAAAAGAAAAAATAAAATGGCAGGAGTATGACTACCTACCGTGAAGGGTAAATGTGGTTTATAAAAAAAATCACCCTATTGAAGTGAGAATAAAAAACTTAAAAAAAAAACCAAGTAAAAAACATGATATGTGTACTGTGGGAGCATTTTTAATATAGAGTAAACAGATAAATAGAATAGATAAGAGATATAATAAGTGAAAACATTAATGAATAAAGCAGAGA
Organism: Sesbania bispinosa; assembly: GCA_026901365.1. Taxonomy (NCBI): domain Eukaryota; kingdom Viridiplantae; phylum Streptophyta; class Magnoliopsida; order Fabales; family Fabaceae; genus Sesbania; species Sesbania bispinosa. The sequence continues at coordinate 503,639 of QLOH01000318.1, forward strand.
GATAAATAATATATTTTAAAAAATACATTAAATAATTTAATGTAAATTAACACATTTATTGTATTTCTTAATGCGTGTTTTTATGTAATGAAACAGATAAACATGAATGAATAATGAGAAAATTTGTTTTAATATAATAATAAAAAAAAAAAGAAAATTAAAGTGTGATAAAAAAGAAAACAATAGAACCATAACTATTTCTTGTGGAGGGTATACATGGTTCATTAAAAAAAACTTTTATAACGAAACAGATTAATAGGAAGAGAGAAAATAATTTAATATAATAATATAAAAGAAATTGAAATTGTGATAAGAAATAAAAAGAAAAGGAAAAAGAAAACAGTAGGAACATGACTACCTCCCGTGAAAGGTAAATGTGGTTCATAAAAAAACCACCATATTGAAGTGAGAATAAAAACTTAGAAAAAATAAAGTAAAAAACATGACACGTATACGGTGGGAGCATTTTTAATATAGAGTAAATAGATAAATAGAATAGATAAAAGAAATAATATGTGAAAACATTAATGAATAAAGTAAAGAGATAAATAATATATTTAAAAAAACACATTAGATTTAATATAAATCAACACACTTGTTGTATCCCTTAATGTGTGTTTTTATATAATGAAACAGATAAACAGGAATGAATAATTAGAGATTTTATTTTAATATAATTATAAAAAAATAAAATTAAAGTGTGATAAAAAAAGAAAATAATAGAACCAGAACTAAATCCTGGGGAGGATATACATTGTTCATTAAAAAAAAACTATCACAACACTCAATGCATTGATAATGTTAATGGTTGTAATTCTCAATAAAACATTTCTACTTTTGCTTTATTATCTTGTGCAATATTGTAAAGGTTAGAAAAACCGATATAATATCGTATTTAACGCCGCTCAAAATGTTATATGATCTTAAAATTTAGTTAGACATTATACTATTAATTTTTTTTCATTGCCATGCTTTATGATAACATGCATACTAAACAAGTCGTAAATTATTTAAAATGATAAACTTATATAATATAACATAATGTTTATTTTAAATAATTAATAAAGTTATAATATATGCACCATATCATACCTTACATCATATACAACAACAAAAAAAATCCTTAAACAATGCTCAACAAATAGATGAAATTATCATTGATTTTATGGCGCAATCTATTATACATCCGTGGATCCATGGATGTAACTTACTACCTTCAATTGAACACCATTGGATAGGTCATTAAAGTGCCGAACTGAAGCGGACGGCCAGGATAACCAGGTTGTGAACAAGTCACCCTTATTCCTTGCATCTTTACATTATTATTGATTGGTCCTTTTAAGTTTTTGTGTAGTCCCTTCCCAGCTTCCCTTTTGGTTTGTTCAATGTGACGAATTTCCAATGCTACGTTTTTTTGTATTGATTTCCTCTATCCACACTCATATACGCGTGGACAATAATTTTAATGGTTTTTTTTAATCTGTGCAATTACATAGGACAATAAATCTCAAAGTGAAAATATTTTATTGGAAAATACAATTATCACAACATCAAATACATTGGTAGTAATAAATGTTACATTGTCCAATAAGACATTTCTACTTTTAATTTATTATCCTGTACAATGTTACACATGTTAGAAAAATCGATTAATGTCCCCCATACCAATTAGGTACATGCTCATTCTCGCACGCGTTAATCACAATTTAGTTAAGTGAAAAATTAATAACTCAATAAAAAATATTAATTAAAGAAAGTTATATCTCAAATGAGAAAATATTCCAAAATCATCCAAACATAATTACTCCCTCCATTCCATTTTGACAGTCATTTAAGGTTTTTACACACAAATTAAGAACAATAATAAATGACTTAAAAGACATAGTAATTTTACTAAATTACCCTTCTTAATTTACTACACATTTTTTCTCATTTTACCTAAATACATTAATGAGTAGTACGGTGCACAATTTTTTAAGTTTCTTTTCCCATAAAAGTGGGAGGGTAAAAATGGAAAACTATCATTAATACTCACATAGAAACTAGAGAACGACTCATATTATGAAAAAAATTTATTTTCCTAAAACGACTATCAAATTGGAATGGAGGTAGTATTAAATATCAGTAACTTAACAATTTAATTAAATCGAAAAACGTTATGTTCAAGTTCTAAAACATAACACATGATCTAATATTCAAATTTTTTTTATTAAATATTACCACCTCTGGTCCAATTTATAAGAGACAAAAAAAGTGGTTTTGTTTGCTCCCAGATAAAAGAAACATAGTAATCCCCCGGTCCTATTTATAAGACAATTCAGACAAAAACGAACATATTAATAAAAGTAAGTAATGCGTTGATTTTCAAGAAATTACTCTATAAGTTTACAAATTTACCCCTATTTAAAATCAAACCTCACTACGATGGTAATTATGTCCCTTTAAATCCTTTAATGGTCAACAAGGGCAAATATAAGAAAAATAATAATAAATGCTTCTAGATTTGCGTACTTTGCTTTATAAATAGGACCATGGAAAAGTTTCAAACGTTGTCTTATAAATAGGACCGGAGGAAATATTATTTTGAGTTGTATTAATTATGAAGTTCATTTTATACCTTTAATTTATTTTTTTGTGTTAACCACATATATGCACTAAACCCAGGGACAATCATGTTCGGGGCTTAGTCATACTACTCTGGACTTGAATATAAGCAAAAATAACTAAATTCACACATATTAAGAAAATTGGTTAAATTCATTAAATTTTTTTGGTATCATGTAAAAAGTACTTGCATTGCCTAAATTACCCTACATTCAATTTTATTGAAAATTGTTTCAAATGGACATACTCTCTTTCTATTGGCACATGATTCATTAAATAGAGTGGTTGGAAAATAAAATCAAAGGGCATTTTGGGTTTATCTCATTAAATATGGTAAAAGTAGTTAAGATTTATTTATATTTTAGTCCACCAATTGTGAGTTTTTTTGCTTATATTCAAGTCCGGAGGGAGTATATGGTTAAGGCTCCTCACCCCTAATTTATTGTCCACTGCTCACTTATTTCCCATGATAGTGAATGTATTACGCTATTTTCAATAACCAACTATTAGAGCATAGGTTACCACTTTAATGATAACTTTAATTAGAAATAATTTTGTTACTATTTTAATGATTTAATATTAAGAAATTTTGTGGAATAAAATTTAAAGTTATGGTATTATTAATCACAACTAACGGGTTTAAAAGCATTTCCATGGTTTTGATGATTTAATCATATATTTCTTATAAATAGGACCGAAGGTAGTATAATATACATTCACATCACACTATTTTATAAACTTGTACATCATACGCTAGCATTATCCAAGATCTAAAAAAAAGGTTATTAACGTTAATTAATCATATATTATAAAATAAAAATTACAAAAAGATAGTTTTAAAAATTTATATAAATATATTAGATATTTTAATAAAACTAATAAATTTTTTTTAATGAAATAAATATATAAATATATATAATTATATGTGGTATTATGTACTAAATAATTTAATTAATATGTGTGTGGGTGTTGGTATAGGGCGGGCTGAGCACACTAGTGCTTGTACCAACGCTCATCCCCATAAAAAAATGTGGACTATTACTCGTTCCCGCGTCCATACCTGTTTAGCGAATTTTTTCCTTATCCATTACAAGTAATTTTTTAGGGTACTCAGTACGTACTTGAGCTTAATTGTTATCCCTGTACTTGGGCTTAATTTATATGTCATGTTTTATCCGTAAAAAGCTATGTAAGATGACATATAAGAAAATATAACTTATATTAATGGTAGATAAGGACATAATTAAGGATAGCTAACAATGAGCGAGAGTTATTGAGGGATAAAATTGTAAAAAAAAATTGTCAGTAGCTGAAAAATGAAAGCTTCTAAAGAAAAGCTAATAAGTACATAAAAAAATTACCTTGCCCAATACTGATAAAATAATTTTAGCTATCAATTTCAACTCTCATCTAGCTAAAATGTGTTACAAAGACACTATTATACTTTTAATATATAACTTATCTGTCTATTCTATTTATTAATGTTTTCACTTATTATCTCTCTTATCTATTCAATTTATCTATACACATGTCACGTTTTATCACTTGTGTTTTTTATTCTCGTTTCAGTAAAGTGATTTTTTTTATGAACCACGGGAGGCAGTCTGCTCCAGCCATTTTATTTTCTTCCTTTTTTTCATCAATATTTATTTATTTATTATTATTATCAAACAATTTCCCTCATCATCTATTCATGTTTATCTGTTTTATTACATAAAATCACACATTAATAAATACAATAAATGTGTTGATTAACATTAAATTTAAAATATTTTTTTCTAATATATCATTTATCTCTCTATTTTATTCACTTATATATTATCTCTCTTACCTATTCTTTTAATCTATTTACTACGTTCTTATTAATCGGTTTCATTATGTTAAAAACAGATTAAAAAATCCAATAAATATGTTGATTTATATTAAATTTATTTTTTTTGGCTAATATAGTAATTATCTCTATTTTATTTATTAATATTTTCACTTATTATCACTCTTAGTCTTATCTATTCTATTATCTATTTTGATTTATTTGTTTTATTACATAAAATCTCATATTAACAAATACAATAAATATATTAATTTACTTTAAATTTAAGATTTTTTTAATATATAATTTATTTCTCTATAAATGTGTGTTGAATTACACCTATATTTTTATTTAAATTATTTTAAAAAATTATTATTAAATCCTAACAACATTTTTTTATGAAATATTGAATCGACAAAAAAATGATTGCACGAACTTAAGCAAAAAAATTTGGTGTGGAAATTTTAAGCACCTCATTCTGTGTGGAAATGTGAGTCCGTGTTCGTCCAATTTGTGATGATGTCAGCGTCGGTTCAAGTGCACATCCAATCTGATTGCTAGACCGAATTGATTAGGGCCCGGTTCAACCGGCCGGTCTAGTCCGGTTTTTTCAACACTGAATAATAGTGATACTTTTTAATATATAAACTCTGAATAGTGACAATTAAATCATCACTATTATTGTTTATATTAGTGACAATTCATTTTTATCACTATTATGTAGGACTATCAGTGACGATGTGTTTGTCACAATAAAAAATATTTTCAGTGACCGATTAAAAATATTGTCACTAATACATTAGTAAGCCGACTTTTAGTGACGATCAATGACAAATTCAAATATTGTCACAAGATGCTCTTAGTGACATATTTTCCTATTTTTAATGATGAATTTTACCATCATAAAAGACAACTTTTCTTGTAGTGAAAAGTAATTAAACCTAGTTAATTATTTTATTTGAGTTTTAAAAAATAGTTTAACTTTCTAGTTTTGCCCTTATCTATACTACTACATTGGAGAAGTAGTGGAGGGTACTATTCATTCACCATTTTTTTTTGTTTTCTTTTTTTATTACATTGGAGAAGTTGTATACGGTAATGTTGATTCACCATTTTTTTTGTTTTTTTGTTTGTTTTCACAATTTGATTTATTATTATTATTATATTAAAATATTTTCTCTCATTATTCGCTCATATTATTTTGTTGAGGAGGGTTCTAATTACATCGGTGTAAGTTACACCAAGTGTTACACCGCTGAATAATTTTTTAACCGATCATTGTATTAAATAATTCACCGATGGATTGAAAGTTACTATCATATAGATAATACATATAAAATTTTACATTAATCTGAAATTAGTTGATATGTCATTGAGATGTCTCAAAATTAACGTTATATATACATTTTAAATATATGAAAAATCCAACCATGATTATTGTGAGAGTCAGAGGCTGATGAGGGCGGGGAGTGACTGCCGGTGCAAAAAGGCACGAACAAGGAGTGGCTCCTGGCAGGCTTCTAAGCACACATGGATGAACCGAACCCACACCCGAATGAGAGGGATCCAGAGGCTGTGCAGGTATGGGACTGTACAGTTGGGGATAACTTAAAAGAAATTGTTGTGGAGAACTATACCAACAATGTGCATCTTCTTTTCGGAAGCCCATAACATAAGAACTCCATAGTTAAGCGTGCTTGGCTTGGAGCAATTCTGGATGGGTGACCTTCTGGGATGAAAAGACTCGTGTTGGTTTGTGGGGACCCTCATCACTCCTGCAAGCGGCTCGGGGGCGTTACAAATATCAAGTTATTAGTGTCAAAATTTTACGAAATTTGGCACATATAATCATGATGATAAACAAACATAATTCAACGATTGGATTACTAAAAAAACATATTCGATTTATAGTTATTAGCGGTGTAATACTTGGTGTAATTTGAATCCTCCTCTATTTTGTTTCATTATAAAAGTGATATTTTATAAACCACGAGTATTCTTCACGTGAATCTTTTTTTTTTCTTTTTGTTTTGTTTGTTTTCACAATTTGATTTATTATTATTGTTATATTAAAATATTTTGTCTCATTATTCGCTTATATTATTTTGTTTCATTATAAAAGTGATGTTTTATAAACCATGAGTATCCTTCTAGTGAAGCAGTTTTGATCCTACATTTTTTTTCTTTTTTTCATACTTTAATTTTATTTTTATTATTATATTAAAATAATTTCTCTTTTGAATGAAGGTGAGTTTTTATATAATGAAATAAATAAACAGAAATAAATTATAAGAGAAAATATTTTTCAGGAAAAAAATTGAATGTTTTTTTTTTCAAGAGTTATCAATGGAAGATCTGATATAGATAAATGATTATTTAATCTGGTATGTTAAAAGTGCACGGTAATATGAATACTTTGAAGTAAAATTATAGAACAACTAATACTGGTCTATTTGGACATATCTAACCGTAGGATCAAATAGCAAAAGAAAAATAGATTTTATTTTGTAAAAAATTGCATTGTAGTGGCCGCGTAAATGGGGTACTGGAGGTGGGAAACCGGTTGTAAGTTACAACCCTCTCTATAAAACATTTTTATTTTTGTTTTATTATCTCATGCAATATTGCAAAGGTTAGAAAAACCGATATAATTTCGTATTTAACGCTGCTCAAAATGTTATATGATCTTTAGTTAGACATAATACTATTAAATTTTTTTCATTGCCATGCTTTATGATAACATGCATACTAAACAAGTCGTAAATTATTTAAAATGATAAACTTATATAATATAACATAATGTTTATTTAAAATAATTAATAAAGTTATAATATATGTACCATATCATACCTTACATCATATACAACAACAAAAAAAATCCTTAAACAATGCTCAACAAATAGATGAAATTATCATTGATTTTATTGCGAAAGAAAACTTGGAAAAGGAAAAGAAAAAAAAAAAAAACGGTTGGTATATCAAGACCATTCGTATATTCACTACAAAAACGTTTGCACTCTCTTTCTACTTTTGCATTGCCACGCCCACTCCTCTATTCTACTTTTCATTTGTACACTCACTCACTCTGCAAATGACAGTTAGTTACTAATCTTTTGGTGGAGAGAGAGAGAGAGAGAGAATTTGGTGAGGTGAGCCCAATGCCTTTTGGGTTTCCTCTTCTTCTCCTATTCCTACTGTTTAAAGCTAAATCTAAATAAATAAATTCCTTTCTCTCTGAGCTCCATTTCTTCATTTCAGTGTTGTTGTTGAAAGCCAAGCCTGAAGATATTAGCTAGCCTAGCTACCTTAAACAGGTTCAAATGCTTATCTACACTCTTCATTTTAATAAGCCTTTCTACGTCTCTTTCATTTTCTATCTATCAACAGGTTGATTCATGTGTTTCTTACGTGTTAGCCTTTTTCTGGCGATTTCCTCTGTTTTGGTTGTGTGAGAGATATTTTAATGGACTTGTGCTGCTGCCATTTTCTCCAATGCAGCTCATCATATTTGTTTGTTTGGATTGTCTGAGCTCAAAATGAAACTCTATACAATGCATTACTTCACTAGAATAAATACCGTTAGAAATTTTAGTTGATATTATATGTAATTGTGTCCCTTCAATTCTGCATTATACTCCTAGTCCTAGTCCTAGTCTATATATATATATAATGTTTGTCCATTTTTCAGGTCCCTATCGCTATATTTGCTCATTGTTGTTGTTGTTCACTACTTAGTTTCCTCTCGTTAACACAGAATTAATTCTTCCTTATATCGTGAATTGAAGCTTTAATTATTTTCACCTGCCTTGAGCTGAGCTTGTGCAATGTTGATTAATTCTTCTATTTATTCTTTGTTATGTAGTGAATTCAAGCATTAAGTATTTTCACTTGCTTTGAGCTTGTGCAATGTTGATTAATTCTTCTATTTATTCTTTGTTATGTCGTGAATTAAAGCACTGAGTATTTTCACTTGCTTTGAGCTTGTGCAATGTTGATTAATCGTTCTACCAATTTTTCAGAAGATGAAGAAGTTTCAGAGCTTTCTGAATAATGACATTATGTTTGATGTTCTGTCCCGGATTCCTGCGAAGCTCTTGCTTGGTTTGAAGTGCATTTCAAGAGATTGGCACCACACCATTTCCAGCCGTGCGTTCATCAAAGCTCAATTGGAAAACACAGGGCTTGTCTTAACTGGCTTCATTTTACAAGAGAAGTTTATGTGGTGCAAAGTAGATATTAAAGCTGTTAATTACATTCCTGTTGAGACAATAGGTGCCAGGGTGCAACACATGGTTTTCAATTTTCTTCCTGAAGAAGTTGTTGTGTTGGCATCATGCAAGGGTATAGTCTGCTGCCGTAGCTGTTTACCTTCTCGGGAACCAACTATATATGTCTGCAATCCTTCAAATAAGGAATGGATTCAGTTGAAGTGGCCTGCCCATGACAGAAGGGAAAGCATAGCACTGGCTTTTGATTTTGAACCATCCAAAGATTCCATTGACATCTCTTACAAATTCAAATTGGTAAGAGTTAAGCAGGTTGAGAATATGGAGGAGGAATTGTTCTTCACATTTGAATTATACTCATCAGAAACCAGAACATGGAGAAAATCCAATGAAATCTGCCAATGTCATAGCAATTTGATTAAGAATAAAGGCATATACATAGGAGGTGTCTTACATTGGCTCACAGATGATGATCAAGTCCTGACTTTTGATGTTGAGAAGGAGCTGTCTTGGTTGATTTCAGTACCAGTCCCTTCCTTGGAGTTTAGAACTGTTCCTGAAGCATGTATTGGAGAATCTGAAGGCAGACTGCATTATGTCCAAGTATCAGAAGAAGGTCTTCATGTGTGGTATCTTGAAGATTATTATGAGTTTAAATGGACACTCAAGCATAGTAAATCTTTGGAGGAGATTGAAGGAGAATATCCACACTTCTTTTTAAATTTAAAGAATCGAGTGTCTGAGAGAGTGAGTTTGGATTCAAGCCCATGGATGAATCCTCTAGGCTTCAAAGATGGGGTCTTACTAATGAAGGTTTCTGCAAATCTGTTCATGTATGACATTAAGAAGAACAAGATGGCTCAAGCTTGCTCCATTCTGGATCTGAACCCACAATCCACATCCAATCCTACAGTACTTCCTCATTCATTGAGCCTGGTTCCGTTAAATCATGCGTAGGTGGTGCCTTTTTCTCCCTGTTAGCTTTTAATATCACATATTAGTATTACTATTAGAAATAGAGCTTAATGAATGCTTTGAGATATAGGTGGGGATTTGGTTGCTTTGAAGGTTCTTTCCCTCCCCTTCAAAACTGGAGAAATTGGAAACAGATATAACTAGAGACTGTAGTATATCTGGATTCTGGACAGTAGTTGTTAATATTTCAACATTTCTGGTAAGTTGTTAATATTTCAGTCAATACATAACCACTTCACATTGTATAGTTTTGCTTTGTAAATTGATGCTTAGGTTATAATTTGACTACATGAACTGCTGATAGCATTCTACTTATATTTGAGACTCTGAGTTGGCCAGTTGGGGCACGGAATGAAATTGTGTTAACTCTAATGCTTCAGTGCTTCACTCATTAATATAAATGGTGAGTGTATTCTTCACTTCTTTGATAAGGAGTGTATTGGGACTGTTTATGGCTAGTTATTTAAGATATATAACATCACTGATTCAAGCCTGCAGATAATTTTTGAACTCATGAGCACAAACATTTGATTGCCTGCTTTTTTTCATTACAAATGTGCAGTTTTTCACGGCTAGAGTTTGCCAAATTTGGAATGAAAATGAGATTATTAATAAACCGTCTATAGCTAAGAAATCACCCTTTAATTTTGGTCAAATGTTAAATACGTGATCGGTTATGGTCGGACGTAGTAAGTCATGAGTTACTGTTATGCATTATGTTTATGGTAAAATCTCCGGTAAGTGCTGATGCAAATTATTAAATTAAAGGTGAGGATTCTGCTAGTTAGGTTCAAGAATTTTAATACATGAAGTAGAAGCATTTGAATTTTAATACTTAGTACTTTGAGGTTTGAGCATATATATAGAGATTCTAAAAGTAATGGTGGAGACTAGAGATACACAAATAGTAAGTGATTTCTTCTCGCTTATATTATTTGTCTTGTTTTCTACTGAAGATAAAATTAATAAATATCGTCCAACACTCAATGGCAGAAGGAAAATATTTTAGTACTTCTATAATAAGTATTACTCCTAATTAATATAATTTTAACACCTATCATACATTACATGTTAGTTTTTCTTTTTTTGTAAGTCAAAATAACTTTTTACCACAGTTAAGATGAGGGATTAATGGTGAGTCTTGAGTATTACAGGAATACCGAAGATTTACTCCAAAATTTGAGAAACAGTCCCACATAATTTTCAATAGAGTTATGTTTATGTTGCTAAACAAATTTTTTTTTTGGTAAATTGTCACTCACATAACTACGTTTGGTGTGAAAGTAATTGATGACATTAATGCTATATTAGTATAGATTAAACTGTGTGTGAAGTGTGAACATGTCTAATAAAACTAAATAGATTAAAAAATTTAGGAATAAAACATTTCAAAAAGATTAAAAAATGGAAATTTTAAAGCACCTTTAATTAATTCTTGGTGGACTAACCCTATTTAACAAATATGTTGAAGTCCTAGTCATAACGATGATTTCGAAAGTTCTATCTTCCATCTGTTCAAATGTCTTTCTCTTTTAACCAAAACCTCGATAGAATTAGAAGTACCATCAACTATCATTATACCGATCGATCAATATATAGTTCTGTTATTTAATTTAATATATGTATCTTACAATGATTATCTAGTTAATACTTAATACTTAATGTATATAATATCTCCGTGTCTTTGCAAGAATGAGGATCAAAGATCAATCAAATTAATTCTTCGTCTTGTAAGTGGTTAGTGGTCCATTAGTTCCACAATGGCAACTCAAGTCAACTATGTGTATGTGAGACAGCGTCACTCTCAAGTCTCAACTTTAACTACGAATTAATATTGTCAGCTGACCAAGTGTCCTCCCAAAACAATTATATAAACGCTTAAACATTCACAAAACACATCCACTCTGTTGCCAATGCCTTTCTCATTCTGCAATAGCAACCTTGAAGAGAAACCCTTTTTGAATTTGTTTCCCTAATTTTATTATTATAAAAAATTTAATTAAAATTATGTATATTATCAAAATTTTAATATTAAATTTATATTTATTATCATAAAGGTTCACCATAAACCATTTTTAAGAATCCACTATAAAATTATCTGAGAAATGACGTGTTTGTTATCTTTTCCTTAGCATTTTTCCCAAATCCCATGTGCTTCATTTCAATTGGATACATATTAAATTATTTAAATAAACCAAAAAAGTATTGAATTATTTAAATATAACAGTAAATTACAATTCTCCCTTTTACATTAACTTAAATTACACTTTTCTCTTTATTTTTAAATTTACATTCTCCTCCCTTGATAAATATGTATTACTCTTTAATCATAAAATGAATCTTTTAATAGTGTTAAATGACTATGAATTGACCTTCTAGCAAAATTTTCTCATTTTTACAATTTTTAATATCATTAGCAATTAATTTCAAACACTCTATTGAGACATTAAAGAATAAAATAAAATTTGAAATACCAATTTCATTAATTTTGAAACTTTGTCCAAAATATATATTTCATCTTCTAAAATCTTATAAACAAAACTATATATTAATAATATTGAGAATTATAAATGGAAAAAAAATATGCATACAAATTTGTCGATATTAAAATAGATTTTAGTGTGATATACTCTTTCCGGATTTGAATATAAAAAAAAACTAAATTTACAATGATAAGGAAAGCTAGTTAACTATATTTAATTTTCTTTTTGTCATCTAAAAATGAATTATATTGCCTAAATTACCCTACATTTAATTTTATTGAAATTTATTTCAACTTGACACATTCTCTTTTTATAGACACACGATTCATTAAATATAGTTGTTAGAAAATAAATTCTGAATTAAATAATGGTATTTTGGGATGATCTCATTAAATAAGGTGAAATTAGTTAAGATTTAATTATATTTTGGTCCACCATACATGAGTCTTCTTTTACTTATATTTAAGTCCGAAAGAAGTATATATATATTAGTAGAAAAGAATGCATGTTTTAAAATAAGCGAGCATAAAAGTGTGATTTAACTTATTAATAAAGGGAAGCATACTTTGCTATAAATACAAATATGAGGTATGTTTTTTTAACCACTTATATCCTCTATGATAATCAACTGCTTGAGTAGGGAACATCATCATGGTGTGACTAACTATCTCAACGAGATTTTTTTCCATTCACAATACTCAAACCAGATACATTACTTAAGGGAAATCAAATATGTACCATTTGAATTAACACCTGTTGGTAAATATGAGGTTCTTTGATTATACATTTTAAATTTTAAATTTGTATAATGTTAAGAAATTTTTGAATTTATTATGGCTATTTTATTTTATAATTTAAAATAAATTAAAATAAAAATACGAACGCTATATATATGAACTATGAAAACTTTGTTTCTCAAATTTAACATGGGAGTTCTATTAAATTAAGAGTGTTTCACTTTTATAATAGCGGATATCACTTTTTCTATATCAGGATGCAAATCTCTGTCCCATTTGCTGTCCCACCCACTAATAACCTGACACCTCAATTATATATAGTACACATCAGCAATCTGATATTTTAACATCGTAACACGAAAATACCATATCTCGCTTACGAAGTGTCCTTCAAGGTAAATAATCCTCATTTTATTTGTTTACAATTTTGTTCATATCAAAATCCGTATTTGATTCACTTCCAAAATTTTCAACATATCTCACTTCACAATCCATATTTGTAAAAGAATCCTTCTTGTTCATTGGGTTTTCACAATCTTCCTTTCATTGCTCTGTTTTTTCACATTTTAACTGTGTAGGTTCTTCCTCTTGTTGCAGTGAGGTGATTTCTCTTAATATAGGATTGATCAAACATTCATCAAGCAATTGCAAATTTGAAGCAGGATTGATCGAACATTAATGTAGGATTGATGTGTTGATAAATTTGAAGTCCCTTACTATTTGGACATTGATTGAACAATTGCAAATATTTTAATTTAGCAAGAAGGACTATAAAACATAAAATAGGGGCTGAGGATTCTTTTTGTAACATTTTCACCTAAGAAAAGGTAACGGACCAATCATGTTAAAAAAATTAAATTGCTGATGTGGATTCATTAATTGAGGTGTCAAATTATTAGTGGATGGGACAACGAAGGGACACCAAATAAAGAGAGGAGATTTTATACCTTCTTCAAGAAAATATATAATAATGGATGCCCCTTTTAAAAGATAAAGAAAATATTAATTTATTTACCAAGGGAAGAATATATTAATTTTTTTCACATCTCTACTAAATAAAATGAGAGTAATCAATACTTTTTAATTTAAGCAATAAAGAGTCTAACTCTCCTAAAATTAAATTGACCTCTAACATCGAATGTCTCAAACGACAAAAATAAAAACAATGACACTGAACATTAGTTTTTATAAAGAATATTTAGACCTTACGCATTGTGTGGACTAAAAATGAATTATTGAATTTGTTAAATTAAAATTTTTCATATTTAGTCTATCAAATATAAAAATATAGTTTAGTTGGTGTTTTGAGATTAAATTTTAAAAATATATATGTATTTGATGGGAAATATAAGTTTGAATTATTTTATAGTATATGGTAATACATATAAATAAAAAAAATAAAAATAAAGACATGTATATTTCTTTTTAACAAATTATTACTATGTATGCACACCATTACAGTAGCGGTTGATATCGGCCTTCGTCGATTTAATATGATCCGTTTGAAAATATAGTTTATTTAAGTGTTTATAATATAAGCTCTTATTTAACAAGTATTTAATGAATAAATTCTTAGAAAATTGATTAAAATTGAAAAAGGTGTAGTGTACTTAAATTCTCAATAAGCTATTTTATAAGTTATTTTTAGGAGCTTATTAAAATAAGCTGAAAATAACTTATATGCATGTCATAAACTCTTTCTAGAAGTTTACCCAAACAACTACGTAAGTATTTATGTTATAAGATAAACTTAAATAAAATCTTTCAAACAGCAATTATATCCTATTGTTTATTGGCTTATCAGTTTTGGTTGGTTTCGATGATTAGTAAGGACTACGTGGTCAACGTCAATCCAGCTACTGTTGGCTGAAAGTCCAGCAGTTCCACTTAAGAATATGTGTAGTCAAGTGGCATGGGCTGAATGAATTGGATGTGACTGAAACCAGAAAAATAAATTATATAAAGAAATTAATAACTTGAAGTTTATACAACTTATTGTACACGGTTGATGGACTTTTCTTTTTCTTTTTCATATAGTATGCAATATGCATGGATGGATAGCACATGATTTCGTTATTTCCTAGTGCACAACTGGAATTGCTACTTGCTGCGTTTTAATTAAGTTCTCATAAGAAAGATAAAACAAACGAAAAGCTATCTAATTAGAATTATCCTATGCTCTGCTCAAATAAGGAATTCATAATAACGAACAGTGACATAAATGTTAACAACTACTTAGTAGGTGCTCCAACATTACTAGCCAATGCCATCCTGCACAACTTGGTCACCCATGGTTAGCTGTGAATTTAAATATCCAATTCAATGCCTTTCCCTACATATCTGAATTTTTCTACGATCTTGTCTTGTTATATAAATATAAATATAAATATCTTGTGTATATCTTTTTTCATAAGTAACATTTTATTAAATTTATAAATATTTATTAAAAAAGAAATAGATAAAAAAAAATTCACACAAAGAGGATTCCTTTCTTTGATAAGGATAATGAAAGTATTAGTACCTTCCTACCAACATTTTTCTTCCAACTATCACAGATTAGGAATTGATTTGTTGCCTTTTATTGGTATTTGTGTTTGTGGAATATTTCTTGCTCTGCCAATAAGACCAAGTTTCTATGTGCAGACAATATTTCTTGCTCTTCCAACTATCCCATATATTTGCAGACAATTTTATTTTTTAAAAAACTAATTAGGTGTCTTGTATGATTTGTTTGTATGTGTGTTCATTGACTATGTGTTATTGGCCATTTTTTTATCCTTATGCATTAATCAATTAAAAGCAAATGGTCATTGACTCATTGTTTTCTAAATCCTATTTGTACTACAGTGGGGCATTTATACTCACTCCAGTTCTTGACTTCTCCTTTTACTCTTTTAGCCAACGGTTGACTTATCATGTATTAATTAATGAATGAGGTGGTGTGGATTTGGATGGAAGATAAATAAGGAAAGATTTTTGTTATTTGACGTAGTATCTTGAGTGGTGAGGTTCTGAGAGGTAGTTTAAGTTGATAATGAGTGAAAGAATATTAGTGATTCTGCTGCTTGTTTTCAAGTACTTGTTGATTGCGGAAGGAGAAACAGCTGATGGGGATTGTGAGTTCATCTTTCAACTTACATCCTATGTTTTTGATTGACAGAACTAGAAAGCATTGAAATTTGAGTCTTGCAAGTTTTGAAAACAACATTTTCAGAGCAATCAAACGTTGGATAATTAACTCTATGTATAAGATTTCTTTTACTTACTGATAACATGTCTGTGTAATTTCTGATGCAGTGGTCACTCTTAAGTCTCTTATGGATACCTTGAAGAACACCCCTCCTAGTTGGGTGGGTTCAGATCCTTGTGATGATTGGGATGGAATTGAGTGCAAGAATTCACGTGTCACATCCATGTAGTGTCTCTTCTCTTTCAAATATGCTCAATTGTTGCTTCCTTCTCCTCAAGAGACATTAACTTGTTTGCTAGTATTTCAGAACATTATCAACCACTGGTTTGGAAGGCCAGCTTTCTGGAGATATTGGATCACTATCTGAATTGGAGACTTTGTAAGTATTTCACTTTGATTATGCATTTTATTCTATCCAAAAGGATCATGTAAATGGGATGATTGGCACTTTCCAAAACTATGTAACTCAGAAGCAGTAACAAACATATAGAGACTAACACAAGGTTTCTTGTGACAATGTACTTCAACCACTAGTTTAACCCCATTAATTATATCTGTTCAAGCAAAAACCTTAACCTCAGAGATAGAGAGTAGTTTTTATGGTTTCCCTCTTTGTTTAATTCCTGTTTTATTTTTTCCTTATAGGGATCTATCTTACAACAAGGACTTGACAGGACCGCTTCCACAATCCATTGGAGAGTTGAAGAAGCTGTCAACCTTGTAAGGAAATATTGATTGTTAAACTTGTCATTGTCACACAAATCTGAATTACTTTTGATAAAACAATTCTAATAAAACAGATTTATCTGCAGAATTCTTGTTGGTTGCAGCTTCAATGGTCCTATTCCAAACAACATAGGATATCTCCAGGAGCTCCGCTACTTGTAAGAATTTTTAACTCTCTTATCTAGTGAAAATTAATGTCTACAAAGTTTTTTGAATTTTCTACAAGAGGGCATATAAATAATACCTCTTTAGCTTTTATAATGTGATATGATGATATACCTTGGACCCTAGTTTAATCCATTTGCTTTGAATTGCAGATCTTTAAATTCCAATAGATTTAGTGGACAAATTCCGCATTCTATTGGTAATTTATCAAAGCTTTATTGGTTAGATTTAGCTGAAAATCAGCTTGAAGGGCCCATCCCAGTATCTAGTGACAGCCTCTCTGGTCTTGATAAGTTACTCAAAACCAAGCATTTGTATGTCAACTCTATTTTGCAATAGTTGGTTTGCCAATTTTTCCTAAACATGTGGTTTGCTTTGTATGTACCAAAATCCATCTAACAAATTGCCTTTACATACAGTCATCTTGGGAAGAATAACCTCTCAGGCAGTATTCCTCCTCAACTTTTTAACTGGGAAATGTCTCTCATTCATTTGTAAGAACTTTTCTAACATTTTTCATCTACAGTCTGTCCATATAATCATGTACAGTTGTCACAAGCTCAGAAGTTAGCACATTTTTCTAACATTCTTACTATTGGAGTCCCTCTTCCAATGGTGCACTAATTCATTACTGAAGTATCTGTCATTATTTCCAAGTTAAAGTATATACTTGAAAATCTTTTTGGGCAGGCTTTTAGAAAGCAATCAACTCACTGGCAATATTCCATCTACACTTGGGGAAGTTCAGAGTCTGGAGGTGGTGTGAGTGTCTATATTCATCCTCAAACAAATTCATGAATAAATTTTTTTTTCTTTGTTTTCTGCTTTTGACATTAATTTACTTTTGTTTGTTTAGGCGATTGGATAGTAATTCATTAAGTGGACCTGTACCTCCAAACATCAACAATCTTACAAATGTTCAAGATCTGTAATCAAACATAAAGAACATGTTTCATGCCAACAGCATTTCAATTTTGTTTTCATGTATACTTTTTCTGGAAAAGTCAACTTGGTTGATTTTAATTTTATTCATTTCAGGTACTTGTCCAATAATAAACTTTCAGGCTCTCTGCCAAACCTTGCTGGAATGGATGTCCTCAGCAACCTGTAATTTGTTTTTTGTTAAGCATTTATCTGTGATAATTATATTCAAAGTTATTGCCTACTTTGTGATAATGATGACTTTTTTTTAATCTATTTTGAAGGGACATGAGCAACAACAGTTTTAAGCCATTGGATTTTCCACCATGGTTTTCTACTCTCAAGTCTTTAACAACATTGTATGTCTTTCACTGTGCACTTCTTGGACCTTTCACAACATCTCTCTCTCTCTCTCTCTCTACCTTAAAGACTTAGCTCTTGTTTTTCTTGGCAGAAAGATGGAGAGAACACAACTTGAAGGACAGGTTCCTGCTTCTTTGTTTAGTCTTGCCAATTTACAGACTGTGTAAGGACATCTGTGAATTCATTTCATGCTCAGAAATCTTACAGAATCTGAACACACATGCAACTACTTATACATAATATATAATATTTATATTGTAACATGTGATGATAGGGTGCTAAAACACAACAAGATAAATGGAACCTTGGATGTAGGCTCCTCCTACAGCAACCAGCTGAGACTTATTGATTTAGAGACCAATTCAATTGACGAATTTAAGCAAAAAGATGGAGTGTCAAATATCAAGATAATGTAAGCCATAAGTTTTAATGGTTTCTTGTATATGTCATTGCATATAGAATTTGTAATTTGGTTAGTTTTAAGGTAGGTGTTTCATTTCGCTTTGCACATTTGGTTTCACTTTGCCTTAATAAGTGATTATTAACCAACTGCATGTGTACCTGCAGACTTAAAGATAACCCAATTTGTGATGAAATTGGAGCAGTGGGGAACTACTGCTCCAGTGTTCAACGTGAAGTCTCATACACAACACCAACAAATAATTGTGAAGTTGGTACCTGCAGTGCAGAACAGGTTCCTAGCCCTGATTGTGCATGTGCATATCCTTATACAGGAACCTTAACTTTCAGATTACCCTCTTTTTCAAACCTTGATAACAAAACTCACTACCAAATGCTTGAGGAGGGTCTTATGCATTCTTTTAAGTCTCATTATCTACCTGTGGATTCAGTTATGTTGAGCCATCCAACTAAGGATTCAAATCAATATCTTAAATTGAGCTTGCAAGTTTTCCCATCAGGACAAGATCATTTCAACCGATCAGGGGCTTTTAGCATTGGTTTTATGCTGAGCAACCAGACTTTTAAGCCACCTAAAGATTTTGGACCATATTATTTTATTGCAGATAAATATGAACACTTTGAAAATTCTGGTAAATTTCTTTACCATACAATTGTAATAAAATTAATTGTACTGATTGCTCCATTTTAAGATAACCTTTCTCCCTTCCTTTCTCATCAATTAACATGTAGATGGAAGTAAATCTTCAAACTTTGGAATCATAATTGGAGCAGCAGGTGGTGCTTTAGTCTTGCTAGTGTTATTACTTTTAGCAGGTGTTTATGCTTTCCGCCAAAAGAAAAGGGCTGAGAAAGCAATTGAACAAAGCAATCCTTTTAGTAAGTTGGCTCTATACTTAGCACTTAGCTCTGACATTCTTATTATCACTCACATGGTAATGGTATTGAGTTAATTTATATATCTAAATTTCACTAAATGCAGGAGGCTGGGACATATCTGAGAGCAACAGTGACATACCTCAGTTAAAAGAAGCAAGGCGGTTTTCTTTTGAAGAGCTTAAAAAATACACCAAAAATTTTTCTCAAGCCAATGATATTGGATCTGGGGGTTTTGGAAAGGTCTTGAATGCTGCTTTTACCTTAAATGCTCTTGTTGTGCTTCTCACAAATTTTATTATAATATTGGAAAATATGTTATGTATAAATTTCATTTAAAAAGAAATAAGTATGATGACAAAATTAATAAAAGTTGGTTTGGTTATGGTAGTCATTTAGAAAGAGAGATTATGTGATGTGACCATCATAGTATTAGAAATTGTAACTTGAACCAACTTTCTAATGTGTACTGTAAATGGCCACAGGTTTATAAAGGAACCCTTCCGAATGGGCAACTGGTAGCAATAAAACGAGCGCAAAAAGAATCAATGCAGGGAAAGCTTGAGTTTAAAGCTGAGATTGAACTCCTATCAAGGGTGCACCATAAAAATCTTGTTAGCCTTCTTGGATTCTGCTTTGAGCAAGGAGAACAAATGCTGGTTTATGAGTATGTTCCAAATGGAACTTTAAAGGATACTCTCTTAGGTACTTAACTAATTATATTCATTCCAATTTGTGACTAATGACTATTGTCTTGCCATCCATTTTTTTTTTATATATATTCAATTCCATTAATTATTAACCATATAGGCTAATTTAATTTCTATGCAGGGAAATCAGGAATTAGATTGGACTGGATTAGAAGGCTAAAAGTAGCCCTTGGTGCTGCCAGGGGTTTGGCTTATCTTCATGAACATGCCAATCCTCCTATCATCCATAGGGACATCAAATCAAACAATATTTTGCTGGATGAGAGGTTAAATGCCAAAGTTGCTGATTTTGGTCTCTCCAAGTCTATGGTTGATTGTGAAAAAGATCATGTCACCACTCAAGTTAAAGGAACAATGGTTAGTATAGCATCTTCTAAACCTTTACAGTTGACACAGTTCAAGTGAAAAATTATGTGTGTGTTTGGTTTTACATTGAAACTGAATAAATAAGTTTGGATTCCCTGACGTAACTATTTCTAGCATTGAAATCATGAGTCTACTAACGTTTCAACGCTAAACAAAACATGCTCTATATGTATCTGAGAAAATGGTATAAAAGTTGAATTCTGAGGATGGAATTATATTATATGTTTTTTATGTAGGGATACATGGATCCAGAGTATTATATGTCTCAACAATTGACTGAGAAGAGTGATGTTTATAGCTTTGGAGTGCTGTTGTTGGAGCTGATATCAGGTAGAAGGCCATTAGAACGAGGGAGGTATATTGTGAAAGAGGTTAAGAGTGCATTTGATAAGACAAAAAGTTTGTATGGTCTTGATGAAATTATTGATCCAGCCATTGGTTCAGCTTCGACACTAAACGGTTTTGAGAAGTTATTAGATGTTGCCATGAAATGTGTTGAAGAGACAGGTGTTGAGAGGCCTAAAATGAGTGACGTGGTGAGAGAAATTGAAAACATATTGAAGTCAAACCCTGGGGCGAGGGATGAAGAATCACCATCAATTTCTTCCAGTTATGAAGAGGTAAGCCGAGGGAGTTCCTCCTGCCATCCTTATAGTAACGAGCTATTTTGATTTCCATATCAAAAGTAAGTAAATATACTATTTGAAAACAAGTTCAACTTCCTTAACTTTATCAAGTGTTAGTTTGCCTTGTTTTGTAAAAACAGGACCAATGTTGGTTGGTGCAGTATGTGTATATATAATAGATGTTATAAAAATGCTGTGATATTGTATGAAATATATATATCCTTGGAACTTAATAGATCATGTTAGCTAGCTTAAAGAGAAGGATGTTTGGCTTTATTTATGCATAGGCAAAAAATACAGAGGTTCTCTGTTCTGTGCATTGCATTTATTGTGAAGATCTGGGGTGGGATCATTTTGAAATAAAAATTATTTATGGAGGACTAATTTTGAAAAACTGAAAATGGAGACCAAATAAAAAAACTATGATACTCCAGAGAAAGTAATTCAATTATTAATTAACTTATGAATTAAGCAACCTCTTTTAACATTTCCACCTCAACATACCCATACACAAGAAGGGTGGGGTTTCAACATGTGCACTAAAGTCACATGCACATTAGGATGTGAACATTTCAACTACAAGCTACGTCTCACTTGAATGCAAATGTGTATTGACTCCTCCGTGAGTTCCACCTCGTGTCCTACTTTTAGATACGAAAGAGTGACGAGGCATCTATGATGATAAAATTAGAGGCAACCACTGAGAATAAAGGTAAGTACAAACAGTCATTGATAGCTATCGTTCAAAAATTTTGATATTTAGTAGTTTTTGTTTACATTGGATTTATGTTTCAAATGTGGATCTAGATGTTATTTTCAATATGGAAACCAAACACATTATAATAGTGTTGATCCGGATCTACATTTAAAAATATGATCTTGGTGTTATCCAAACATGCTAATTATAATGATAAGAATTGCACATCGTAAACGAGGTTATGAGAAGGAGTTTGGAAGTGGATTGTATGTATTCAAAGTGAATGGGAGTATGGGAAGAGCCGACTCAATATGTTGATAGGTCTCAAACAAACCTTTATAATTAAGTCCTTTTAAAAAATATGAGGTGAAAAAAAGGCCTTAAAAATTAAAATTTAATTAGTAAAGATTGAACCAGTGACTCAGTGGTTAAAATTTATAAATTTCAATATATTTCGGTTTAGATTTTTCAGTATAAAAATTAATATATTAAAATTCGGTTCAACCAGTGACTCAGTGGTTCAACCAGTGAACCAATAACCCAATACTTTAACCGAGTTGATTACCGATTCGAGTTTTATAATATTGGATAAATGTAAAAATTGAATAAACTCATTATGTAGAAGCAAAATTAATTAATTAATTAAAGATTATATGAGCCTGTTTGGGTGGAACTTCTGTAGAAGTACTTCTAGGTGAAAAAAATAGCATGAATCAAAGAGGTCAAATGCATTTAACTTCTCCATAAGTTAAAATTAGTTACTTTTGGAGAAGTTAAATGAGAGAGCTTTTGGAGTAGGTGGTCTACAAAGATTAATTTTAACTTATGGAGAAGTTAAATGCATTTGACCTCTTTAATTCATGTTATTTTTTTCACCTAGAAGTACTTCTACATAAATTCCACCCAAACAGGTTCTATGTCTAACTAGAAGATGATCAAGCATAACAATAACATAGAAGCAAAATTTTGCTTTGAAAAAAAATAGAAGCAAAATTTGAATTTTAACTCATTCATGTGTTTTTAATGAAATCACGTTAATTAATTAAATATTATATGTCTAGCTAGTAGCACTATAGCAAACCCAACGTTTGTAATTTATTTTGACGAAATTCACAAAGAGTAAAAATAACATTTTTTAAAAAAAAGTTAATTCTTGATAGATTAGTGCATGATTTTTTTATACAATTTCTACTATATATGTTTTTATAATTTATTTAAGAGATGTCAAATACAATGTTTTTTTTTTCTAAATTTGTATTAATTTATTAATAATTTATCAAAATCATCACTTTGTATTATATTTAATAAAATAATAGAAGTGGGTCAGACAACCCTTTAAATGGGTCTGTACACTCTATGGACATATTTAATTACTTAGAAAAATAGACATTCTTTTCTAAAATTTAGGCCATTGGGCCAGTCCTGACCCACAGGGCTATTAGGCTTTTTGGCCCTGATCCACGTGGATTAGGGATGAGTGGGGTTGAATGAGCTATTCTGCCCAATCCTTTATTTTTTTTTTTCGTTTTTTTACCTCTGTTTTATTATTTAACAATCTGTTAGAGTTACTATTAGCACTTTTGCAGCACTGTTTTACACAAGATTTGATGTCTTGGTACACCTCTATCGCTAAGTCGATTTTGCCGCATTGATTTACTCAGTTTAGCTGTTGTTGATGTTGTGGAGGTGTTTACTTTGAGTTGTTGTTGGACTTGTATTGATCCGGAGGGAATAAAAAAAAATCAAAGAAATGTCCAATGCTCTTTCAGATTATTTTATAATATAGTTGTATTTTAGGACTGCTAAATAGTCTAGATTTATGAGTATGCGTGTTTGTTTTGCTATTTTAATCTATAATGCACTATTGTAATACTCTTTATTTAACATCCTACATATTATGTAAATATCGTTTAAAAAAAAAACTCTAGATATAAGGTTAGGTGGTATAGAATTTCGTTCGAAGACCACTGAACCCAGAAAATAAGATGCTGCCATTACATGGTCCTTTCCCGTTGTCCTTGAAAGTAACTAGTCTCATTAATATAAAATAGGGAATTATTAATCATAATAAGTAATTTAATTAATTATGTATAGTTTTATCATTTTTAAAATTTCTCATATCCCTCATATCCGTCGCTTATGGAATCCATGCTTTTATATAGGATTGGTTTACTATTAGATTGAAACCCTTGTTTCAGTTCATGCTATATATCACTATAGATATCATTAAAAATGAAAACAGAGCGGCCCAAAGGTTGTAATATATATATATATATATGTATCTACAAACTTAAAAGCTGTGTATTACAATGCTGAAATTGGTTCAGTTGATTCTATATATATTTATCTATAATAGTAAGTAAATATCA
Source organism: Sesbania bispinosa (assembly GCA_026901365.1). Lineage (NCBI taxonomy): Eukaryota > Viridiplantae > Streptophyta > Magnoliopsida > Fabales > Fabaceae > Sesbania > Sesbania bispinosa. The sequence continues at coordinate 527,903 of QLOH01000318.1, forward strand.
GCGATAATACTGTACTTAATTGGTTACACTCCCTCCCTCTCCTTCAAACTTTAGAAAAGTAAAGTCATGAATCAGTTTTCAGCTTCAGTTGGACATGCTTGGGCTAACTTTCTAAGGTTTTCAATGATCATAACCAGTTTTGTGTTAAATCGATTGACAAAGCACTTTGGCAGCCACCCTGCAGGATCTAACTGAAATATCAAAACAATGAGGAAATTAAAGCCAGTCAGTCAATACTACTCAATAACATATAACATCATCACCTTCTTATATATATCTATATCTGTTAATTGCAAATTAAAGAACAATATTGAATATTCATTCATTTTGCTAATTAATTAATTACCTGAACAACATAAGTGACAACACATGAATTATCATCAAGCTTCTCTACTACCCATCCTGACTGTAGCAACAGTCCTCTTATTGCATTATTTTGCTTCGGATGTAACCCAGCAGCTATTTCCTTTGGTAGTGAAGCAACTCCTACCACCTATTTATGAAGAATATTTAGGGCAATCTATCTAATTAAAATGTGCTTTACGCTTAATTAGTAGCGATTTAATTAATTTTAGTAGTAAAATAAAATAACTAACCAAGGTGCCATCTTCCATGGTTTCACGGCGCTCATAGACAATAAATTCTCTGTTCCTGAAGAGAGGCTTGGAATTATCTCCAAACCTAAGACGAATTATGCTGAGGTTGTCTTCAAGATCTTTTATGTATCTCGCTTCCACCAAATCAGAGTCCCATTGCTGGCTTAATAAAATCAATGAAAAGCCAACATCAGTAACCATAAGGAAGGTCCTCTCTAGTTACAGTTCCAAATTCCTTAATTAGTTGAATTTAACACATCACAATTCACATGACAAGGACCTCTAGACTAGCTATGTAGAAACTAGCTGGAAAGAGAGGAATAAAATAAAATAAAAGTAAAAGTAAAAGACAAGGCAGTGTACAATTTTTGTCATTCCTATGAATGTCAGCCACGATCTAAGAATAAAGATAGGATTAAGGACAGTGCTAAGGACAAAAGTTTTCTTTTCAACTTGCTGTATGGGAATCTAATCCTCTTAATTCAACTCTCCTATTTATGGTTTACCTTTTTTTCAAAATTTTCCTTTTCTGTTTATTTTGCTCCATGAGAAAATATCACTTTATTTTGTGTCATTACATGAGAAATTTGGTATTCACCTTTGCAGCATCAATGGCATTAGCCACAGTGATGAATTGTTGGGGAGAGACAGATCTAAGGACCCAACGGCTGCGAAATGTGTGAAGTGAACCTGACCTACGTTTTGATATCTCCACCCCATTCTCAAGAGTTAACACCTTCCATCCATCACTTCCACTTCCTCTGTTTGTGTCTGATGCTGCCAATAACTCCTGTATGCAGCTTTCACTCGCAAACTGCACATACCTTCTCAGGGAATCCTCACTAACAGACCTTTACAGAAGAAGAAAATCGCAACAAATTCATCATGAGAGTTAAGTTCAAGGAAAAAGGAAAATTCAATTTCACAACAATAACGCTTAGTTTTGGTACTCACCAGGATCGGCTGCAAGGAACAGTGGTGCTCATTGTGGCTGGTAATTAGGTATCAATTGCCTGCAGGTGTTTCTTTATGACATTAAAAGCCTTGGTAAAATGAAAGGCATATATTTATATATATATAAAAAGAGGTTTGATGAGTGGTTTAAAGAGAGGTGGACAAGTACAAAAAATATATGAAGTGGGAAGAGGTGATTGCAGCACATGCAGTGCCAGGAGAACCTTACATGATTAGAACAATCTCTCTAGATAAAAGATAGATTCTTTTCTTCTAAAAAAGCAGCAAGAACAAGGCTAGAAAATATGATGCACATGGAGTGTTGGGAGGGAAACAAAAGATAATATATACCAAAGCAAATAAAAATAAGATCGATTCAAGCAAATTTAGCTGGGAAATTCCAATTACCATGCACAATTTAACTGTGGAGGAATTTAGGAGAGCCAAAAATACACATTCTTAATTATTTGAATATAGATTTGGAGTGTTATATATAGTACTGTATCAGTATGGTTATATATATATATATATATATATATATATATATATATTCTATCTCTATGGTATATGATTCTTGGGAATAAAATAAAAAGGTGTAACCTAGCTATTGTTCTCTCGAAAAGACAATTAATCCCTACTAGTTTCCAATCCAATGTGAGGCCCCAGTCACGTGCCATGATAGAGCTGGAATGCATTCCAAACAGCAAGGCAGGTCCCTTTGGCACGGTATTTGGGATTGGCTGTATTGTCCTTAGCGTAACGTTAGGTGTAGTACCAACAACTAACTTCCCATTCCATTTCAGAAAAATACTACTTGTTAATTTGTTTGTAGACTCTTCTCTTCTCTGTTTTTTTTTTATAATTATGTGTTCTGAGATGTGTCCAGACTTCTGTTGAATTCCACATGCTGGAGTAGTTAAATACCAAAGTGGGCATGGAGTGCTGCACTTCTTATAATAAAAATTAAGCTAGTGGCAACACTGTTATGGTATGACAAGTGATATATATACATGTGTAGAGTAGAATAATGTAAGTGACTTTCAAAAAGACAGCTACACTATGATGAAGCCAAGAGATTGATCATACCAGCTAAACGTATTATAATTACATTCATTATTACTTCCACCTTATCAAAAATAAAATTAAATAAAGCAATGATTATTAAATAAATGAATAAAAAACTAGTAGTAGCATATATACTATGGTAGTAATTTAGTAGACCTAAAGTACAAAAATAGAAACAGAAATTTTTAATTAATTATAACATTTGACAAATAACTGCATATTGAAAATTGAAAATGGTACTACTATAGAATACCACAAGTGAGTTCCAGGCTGTCCTGTTTCCAACATGACATACATGGCCAACTGATCCTACCCTTAATTGCGTAGCTACAAAAAAATTCAAAAGCATTTATGACAAAAGCAGATCATCGGACTGCTTTTCTTCAAACCAATCATTGCTCATATATCCAACAAAGAAAGAAGAGAACACGAGGGAGGGGAAAATAATTCAATTTTGAACATGAAAGTTTAATTATTCCTAATAGTGTGTACTTAAGGATAACGTAACTCTCATTAAGATGATCCACTTTAAGAATATACTCATTGGGAAAATAGTAGTAAAAAGGAAAGGGATAGTGTTTTTACTTATCATATGTTTCGAAACCCAAAACATTGAATAAATTTCAATGACAAGGAAGCAACGAACTTCAAATTATGTTCATGAAATTAAATTTCTAAGGATATGTTTAATTAGCAAAATCAATTTTTTTTTTCTGTAGAGTAAACTTGTTTAATTAGCCTGCAGGTTTGGAATACCTACCTCTAATGATAATATCAATGCTGCTACTATTTGCATATGATATGCTCCAACAAGAGTCATATATAACAACTGGTTCCTCAATGGTTACAGTCACCCCATTTATCCAAAAAGGTGCAAGGTCAATTTTGTGGAAGAAAAAGAGGATCACCTGCCCTTCTCCAAACCCTAAATAAGCTGCCTTAATTTCTCATAAAAATCAACGACCTACTACATGGGGAATTGAACCCAACCTCTCCCATGACAAGAGGAAGAGGAACAGGCCCACGAATACGATCGATTGTGTTATCATTATCTTTGAATTCTGCCACTGCTTGCAACTACATTATTTATGTGAGTATGACTGTTACATGGGGGAAGTAGCTTATAGCAGTTAGTTAAGTACACATAGGAACCTTGAAGAAGCATATATATACCTTTGGAACGAGTCTAAGCTATTAGCAGCCAGGTCTATAACTATAACATACACATTGGACCCTACGATAAAAGGTGGGACTTGGCACAATGCATGTTGATGTTTGGACACCACAGTGAGAATGTCAATGGGGCGGGAGTTGCTTTTGGGACCCCCTTTTTGCTATTCGCACCCCATAATATACCCCACTAAAATTCAGCAAATTTGGAATACGAATTTTGACAAAATGGTTAGGATTGATTTCACTCAATCTTCCTTTCATGCAAGTATTCACATCATTCAATTCAATTATTAAAGATGATTCAATGATCCAATTCACAAATCTAGTCAAAATCCAATTCCTTGGTAGATTAACCCTATGTCTTCAACTAAATACCCTAATTCCTTAGGTGAACCTAACTGAGATATGCATTATCATCAAGAATTGCTAAAGATCACATAAAAACCGATTCCTATTCCTAGGCAATCAATCTTCTATGTTGCTTACTTCAAATCCAAGCTTTTCCTCAATTTTCCAATTGTGAGAAAAGCTTTTAGTTCATGCAATTGAGTGGCCAATTCAAATGAAGCATTAAAAGCAGAAGGAAGCAATTGAATTGCAAACGAAAATTGAATTGAATGAGTGAATTCCTTATACAAAATACAGATCAAGTTCCATCAACTCCTAACCTAAGAAAATCTAGCAATCCATTACAAAAGAGAAGAAGAAAGAGAAGAGAAATGTAAACTCAATGAGAAACTCCATTGAATCAAGAACCCTAGCTTCCACTTGGTTTTGATCTTCAGGAGAAAGAGAGAAAAACAGAGAAAATTCGGGTGGAAGAAATGAGAAATCTGTAAAATTGAAAAGTCTCCCGCTAAAAATCTAAACAGATCTATTTATAATGTTTCTGTCAACTTCGTGTCCTCACGCAGATCTTTCATGTCCTCACACGATTCTGGCAGAATGTAAATCTCTCAATTTGCACCTCCTTTGGCTCAACTTTCATTGTTTGATCTTTCCAATGACTTCAAAATTGCTTCTCTTCAAACTCTTTTTCCTCTTTTTCAAATAATACATTTAAAAACACCAAATCAATGAAATTTTATAACAAAAATACTATTATTTATTACAATCATCTAAAACACAAACAAACTCAATTATGTACAATTTTAACTACAAATTTACAAAATTATCAACTAAACAACTAGAAACTACCTAAAATTAATCTATAAATCTACTACTAGAGTAGATTTATCAGTAACTCACACTGGTATAAGTTGAACTCTCGTATACATACATACACACACACACACACATATATATATTCTTTTAGTGTAAAACCATATGCATACTCCAAGAGAGGCAATCCTGTTCCAGCCGGGTAGGACCTCTATGGGTGGCAAGGCTCTCCCTCCGATAATTTAACACAATTGGATACATACTCAGGGCTCGAACTCGAGACTACTGGTTTAAGTTGAACCCCATATCTATATATAATGAGTGTCATTTTGTTAAAGATTCATATATAGAAGATTTATATTGGAAATCATGATTTTATATAATTGGATTTGAAAAATTAAATACTACGTAATTTCATAAAATTTGATTCCATAACCACACTCGTTAACATTTTCGATATGTGTGTGCTTCTTTATTAATTATATGAATATATATTTATATAATTTTTTTTTATAAAATGTTGGGGGGCTGTGGCTCCCATAGGCTACAACCAAGCTCCATACTGCATTGAGCCATTATGTATCTTTCTATTTTTTTTGTATAAAAAGGGCTTGTTTATCATTTTTTTTATCAATTGTGTATACCTTAATAGATTGATTTTAAAAAAATTTAGGGTTAAATATGTTTTTATCAATTTTGTATACCTAATAGATTGATTTTTTATCAATTGCAAGTGTATACCGTAATATGTTTTTGGTCATGTAAAAAATGAAAATACATAAATGTATTCTTTATTGCACATTTTTCTTGCATATTAACTGTGAAATTTTATTGAAAAGAATTGAAAATGGAAAATTTTACTTTCTGAGGGACCAAATCCACTGATTTTATGTTACATAGATTGAAATCAAATCTCAACTATATTTTAAGGATTAAAAATATATTTAACCAAACAATTTTCAATATCCTATTCAAATATTTATTACACGAACATGAAAAAAAAACTAATTTAAATTATTTTTATGAGTTTAATATGTAATTATTGAAATTTAACATAATTGATAATTAATATTATTTTGAAAGTTCCTATGAATTTATAAGTGGAAAAAATCTCTATTATTATGTGAGGTGACGGTATGGCTGACATTTTTTAAAACATTTATAAAGCAATAAACTTATTATTTCTTAGATGTTTCGTAGCTAAAGTTTGTCGAAGAGTCAGGATGGCGGGAAAGAATCCTTACACCTGCTTAACACTCCACATGCTTGATTCAACATATTGGCTTCATCATATCGTAAACTTTTAATGGTTAAATGTTTTTAATCCCTAAAATATAGTCAAAATTTGATTTTAGTCCCTGTAATTTAAAATTGGTGGATTTGGTCCCTCAAAAAGTGAAAATACCCCTTTTTAGTCCTTATTGATAAAAAATCGTAGTTAATCCATAGCAAAATCTGTAACAAAACTATGTAAAAAGGACTAAATTGGTGTATTTTCAATTTTTGAAGGACCAAAACCACTGGTTTTAAATTATAGGGACTAAAACCAAATCTTGACTATATTTAAGAGATTAAAAACATATTTAACCCAACTTTTAATTATCAATGTTTTGGTCATTGATTAGAAAAATTCCTACAAGCATAGATATGGGATAAAAGTCTCGAGAATATTATAATTAGATAAAATTCTTCTCAAAGTGGCATAGCAACTTCAAGATATGAAGCCCCTTAATATTGTAAGTAAGGTTTGTCTAGGGTTCGTGCATAACCCAATTCCATTGTTGTTGGATCTTTCAATTATTGATGTTATTCAATATAAATAAATTATTTATGAAAAAAATTTAATAATACACTAGTAAGATGAAAATGAAGTTATTTTATTTTTTTTATCAATCACCATATATTAAATGAGTCATCAATCCTAAATGTAAAATTACCCTAAACTTATAGAACTCCAACATTAATTCACATCCTCATTCTTAAAAGCGAGACACTCTCACGCCAAAGGAATCTCATGCTATTTACTTTTAAATTATAAAAAATAATGAATTAATAAATTGAAAGGTTTCTTATTATTAGATAAGTTTGAATTTCTTTTATCCTTTAGATTTTTCTATCAAAATTTTAAAATTTATTGATTGGCAGAACAATCATTTTCATATGATATTTTCTTGTTATTTTTAAAAAATTTTAAATATAACAACTTTTAATACTATTTTGTATATTCACATGGTTTTCCTATTTTATTTTCAATTATAATATGATAAAACAAATAATTAATAAATTAAAATATTTCTTATTATTAAAAATAAATTTCTTCTTATTATTTAAATATATGTAAATTTCAGTAAAAGAGTCCTCAAATAAGATTTTGAGTTTAAAAATTTAAGCATCAGAGTGAATTTTATCATCTTAAATAGATATATTAGTTAATTTCTAATTTTAAAAAGGGTTTTACTTTTAGATAAAAGAACAATTTTGGATAAACAAACATATTTATGTTTTGCACGAAACCTCAGTTTCCTTTTATTATTGCAAACAACCCCCCGCCAGGCGCGAGTGACAGCCACAAAAAAAAAAATAGAAAAAGAAAAAGAAAATTTTAATTTTATTGGTGGTTGGTAGGATGAGGAAGAGGAAACGGGATGAGGAAAGGATCCACTTGTTCGTTGGGTATGGAAGCAGAAACGTCGGAAAGTAAGAGAGATGAGCGTTCTGGCTGGTAACTGAATTGGCAAATTAACAAAACAAATCAATATGAAGAAATAATTGTGACTATGAAATTGAAAACAGTTCCATCATCTTGTTCGTTACTTATTTCCCACTGCGATTCCAATTACAATGCTTCTTCTTCCACTCACAGTCACAGGCATAGTATCATAGTTGCCAAAAGCAAGAAGCAGCATCATCACACTCAGGTTGGTTTCTTCTTCCTTCCCCTTACTTGTTTGTATTATATTTGTAACACTGCTTCTGCGTTTGCGTTATTTGATTGATATTCATTCAGCTTTCCTCAATAGGGTTCTCAACAAACTCCTCCACGAATTACATCAAACGTGAAGCAAAACCTCCACTTCCTAAGGCTATGGAAGGTACGTACCTTACTTTGCGAACTCCTACTTCTTAAATTCATAATTGAATTAAACAAACCTAACCTAACCTAACCTCATACTTAATCATTCATTCCTATCATGTTATCTAGGACTTCCAGAAACGAAACTCCAGCACTCCTAGACCTTCAACCAGTTACCGCAAGAAGAGGGTGGAGAAGGAGGATGTTGTAGGTGACAACACTGACCTCTATCGTGATCCCACCACCTCCCTCTACTAGTAAGTTCTATCAGTAACACCATTTTCGTGCTTCTTTCACCGAGTTCCCTTCTTTGTTTCATAATTTCTATCCTGCAGTACAAACCAGCAGGGTATAGACAATGCGGTCCCTGTGTTGCTTGTTGATGGCTATAATGTCTGTGGCTATTGGATGAAGCTTAAGAAACATTTTATGAAAGGAAGCCTCGAAATTGCTCGCCAAAAGCTAATTGATGAGCTTGTAACCTTTAGTATGCTTAGAGGTTTCTGCTTTCTACTGTGATAAGGCTTTTTTATCATCTCATGCTGCCATCGCATGAAATTTGTTTTCTACTTTCAGTTTAGATATATCTTTACATTATTTGTTCAATTTTACAGAGGTTAAAGTGGTTGCTGTATTTGATGCAATGATGTCTGGACTCCCCTCTCACAAGGAAAATTTTGCTGGGTATTCTTTTGGAGTCTAACATATAGTTACATCTTTGACTCCTACTTTATCATTTATCACATATTGTAGTTGTGAAGGACCATTTCTCTTGGCCTTGATAATATTTTGTAAGAAACTTGCATATAAGTTCACCATGAAAGTAGCTAGAGAGCTGTTGCTAAGAGTCATTTTATATTCCTGTATCGTTACACCCCAGACAAGAGTACCATCTTCGGGTCAACAGAAGTGCAATGAACTATTTTGAGTTCCTTGGCACATTCAGTGCCAGGTTCTGTGTTTGGCGAAGAAGAGATAACACAAGGCGGGCAGCCAGGGAACTCCTGACATGAGGGAGGTTGAGGAGCGTTAAACACTCGAAGCTAACCCTAAACAATCAAATAGATTCATAGGTCAGACTACTTGTGAAACCTAGACAATGATACTTCTTAAGGTTTTCATAAACCTGTTAAGCCTCCATGTTCCATGGCCTCATCCCTCCCACTAAGAAGCTGATCATGGAGGGTTAGTTCCACACAGCTATTAACCAGGCTAAAGGTTTCATTTGTTGACAGAATTAATAAAATAAATCACTCCACCAACTAAAATCAAGAGTCCCATCACTTTTTCATCTAGGTTAGCTGTCATATACTGCAAGTTGTTAATTGAACAAGCCTAGTAGCATGATAATTCCAATTAATGAATGTTATAGGAAGTGTATTCATCTTGTAACATACCATTTGTCTTTTAACATATCATCTAACTTTTTAAATCCTCGAAGTTCTAATCTTTTAATTTGGCCATTTTGCAGTGTCGACATCATTTTCTCTGCTGAAACAAGTGCTGATACATGGATTGAAAAAGAGGTTAGAAATAATTAGTATTACAGGTTGATAGAATTCCTAACTGCAATTTTATTATAGACGAGTATCATGGTTTTATGGAGAGTTTCCTTCTTTTGCAGCAGGATTTAGGAATATGAATTTTACCATCTCTTTAACATGCTAGACTAGTGTTTATTGTGTTGGGATTTTGCTTTTCAAGTTCTGTCTTGAGACTTGATCCTGTCTGCAGATGTACCAGCGTCTTCCGCGCCTCTTACTTTAAAATGTGAAATTCAAATAGTGATTAATGTATTAGCATCTCAATTCTCAAGTCCCATAGTGTAAGATAAGATTATTTTCTGCGCACATGGACCTTGAGTCATAATCATGTGAGGCATGCAACTTTTTAAGTGTTTTAATATGAGAATCAATGGTCATCTCGATAAATGAATTATAAAACAGCCTCAGTTTTACTTTCATTAAGCAAATCTTCTTGCATCAAAATTAACATTATCAACAGAGACGTGCTTCATCTTAATAAACACCCACACATCTTTAATTTCCTCATATTCTTTGAAAAGAACTGAACAGTAGTATTCTTTGCTTATAGGTTGCAGCTTTAAAGGAGGATGGCTGCCCCAAAGTCTGGGTTGTCACTTCTGATCACTGTCAACAGCAAGCAGCACATGGAGCAGTATGCACCTTCCCATAAATTGAGAACTTGAGTAAAACAGAAAGAACTTGATTGTCAATTATCTTCACAATTCTTTTTGAGTTATGAGTTTTGCACTCTCCATATTAAACTATGCAAACTATTTAATTTCTACAGTAATATGAATGATCTTAACATGATTTCCTTTACATTCTTTAAATGCTGGTAAATACCATCACCCAATTATCAAGTAACAGTATCTGTATAGTTCTCTGTTTATTGGTATAAAAGATTTATACTATCACATACTTTCAGGGAGCCTTTATTTGGAGTTGCAAGGCATTGGTTACTGAGGTAAAACATCAATTTGAGGCAGGATGTTTATGTATGTTTGGCAATCCTCTGGATAATTTTTACTTCCTTCAATTGTATTTTTACATGGTCTTGTTTATTAATTGTTTGGATAGTAGATCAAGGAATCGCAAAAGGAGGTTGAAAGGATGCTTCAAGAGCAAAGGTGTGTGATGTCTGCAATAAGTTTGAAAAATATTTATTTTCTATCTGCAATATGGCTAGGTTGTATGTCTTTTATGATTTTTCACAGTATGGTTTATGAGTTGTGTATGGATTACCTGTGAAACTTGAGATGTAATATTCTCCAATGCACTGCTAATTTCTAAACCAATAATTTATTATGAACTTTTTTACAGGCACAACTCTCCTTAATGAACATCTAGTTATCTTGGTTATATATATGCTCGCATTTTAATTCTGTTAGAATATTAGAAAAATATCTTTAATATCTTGAAATATCTTTTAAGATTAGTTTGTTATCCTATAATATCTCATAAAGATTAATTTCCATATTTCTTAGTAATTATCATGATTGGTTTCCTAATTTAAATAGAATTAGGAGTCTAGTGATGTAATGAACAGTGCTAGGAAATATTGATAGCAGTAAGTATTCAAGTACCGGAATATAGGAGAAAAGGCAAGTCGTAATTTCTATTAGAATTTCAACTGATGTAATTGGTTACATACGGTCACTAAACCAAGAGATATTGGAAGAAACATCAGAGAAGGAAATTTAGAGAAGACTGAAGGCATAGGAGAAGGAACCAACAGGGGGAAAAGCCTGGTTATATTTCTCTGCTCAAACAAATCATGCTACCTCTTTTATACTTCCTCATTTTCTCTCACCTTGACCAGCTTCTTACGCATTCTGTTACTACGCCTTAGCTCACGCGGTGCTTCATTACCCACTCTCTCCACAATTCTTGCATCTGCTGCCACCTGGCCCTCATGTGCCTTAACCCACTCACGCTTGAGCATAACAAGTGATTATTATAAATAAGAGTCAGTACTTAGTCTTTTGTATCAAGTATCAATCATCAATCAATATATCATTGTATATTTATTAGGGTTAAATATGTTTTTTGTCCCTCAAGTATAGTCGAGATTTGGTTTTAGTCCCTGCAATTTAAAACCGGTGGTTTTGGTCCTTCAAAAATTGAAAATATACCAATTTAGTCCTTATCGATAAAAATTCGTAGCTAATCGGTAGCAAAATTTGTAGCAAAACTATGCAATAAGGACTAAATTGGTGTATTTTCAATTTTTGAAGGACTAAAACCATTTATTTTAAATTACAGGGACTAAAACCAAATCTCGACTATACTTGAAGGACTAAAAACATATTTAACCCTATTTATTATTATTTATTTCTCTTCTCTCCTTTTTTTCCTCTAAAACCCTATAACTTCAAATTCTTGATGGGCTTCCTGCAGAAAAATTAAACCACAATGAGAAGGAAAATAAAACATCACTTGACAGGATCAAGTGTGTATAAGTTCATGCAATCTCACCCACCACCAGTACCCTAACCTAACCACTCCCCTTCCAAAAAAAAATGTTCCAATAAAGAACGTAAAGTGAGAAGAGATCTTTAAAGTCTGGATACTTTCACCAATGAAATATAGTGCATGACATTTATACACTTGAACTGAATCAATTTGTCTATTGTGCATCTTCTCTTGGTTTTGTGATTACAAACTACTTTATTGCAATGACAAATCTTGCTGATTAATTTTCTTATTTTTGTTATTATGTACAGATCAACTTCTTTTCAAGGTAGATTATTGAAGCACAATCTTGATGCAGAAGTAGTGGATGCTCTGAAGAACCTGAGGCAAAAACTATCTGAAAATGAGTTGAAGTAGAGTATCAGGTTAAAATTCTAGTCAGAGTTTAGTTTGACAGGTGAATTCTCTTTAGAAGTTTTAATGGTTTATCAGGTGCTAGATGCTTTTTAGTTTTTGGCATGTGGACATGCATTTATTAAACCCTGGAACGCATCACATTTTGATTGGATTATGTTTTCATGAGGACCAAATCTAAACTATTGAAAATGACACTGGCTGAATCAACCAAAATCGAGATATTGTGTTCACCAATACCAACTAACATCTAGACAACATTCTTATAAACTATAATCAATAAAGTGTATGATCAACAGCATATCTGTACAAATCTGTTTAGATAGATTTTTGCTCGGGAGAAAATAAGCAAAATTACTGTACTTTAGAAAAAATGTATTACTTATTCTTCTTTCTATGTGATTTGGAGGAAAGAATGCTACTATGCACAGGAGCAAAACTGGTTTAGGTTTAATGGAAGTACTTGTTTTTTTCATTGTCTATAAATTAGCTTATAAGCAATTCATTATGTTTCATGAAACATTTATTGACATCTATTTCTTTCTTTAACTTGCATGTTACATAGTTTTATTGCAAGCTTAGTAAAACTTAAACATGTGATTTTGGATATGGTGACATGGATTTGGATATATTGCAATCACTATCTATATAGTGGAAGGGGCTAATTTTGAATTTTGCAACTTATTTTGTCTCCTTGTCTTTCAGTGTTCTTTGTGGCAATCGCATAGGGTGTGTTTGTGAGTTTAGAGGGGAAGAGAAGGAAAGGATTGGAGAGGAAATAGAGCGGGAGAATAGGAGGGAAAGACTTTGAAAAATACACTTGAGAGAATCAAACTCTCAAACAAGGGGGGCTTCCAATAAACCCTTCCCTTTCTTTCATTTCCCTCCAAAAATCAACTCGCAAACATACCTTAGTAGAATGTAGTTAGTGGTAACAGTTGATATAATGAGGTGTAAGTAGTGGATGCTCTTTACATAACAGTTTATGCAAGTGATTTGCTTATGGAAGATTACTGTGAGCGCCTTGTTTTGCTTAAGAATCAAATAAATGGATTTCTTCCCATATTAGATGATCAATAACCGATTCCCATTTACGGGCTAGAGACACCTGATAGCTGTTATGATGGCTCCATAACCATAAGCATAAAGATTTACATCCACACGTTTGGTAAAATTCATGGCTTCTTGGGAATCTGTCTTGCAGATCGTCCAATGTGAAATGCCGCGCTTGATAGCCAGCAATTCAGCGCTATAATGAAGTCCTTGCAGACCCAAAATGACAAGCAGCCCAGTTTGAGGCCTGCTCACTAACCATTTGTTATTTTTATATTTTATAATGACAATTTGTTATTTACTTTCATTTGTACAAAGGAAGAAGAACCAGTGAACCAGAGTGTAAAGCAACTTATAAACTGTGTATAATACATGTTAGTTTTTTTTTTTTTTGTCAACATAATAATACATGTTAGTTTAAATTACACATTGTAATTTTTTTAATTATCAATGAATAAAGAAGTGCCGCATCATTGTAATAACTAGGTATTTTTACTTGCAGTTAGTTGTAAAACATATGATTCATTGATAATGTAAATTTTAATGTTAATCAGTAAGTATATATATATATATATATATATTATGTGTGGGGAGTTTTAATTATTACTAAACTTGAATATGACTATAACTAATAATAAGGGATACATGTGGTTAACACAAAAACATAATATAATGGGTGGGGAACATTTGATAATAGATACTAATAGAGTAATGGTTTATTGGAGGTCAAATTCATGCTTTAAACATCTTGTTTTCTTTCATCTTTATTGATGGTAGACAGGCACGGATGTAGTCACAGATAATGACGCTTGTGCACTACATTTTTAAGTAACGGAACCATCAAATACAAACTCAGTGCCAATGCCATAGACTGATAACCCACCACAAAGTCCATTCCAAGTCATCATCTATAACGGTTACTAGTTATGTTATGAATGTTAAAGAGTCAGTTGAGCAGTAAGTTTAATGCATCTTGTATATGAACTGTCAATTGTTAATGCACAGTTGTTCTTTCTCTACAATTTTATTCTCCAAATGATCTGGCTAGAAATTATATAAAATATTAGTTTTTTTGGTTAAAAAATTAAAATCATAGTTTTCCCAAATAAAAAACCAAATAAGCACTAGTTGCATTTACCAACTATATCTATATGCTTCTTCTGTTTTTTATTCTCTCTCAATGCAGAAATATGAATAAAAAGCGAATACCATTAGGCATGTCTCTGACTATGCTTGGATAGTTCTCTGTTTTGTATAGCATTTTACCAACTAAGATATTACTGTTATTTTGGGTAGTGCAGTGCAAAAGAGATTAAATGACATATAAAAGAAAAAGAGTAGGAAAAAAATAATAACAGAGCAATGTCAGAGCACAAGGAAGTATGGAAGGAATCACGGGATGCTTGCCTTGGGTGTATAGTGAGAGAGAGGGGTGGTGGTCCTACAGAAAAAGACCAAGAGGTACAAATTCTGGAAGCAATTAATTTAAGAGAGACTTGCAGATGAAAGAAAAAGGGTACTTTATCTTTTTTGGGTTCAAGCAAACCAACCAACAAGAAGTTAGCTCCGAAGTCTATTTAACTATAAATGCAGTCAGAGGGTCAAAAAATGGTCAGGATTAGGGTCAGATGGTCAAATGATTGACTAGTCATGGCTTTAATTTGGATCCAATGACCCATTAAATGGATGGATCAAACGGTGTGATAGTGGGCCCTGCCATGTTTTTGTGTTTTTCATTCCTGTCAAGTCTTTTGTCTATTTATTAATACTACACGAATCGAATGAATTTCTTATCGCAACCCAATCACGCATTTCAATATCAAAATGCAGTTTTTTCCTGCAATTAATACTCGCCAAATCCTGTACAACTAACTGCAGAAATGGATCTGCTCCATATTACGGTGGCATGACAAAATTGTTTGTTATAGCGTTGGTTTTTGTATCTGACAGGTCTCTGAGAGTGTCTTAGTTTGTAGTATCTGACATGGATCGTGATCTTGGGATTAAGGTTGTGATTGTGAGTGACAAAGTGAGGGTTTTGCCTATATATAGTATATATGCAATGCAGAGCAGAACGATTGGTAATAGTAAATAGTAAACCCTGTATTGTGTGGTGTCACATATTTGAGTGCCCTTGCGAAGCAATCACCCATGCCAACCTATCATCCATGTCAATTCTAAATGTTGTTCGCAATTCCCATTTAAAACTTAATTTTGAGATTGATCAAACACATTATAATAATCCTTCCACATTTTATCATTTTTTAATTGCTAAATAAAAATGACAAATACCATTGGGGCTCTAAACTCATACTAGTATTATCCTATTGGCTATTGCTCAACAGACGTACTGAAAATAGAATGAAATATAATATTAAATTATTAATATGTATATCTTTATACAGATTATCAAACAAGACCTTGATATCATATATAGAGATATTAAGGTATTATTTTTTCTTTGATAATTTCATATTAAATTATAAAAAAAAAAAAAACTTTGAGAGGATAAAATAATGCATACCGAGTTGGCCAACATCTAGTGCTTCCCATTTGAAAATGATAATTCACTTATAACTTTCCCTAAAATGATACTTGTTTGGTTCTTTTTATAATGTTATTTATAGCAATAATACAAAAATTAAGAATTATAATTACTATTTTTATATTAAAATTATTTTTAATTTATTATTTATTTCTTTATTTTCTAGTGTCCTTACAATTATTTACATATGATAATAATAGAATGTGGGTGGAAAAAGTGAAGTTTACCCTCATCTTCTTTACATTTCTTAGGAATACAGTTTATTGACGCTCCAAAATTAGAGTGTAATTGGTGTAACTAAGAGAGAAATTGAGAAAAAAAAAAGAAAGAAAAAGGAGATAAGTGATATAATAAAAAAAAGGTCTAAGTGAAATGTAAGAAAATAAAGTGTACAAAAATATAGAATTGTCTTATGACCTTCTCCACCATCTCAAACTCACATCTTTCGATAATAATAAATATAAATATAAAAAGAAATACTCAATTCTAATGGTGTTTAAACCCGGTCCAATTTAATGCAAAGCTTAAAAATCAAATAGAAAACCAGAAAAATTGATATTTTTTATTAGATTGGTCAAATTTTTTAATATTATCTTTAAAATTGATTTAATCCAGTTCATACTAAACTTATATACATATATATTATTTTATTTATAAAAAAAAACATATATTTATACATAAGTATATATTTATGGAATTACTATATGTTACTTTTTAATGGTTTTATTATCTAACTTATATAATATCATTTTAATACCTCTGTAGGTATATTAATTTTAAACTAGTTTAAAATTGATTTCCATGACTAATGTTCTCTCTCCTTTTAATGTAGTTTTGGGTTCATATTAACAAATATAAGTTTCAATAAAATATATAAAAGAGAAAAAAAATGTCATTAATAAAATCATTAAATAAAACACAACACAAATAACTACGTAATTTATTACTTGAAAATATTAATTGTAACATTGCGTAAGTTTTCCTTTACTTAAAATAAATTATTAATGGGTTTATAATAATTTATTTATTGAATTAGATATTTATAGTTTTAGATTGTATTTTTAATATTTATAGTATAATTCATCATTTATAAAATGTTTCATAAAATGATAAACACATGGTTGCGAGTTTTTAATTTTTTTTTTAATTTCAACCAAACTTTATAACTCAAAATTAAAAATTAAAAACTAATTTTTGTGATTTTTAAAATAGATATTTTAAAAACCACAAAAAGTGATTTTTTATTTTCAGTGTAAAAACTTAGTTGAATCGATCATTTAAAAATCAAAAACTGAAAACTTGTAACCACCCCAAACGACCCCTTAGTTTTTAGTTTTGAGTTATAAACTAAAGACCGATTGAAATAAAAATCAATTTTTTTAGAAACCAAAAATTAAAAACTCACAACCATCCCAAATTGAGCCAAATTGAATCGTTTGTGAAACTTGTTTTAAAACTTGTCTCCCATAATTTGAGTGTGAAATGGTATAATTATGCACAAGGTATTTACAACCAATCCAATACAAATGAACGGAAAATTTGAAAACTACAAAAACCATTTTGTATTGGATTGGTTTTTGAATTCCACCTTAAAAATTAATTCGCTACAATACAGATTAAACTCATGCATATATATAATTTTATTTATGAAATTATTATATATTTATATTTATATAAATATATATTTATACCATCAAATCAATTAAAAGCAAGCTTATCACTCACCTATTCGATTTCCTTCGGACAACTTAAATCAAGCTTAGCTTCTTCGTCTTCTAGACTCAAAGGTTGGTATTGTGATAGTTTTATCTAGTTAAATTTTAGCTCCCTTTGTTGTGACTGAGTATATGATATAACCAAGCAAACCTATGCCTTTTGGTGATCAACGATTTCTTGGTAGATATCACCATAAAGACCCTAGCCGTTACAAGGAGGAAATCACAACTCAAGGAGCCACCGAATGGTAATAAAGAGCATTTATTG
Source organism: Sesbania bispinosa (assembly GCA_026901365.1). Taxonomy (NCBI): domain Eukaryota; kingdom Viridiplantae; phylum Streptophyta; class Magnoliopsida; order Fabales; family Fabaceae; genus Sesbania; species Sesbania bispinosa. The sequence continues at coordinate 545,858 of QLOH01000318.1, forward strand.
GACAGGACACCAATTCAATTACATGGAGAAATCCATGCAATTAGACCATAATAAGGGATGTGATATAACGATACAAATATATATATATATATATATATATATAATGGTACCACGTCAAGATATAATATAAAGTCATCAGAAAATCAAAAAGGATCGAGGACCATCACACTCTTGCTCTAAGGCTACTTTGTGTCAACTTAAAATCACTCTACCAGACCGACTTAAATTTGTTTTATATAAGACAAATAATAGAATAAGAAGACCAAATTTTTTTTATCTAATCTAATTCATGACCCTCTAATTCAAAGCACATAAATTACTTTAGTTTTATTAAATATTTAAATTTGTTTATGAGAAAGTTGATAATATGCATAGCTAGCCCTTGAGAATGTACAATTTTTACCTTGTTGTCAAAATCAACAAATATATTTTTTAGAGATTTAATATATCTGATGTTTGAAGTAATATGGCCAATATTTATATCAGGATTAAATTATAAAAAATAGGGTTTTATATTCTCAATTAACTATATGTGTACGTTCTTTTGGAGACAGATTTAGAGATTTACTATCTTTAATTTGCTAATTATGTTTTAAAGGAAACAATGACTACTAGCTAGGTGCTGGGATGCATGACCACAGAAAGGTATAAATCAGAGAACCAATGGCGATATGGCAAATGGATGTCCTTGACCAAAGAGATTGGTTGGGCGGTTAAATTAAACCCAAACTAAATTGCACCACACCATATGGATCGGATATATATATATATATATCAGACAAACCATTCCTTTATGGTCGGTGATTGGGCCAACACGAACTTGCACTTCGCCACCACCCATGCATGCCCATACACCAATTAGCATCATGTTTACAGACATATAATATATAGTTGGTTAAAAATTTAAGGTAAAATAAAAATAATTTTTAAAAACTATGTCCTTGCTTTTGCTTGAATTAATGTATTTTAATTAATCAATTAATTATATACACATTTAGCGCAGAAAAATTATTAGGTCCGTGAACTAGCTAGCTAGTGTTGTGTGTGAGTGGATTTGGTACATTTAATAATATTTGGCTTCATTATATTGTAAGCACATATATATACAGGAACATGAGAGAGGGTCAATTTGTCAGCATGCATGTATTGTCTGTCTGAGTGTATAAAATGAAAATCTCATAGTGATTGAATCAAGAGTCACATGTCCACGCAAGATGTGGAGAGTGGCCTGCTACCGCCAAAATGGTGGAAGCCACGAGCTTCTTGAGGGTTTGCATAAACCATTTAATGAGGGATCAATCCACAACTAGACTTTATGGGTCCCTTCTCAATGGTCCCTTCAACTTCAATAATCCATCCTCATCCGCCACCTCCACTCTTAATTTTTGTTTTATATACTCCATAAAAATAATTATTTTAATTAAAAATTGTTTAAACTTTATTGAACAGAAAATACTCCCATTAAAAAAAAATTACACTTATATATTTCACTTAATAATAAAAAATGGTAAAATGCGCATATTTTTTCAAATTTTCCAAAACAATAAATATGTGTGTCATTCATACCATACATTCCCTATACTCGTCTCTTGGAATGAGTTAAATATAACTCTTTTGTAAATATTCTCTGAGTTAATGACTTTTTTTGCCTTCAAATTTTGCAACACTGTTTGTTATGAGTCCTGTACCATCATAGAAGTATGGACCCATGCCAACCTCCGTATTAGGGCCCTCCTTTCTCGCACCTCCAACTAGGCATGTTTAATATTCATCCAGGACCCGAGTTGGGACTCACCTAGGTGGCTCACGCCGACCTCAATAAGTTAGGACCTCTAGGGCAACGCTACCTAGGTGAGCCTATTGGGTCACTTAATAGAGGCCCATGATTAGCAATTTATAAGGAGGGGACCTGTTTTTGACCTAGGTATCTGATAACTTCTCACTCTGGGGACTGGGTTCAACGCCACCTAGGTCATTGAGCTCGGCTCTTCAGCGACTTTTGAGAACAAGTCCTAAATTGAGTAGAATAAAACATTCATTGTATTACTTAAGTTATGAGACTCTTTCACTTATGGACTAATCTTTTAGGTTGGATTCTCCTCATAAGCTTAAGTCATAACAACACCCTTGTCCTAAAATATTTAATTAAAATCAAAAAATTATTAACTATCATCCATTATGTTATCGTGAATCATGGACTCTAGCTAGCTCTATTTTCCCCCTCATCCTTCATAGTTCAGAAGATATTTTAGCAGATGACGAGGTGAACCCTTCGGCCTTTCAAACGGAAATATTTACTCATTTTATGCAATCTGAATTTCAAAATAGTACACAGAAGATGTCCCTCATTTGTTACAAGATTAAAAAAATATTAAATATTTTTCAAATTTTTATTTTGAAAATAACCACGAAATAAAATAAAACAAAGGATGAACGATGGGATGAAAGTTTTGACATTTATTACTTACTAAAATAAGGCTATACTCAAAATATTGAGTAATTTAAACTATATCAGAATAATTTTACAGTTTTGCATATTATGTTCTCAATAAAATTAATAAAATTAAATAAGTATAATTTTAATCATGAAAATAAAAAATTGGTATTATATCAGTTAAGTTCTTCAAGAAATTTGACATTAATTTTGCAAGAATGTTTTTACCATTTTCTATTTGTTTATTGCCACTTATTTTCAATTAATTTCTTCATTTTTAAATCCTTTCTAGCTACTAATTAATTGTGTTAAATAAATTATCTATTTTTTACTTTTACAATCATTGATTTTATGACTATCACAATTAATTATTAATTATTTTGTATTAAAAATATTCCCTAATCACATTATAACCTCCTTTTATTCAGTATAATTAAAATTTAAAAATAAAACTAAATCCATTAATTACTCGAGAAAATAAAATAAGGTGTGTGCACCAAAAAAAGGTGCAAGATTACAGTGATCATAAAAACTTCAAGACTAGACATTTTAATATTATTTTTATTATTCCTTCTTTTTTATATTTGATTTTGAAACGCATAAAAAAAACATTTTCTTTTACTAAAAATTAAATATTGATCAAATTTATTGTGAAAATACTCATTTGTAATAGTTGTAAATGCATGTTACATTTGATGACGACATAAAACATAAATATGAAAATTTAATTACAAAAAAATTATTACATCATTTTAATAATTTTAAATATATTACATACAATAATAATTAACATTCACAATTGTGAATACCCAATTTTATCCGGGCTAACTTTTACCATTTCTTAATTAATTTCAAATTCAAAAATAAAAAATAATAAAGCTGTAATTCCAAAAATAAAAAAAAAATTGTTTCAGTTAAAATAAAAAATAAAAATCAGAAAAATAAAATAATGATTCTAAATATTCAAAAATAAAAAAAATAGAAAATTAGAAAATAATTTTAAAAATCTGAAAATAGAAAAAAAAGTAAAAATAATAAAATAAAAATATCTTGGAGGGTAAGTTTGAGTTGAGAAAATAAAGGGATTTTGGTTGTTAGTGGAAGAATTTGTTACTAGAAGTGAGAAAGTGGAGGGAGTGGTTTCAGGAGGTGGTTTCAGTTAAGATAGTATAAAAGGTCAGGAACACAAGGTTAAAGGGGGGGGAGAAAGAGAGAGAGAGAGCTCATAGAAAGGAGAGGTCATAGAATCAGAGAGTATTTTAAATGATGAAAAGTTGAGAAACTAAATTCAGAGGGCTCAAAGTGATGAAGAATAACATTGGGAAGATAGATACAAAGCAGAAAAATCTTACGGCTTGAACATCAAAGAGCAAGGAAAATAGAGCCAATCAACAAATATTCAACAATCAGCTAAGCAAAAATTAGATACTTGTGTTCATATCATAGTTCCTGTTTATTATAGCATGATTGCATTCATTGTTTGTGTGAAGATTATCTTGTATGAATTCTTTCATGGTTATACGGTGCATAATCTAAAAAGAAAACTCAGAATTACAATTACACATCTCAGTTCAAATTCTAGCCACATTTCGCGTCTCTGACATCCACTCACCTAGCCATTTCCCTCATCTCTCAGACTTTCATCCCCGTTTCACTTTCCTTTTCCTTTTCTAAAAAAAAAGTGTGCGTGTGTGAGAGAAGGGACGTGATGAATCTCTTTGATTCTGATCCTTTCTCTTCTTTTTAACTTTATTTTAGTTTTTTCTTTTATTTTATTTTTTTTTGTGTTGAAATTTTATTTTGTTTGCTTTCTGTATTGTGAAATGATACTTTATTATGTATATTAGATTTAATATTGAATCTTCTTTAAATGTAAATGTTTTTGTGGTGTTATAGTGTTCAAATAATCAAAATCTAAATAATAAAAATTGATGCAATAATTTGGTGATATTACGAATAGCATTTCTATCGTTAATATTATCCAAATTATAAAGGACTATGGAGTATAGTCATTTGCTAACAATATAGTCCTCGCAAATTGTAAATAATTTCTTTAAAAAATAATCGTTAACGAGTAGCATTTCTACCGTTAACGGGACTATGGAGTATAACCATTTGTTAACAAAATAGTCCCCACACTTATAAATAATTTTTAAAAGATAAAAATATTTTTCAAAATAAACGGTGCTACAATTAGCATTTCTAGCAATAACGTTGTCTTTTAAAAATAAAAAGAAACTCTTTTTACTCAATTTAAAAATAAATTTTGTTAATAAAATCACTCAATGATCAAGTAATATTGATTGAATAGCAATTCTATCAATTAATATTATTTGAATCAGGAGCGTTCATTGTATAGTCATTTGCTAACAGAAACCCTTCAAGAGTGAATTCTTTTTAGATCAATTCTTTCAAAAATAAATCAAATAAAAAAAATCTTATTTCCAAGAATATCATCAAAATCCAAACTCTCAAACAATCAACAAATCAACTTTTCAGAACTACGTGGCTTTGATTTCCCTATTGCAGCTAGGGATACGTAGGAGCGGGAACCGACCCCGTCAAGCCCAAATAAATATTTTTCTAAATCTTCCCATAATCTAAAAATAAAAAATGTAGATAAATTTGTAAATAAAAACAAAAAGATTTTTTTTAAGGGGTTAAACAAATATTTTCCAAAAGTTAATAAATTTGCACAATTATTTAGAGGTAACTGTCTCAGGACGGATGATGTAGGGTGCTAATACCTTCCCTACACATAATCAACTCCCGAATCCAAATCTGGTTCCAAAGACCTTTTTTTTTTCTAAAAGGGTTTTTCCGATATTTTCCCTCAAAAATAAATATTGTTGGCGACTCCATGTAAAACGATTTTTCTCCGTCTCGTCGTGACCCCGGTTCCGACAGATGGCGACTCCGCTGGGGACATTTGAGAGTCAAGCCTGTCATAATTAATTGTGCAAAGTTGTTGACTTTTATATTTATTTTTCCCTTTTTGTTTTGTTTTGTTTTTTTTTTTTTTTTACTTTGTATATGTTGTTGTAAATATTTCTCTCCATATCTTTGTAAATATTTTTACTTATACATTATCTGATGTATGCCCCTGATATTGTAAATATATTATGCTTCAACCCTAGGATAGAAGACTTTTTTTTTCTGTATATATTTGTGCTGCTTGGTTTGTTTTGCAGATGGGGTAGTCTTTTAGAACTATAGATTGGTATGCTCCCTACACACACTTCATAGTCACTTACCTCACACACTTATTAGGCTCTATACCCGAGCCTGTGCGAACCGAGGAGTAGGAGATGTCTCAATAATTGTCAATTGAGGGGCTTTATGCTCACTTGACAATAGTTGATTCATCACTCAGATTGTTACCGGTTTCATCGGTTAGTCATAATTGAGATGAGTTTCTCCATACTTATGTCTAACTTATGAATCGGGTCCTTTTCTATGTGACAAGGGCAATCTGGGAGCCTTTATCTATAGAGGTCTAGACCCGTCCTTGAGAACCATGCACATTCAATGAGCTTAGTAACCACCAAAGTTAGAGTCATAACCTTAAGGATACCTTTCCATAGGGTTTTACCTAATTTAGGACACATGGGGAGCATTTTCCTTCGTTTTCTTTCATTATTCATTGTACATATTTACTATCGCGTTTATCAGTAGGACCTTACTTTGTATTCACATAAAACATTTTTTGAAAAAAAAATGAAAATAAATGGATAGTGATTTTTTTTCCCCTTAAAAAAATTTAAAAAAAATAAAATAAAGAAGAGACATTTTCCTCTCCACCATGCCTTCATGTATATCATGATCATCCTTAGTTAACATATCATCATTTTTTAAAAGGAAAAATCATGCAAAGGAAGTTTATTTCTTCCGTTTTCTTTCACCCTTCATTGTCCATATTCAGGGTGACATTTAACAATAAGGCACATCCATGCATGAAAGTCCTTATTTTTTTTCTCTAAACCCAAAAAAAAGCATCTCTTTATTAGCATTATCATGTGTCTCATACATTTTTCATGTATAGCGCAACATTCATAAAACATGCATCTTAACATCTCATGGTCCATAATTTTGTCAGAAAAAAAATAACATTCATTCATTCATTAACATAATATTTCCTTTTTAAAAGAAAATAAACTGATGGTGAAAACATTTCTTTTACAAAAAAAAAACAATAAAAAAAAAATCTCCATTAACATTAGCATGCATCTCATACATTTTCATCCATATAATAATTATCTTTACCCATATCATCATTTTTCCCTTATATCGCAGAAAAAAAAACAAATAAATATTTCTCCATTAACATTGTCATGTACATCATGCATCTTTTGGGCACATCATGCTCATCCTTGGTTGGCTTTGTCTTCATGTCTAAAGAAAAATGAAAAATAAAAAAAAAAGAAAGAAAAATTCATGCATGTTCATATGATCATGGTTACATTTGTCCATAATTTTACCAAAAATAAAAGTCAAATTTCATTTTTTAGAAAACAAATAAATTTAAGTGGAAATATTTCTTTTTTAAAAAAAACAAAAGAAAAAAAAGGTTCTCCACTAGCATCCCATACATCTTATTATGTTATCTCATATTCTCCTTTAATAAATGCACTCCATGCATCTTTCAACATCCTTAGTTTATCATGGTATCATTTAGATCTATCATATCTCTTAAAAAAAAAAAGTTCATGCATTTTCACTTACACTGTCCATAATAATCATGTAAAAAAAAATGTTGCATCTGCATAAATTTTAAAGGCATAGTAGGTTGCATTTCCCTTGCATGATAACATTTCTATCCTAATATTTTGTTTTGTTTGTATAAAAATAAATAAAGAATAAAATAAAATAAGAGAAAGAAAGAAATCCATCAAGTGATTGTCTCCTCATCACACTTACAAGACTTGTGCCAAGCAAGGATCATGGATGAACTTGAACACAATCAGGAGAAGTTAAGAGGCGACTTCAACAAGAGGGGCAGATGACAAGCTTTTGGGGATTATTGCAAAAGGGAGAGAGAATCTCTCAGGGGTAAACAGACAATCATACATCCTCTTCCACCAAGCTCTAAGTGCACATACAGTTTCATAGATTGAACCCTCAAGGGACTTTGGTTCCATTGGCAATGCATCCATCCAACCCAACCCAACCCAACCATCCATCATCAGTCCTCAAGGAACCCAACATCCACCATATGACCTTCCACTCAGCTATACATCACCTCAGTCCACAAGATGATAGCCCACCAGTTTTAACTTCCAAACCTGAAGCCCAACCCAGCCCAACCACCAGAGTCTGACCCAAACCCATGAAGAAGTCTCACATACCATCATTTCCTATCTTCCCGCCATGTCAATTCCACCCAACCATGAACCTGTTCTTAACACCAACCCCCCAAGAGACCGATGCGTCAGTCATGACTCTAATGTCCAAGCCACAAAATACCCCTCAGCCACACCATTACCCACCTACATGACCATGGGGGAGCCCTAATCCTCACAAACATGGATGACAAAGATCTCCAGTATCCCATGAATTCTGACAAAATACTATGTTAAAAAAAAAGAAAAAAAAAGAAAAGAAGAAAAAAGAAAGAAAAGCTCGCTAGGTTGAAAATCCGAAAGGATGACCTAGGCAAAAGTTAGAGCGACCCACTGAGTTGAAAACTCGCAAGAGCAGCTCAGGCAAAAGTCAGGGTCAAGCAAAAAGGTGTTCAAATCATGTGTGGAGATCGTGCACGGGGGCAAAAGATTTGACAAGATTATCAGGAGAGGTGGTGTGCCAAAATCACAAACTGGGGCAATTGCAAACCAGTGTTATATGCTTGTGGAGCATAGCCATGTTCTTTGTTGCAAAGAAAGCTCAAAGCTCAGCAGAAGCAGTCATTACAAGGAAGTCCTTTTTGGAAACGGGGCAAAAGGGAGGCTAAGGCCTTAACATTTGATCATGAGCAATCCACTCAAACGGTACCACATCATATCCTTCATCACACCCTCAAATGATGCTTGGTTGCCCTCCACTTCCCACCCAATCACAACCATCCATATCCACACCACCACAACCCTATCAACCATGAAGCCGGGAGCCAAACCCTAGCCCAAACCAAAGAAGGCCAAACAGCCACAAAAAAAAGGCTTGTCTGACCCATGACTCACATCAAGTCAGTATCCCACCTTACCTGCAACTCATTGATTGTCCTTCACCCATTACCTCTAGTTGGGTTGCTGCATTCAAAAGGTTGTGCTCCAAATGTCAAATATGGCTATCCTATTGGCACCAGGGATGTTATGTTGTGGAGCTTTAAGGAACAAAATCCCAATCCTTCGCCAAATCAAGAAAGTCTCACGGTTAATGCTATCAAAGCTCAATAATTGAGAGTTCTCCAAATTTCCTATGGTTTTTAGGATTTGTCAAAATAATTTTGTAATACTGATCATATTGCTCTGCCCAAGGCTTTAGGATGACTTTTGTATACAGGGCGCAAATTTTTCTTTCAGCATATGTTTTCAAAGATGCATGTTGAATTTTCCAGCTCCTTGCTTCCAACCTTAATCTCATTCACTTCATTTCTTCCTTGTGCCATTATAAATAATGTAAATCTACATGTGTTCCTCTCATGAAAGTGCTAATATCTCATAGTCCATCAATCATGCCAATAAGGATGATGAGAAAATTCATAGAATTGTTGCCTAGGTTTGACAACCACAAGGAAAAGGGGCCACTTTGAATTTTGAGGGATAAAGACCAAGTTGTTAAGTGTGATATCATGTGTATCAATTTTTTGTATCCTTGAGATGATTTCTCTCTTAGTTCGTAGAAGATGAATTTGACGTTTTGGTCTCAAAGTTAAAGTCTGAAAATGAGCAATCATGATTTGAAATGATGATGGCCATCTTTCTCTACCAAAAAAAAAAATCAAATCATTATCCCTAGTTGTCCCCTTTGAGCCTAAATTTTCCTTTCAAATAACCTTGGACAAGGATCGCCCCACATTGGGGTTGGTACAAAGTGAAGTCAACTTTGTCGATGATATGCTAAGTCAAAAGAGTAAAAAAAAGGGGAAAATGGAAAAAGGAAAAAGCAAAAGCATAAAAGAAAATAATGAGCAAAAGTGAAAGGACCATTGACTTCAAGAATCTCAGTTAAACACTTACCTTCTTAAAAAAAAAAAGAGGTTATTGATCCTTGATCCCTTGAACCCTTAAACACTTGTTTGGGCCTACTATATCTTTTCTTTCATAACCATTAGCCCTGACCACATTGCAAGCCTTGTAAAGTCCATTCTGATCAATGAAATGATTGCTTTCATTTTCATGCCTGTAATTTTAAGATCAAGATGTTAAAGATTGGTGGTTGATGGCAAAAAAAAAAAAAGAAAAAAAAACAAAAGAAGAAAAAGTGAAAAAAAATCAAGAAGATATAAGGGCCCGTTAGGTTGAAAACCCACGAGGGCAACCTAAGCAGAATTTAGGGCAAGAAGAGAGTGCAATGGTGACAAAACTGGGGCAAACAAACAGCCGAAACCCAAAAGATTAAAGTCATCTTGGAATACACTGGGGCAAATGCAATGTTTAAAAGCATATGAGACTGGGACAACTTGGAATACACTGGGGCAAATGCAATGTTTGAAGCATATGAAATTGGGGCAACTTGGAGTACACTAGGGCAAATGCAATATTGAAGCATGTGAGGCTGGGGTAAGCCCATATTTGGCATTTGGTTGATGGATTTTCAAAATTCAAACATGAGGGACTAACACTTTTCATCAGAAAACATGACTAAAAAAAAAGAGAGAGCCTTTACCTCTGTCACCACCTTTTGTAAATCCTCTCACTTTGTAAATATTACCCCTTTTGTAAATATGACAATCTCATTTTTGCTTTTACCCTTTTGGTTAATTCAATTTGCATTTTATGGTGAACATGTACTGAAAGGAGATTTGTGTTTACACTTGAAAAAGTATTACATTTGTTTTGACAATTCTAAAAGTCATGAGAAAATTTGATGAACTCTTAAAATCCGCAGTGGAAAATATTAACCAGATCCCTAAATCAATGATAAAGGCCTAGAGCAGCTCACTTCAGAAGGTGTCTAGTCAGAGGCTAAGGCGTGAATTGAACCAAAGGCCCATAACAGATCAGAAGAAAAGTCCTTGATCATCCATGAATCTTGGGACACTTGCCACTGTAAGGGTTGAGGATTCAAATAATAAGAGAAAAAGATTAATCAAGTTCAAATCAAGTGAAAATAATAAACAAGGATGAGGTGTTCATCATGCATTTTGCATCAATAACATGGCATCAATTGTCAACCATTCATCTACGCACATACTTGTATTGTCATCCTGTCATTACTTTCTCCATGCATCTTGCATCATCTGATTTCTCTGTACATCTCGCATTATCATCATTCTCATCTTGCATTTGCTATCACAATATCATCATTGCATTGAGTTTTACTCTCTGCATCTCACATTCTTTGCATCATGCATACCATTGCACAGTTTGAACCTGCATTCTTTGGGTCCCCAACACCCATCTCATTCCAATACTTTGGGTCCTAATACCCAAGCCATCCCTTTGGGTTCACATACCCAATACATCCTCAGGGTCCAAGTACCCGTCAACTTCAATCCTTTGGGTTTCATATACCCAATGCATCCTCAGGGTCCACGTACCCGTCAGCTTCAATCTTTTGGGTTCACATGCCTATTAAACCATCAGGGTCCACGTACCCATCAAGTTATATTCTTTGGGTTCACATGCCCATTGAATCATCAGGGTCCACATACCCATCAAGTTCTATTCTCTGGGATCACATGCTCATTGAATCGTCAGGGTCCAAGTACCCATCAAGTTCAATCCTTTGGGTTCACGTACCCAATGCATCCTCAGGGTCCACGTACCCGTCAGCTTCAATCCTTTGGGTTCACATGCCCATTAAATCATCAGGGTCCACGTACCCATCAAGTTATATTCTTTGGGTTCACATGCCCATTGAATCATCAAGGTCCACGTACCCATCAAGTTATATTCTTTGGGTTCACATGCCCATTGAATCCTCAGGGTCCACGCACCCGTCAACGTCTATTCTTTGGGTTCACCTACCCAATGCATCCTTAGGGTCCATGTACCCGTCAACTTCAATTCTTTGGGTTCACATGCCCATTGAATCATTAGGGTCAAAGTACCCGTCATGTTTTATTCTATGGGTTCACATACCCAAGGAATCCTCAGGGTCCAAGTACCCATCAACTTCAATTCATTGGGTTCACATACCCATTGAATCCTCAAGGTCCACGCACCCGTCAACTTCTATTCTTTGGGTTCACCTACCCATTGAATCATTATGGTCCACGTACCTGTCAACTTCTATTCCTTAGGTTCACATGCCCATTGAATACTCAGGATCCAAGCACCCATCTACTTTTCTTTGGGTTCACATACCCAATGCATCCTCAGGGTCCATGCACCCGTCAAATTCAATTCTTGGGATCACATACCCAATACATCCTCAGGGTCCAAGTACCCGTAAACTTCAATTCTTTGGGTTCACATACCCAATGCATCTTTAGGGTCCTTGTACCCGTCAAATGGTGATTTGCTTGGGTATCGTGCCCAATGCACCATTAGCGTCCTCGTACCCGTTGTAGTCCTCAGGTCCCCGTGCCGATTGCATCTCAGGTCTGCGTACCCGTTGCAATCCTCAGGTCATCGTGCCTGTGACACTTGCCTACTTTTCTCACTCTCAAAAGCCCAGGACCAACTCTGGCACCCAAAGTCCGAGACCAGCTTCGGCACTCACTTCAGTTCAAAAGCCCAGGACCAACTCTGGCACCCGAAGTTCGAGACCAACTTCGGCACCCATTTCAGTTCAAAAGCCCAGGACCTACTCTGGCACCCAAAGCCCAGGACCTACTCTGGCACCCAAAGTCCGAGACCAACTTCGACACCCATTTCAATTCAAAAGCCCAGGACCTACTCTGGCACCCAAAGCCCAGGACCTACTCTGGCATCCAAAGTCTGAGACCAACTTCGGCACCCATTTCAGTTCAAAAGCCCAGGACCTACTCTGGCACCCAAATTTCGAGACCAATTTCGGCACCCATTTCAATTCAAAAGCCTAGGACCAACTCTGGCACCCAAAGTCCGACACCAACTTCGGCACCCATTTCAGTTCAAAAGCCCAGGACCTACTCTGGCATTCATTTCAGTCAAAAGCCCAGGACCAACTCTGGCACCCAAAGTCCGAGACCAACTTCGGCACCCATTTCAGTTCAAAGCCCAGGACCAACTCTGGCACCCAAAGTCCGAGACCAACTTCAACACCCATTTCAGTCAAAAGCCCAGGACCAATTCTGGCAACCAAAGTCCGAGACCAACTTCGGCACCCATTTCAGTTCAAAAGCCTAGGACCAACTCTGGCACCCAAAGCCCAGGACCTACTCTGGCATTCATTTCAGTCAAAAGCCCAGGACCAACTTCGGCACCCATTTCAGTCAAAAGCCCAGGACCTACTTTGGCACCCTTTTCACTCAGAAGCCCGGGACCAACTCTGGCACCCCTTTTACTTTTCCATCTCAAAGCTCGGTATCGGCTTGACACCATTTTTACTTTTCAGTCTCAAAGCCCGGTATTGGCCCGACACACAGGTCAAGAATTCAACGTCAGTTTGGAATCTTGTCCTTTCATCATCGCTTTGGATATTTCAGTTAACGGTGTTAATTTTTCTTTTTCTTCATTAAGGTCCTTGCGCCTTGTGTTAGCCTTCGGATAATATCGATTCACTTCTTTACTTATTTCTTATCATAATATTCTAAAAACTTTGTTATTTAGATTATTTAATAAGAAATATGTAAAGAGGGGCAACTGTGAATACCCAATTTTATCCGGGCTAACTTTTACCATTTCTTAATTAATTTCAAATTCAAAAATAAAAAATAATAAAGCTGTAATTCCAAAAATAAAAAAAAATTGTTTTAGTTAAAATAAAAAATAAAAATCAGAAAAATAAAATAATGATTCTAAATATTCAAAAATAAAAAAAATAGAAATTAGAAAATAATTTTAAAAATATGAAAATAGAAAAAAAAGTAAAAATAATAAAATAAAAAATATCTTGGAGGGTAAGTTTGAGTTGAGAAAATAAAGGGATTTTGGTTGTTAGTGGAAGAATTTGTTACTAGAAGTGAGAAAGTGGAGGGAGTGGTTTCAGGAGGTGGTTTCAGTTAAGATAGTATAAAAAGGTCAGGAACACAGGGTTAAAGGGGGGGGGAGAAAAAGAGAGAGAGAGCTCATAGAAAGGAGAGGTCATAGAATCAGAGAGTATTCTAATGATGAAAAGTTGAGAAACTAAATTTAGAGGACTCAAAGTGATGAAGAATAACATTGGGAAGATAGATACAAAGCAGAAAAATCTTACGGCTTGAACATCAAAGAGCAAGGAAAATAGAGCCAATCAACAAATATTCAACAATCAGCTAAGCAAAAATTTGATACTTGTGTTCATATCATAGTTCCTGTTTATTATAGCATGATTGCATTCATTGTTTGTGTGAAGATTATCTTGTATGAATTCTTTCATGGTTATACGGTGCATAATCTAAAAAGAAAACTCAGAATTACAATTACACATCTCAGTTCAAATTCTAGCCACATTTCGCGTCTCTGACATCCACTCACCTAGCCATTTCCCTCATCTCTCAGACTCTCATCCCCGTTTCACTTACCCTTTCCTTTTCTAAAAAAAAAGTGTGCGTGTGTGAGAGAAGGGACGTGATGAATCTCTTTGATTATGATCTTTTCTCTTCTTTTAACTTTATTTTAGTTTTTTTCTTTTTATTTTATTTTTTTTGTGTTGAAATTTTATTTTGTTTGCTTTCTGTATTGTGAAATGATACTTTATTATGTATATTAGATTTAATATTGAATCTTCTTTAAATGTAAATGTTTTTGTGGTGTTATAGTGTTCAAATAATCAAAATCTAAATAATAAAAATTGATGCAATAATTTGGTGATATTACGAATAGCATTTCTATCGTTAATATTATCCAAATTATATAGGACTATGGAGTATAGTCATTTGCTAACAATATAGTCCTCGCAAATTGTAAATAAATTCTTTAAAAAATAATCGTTAACGAGTAGCATTTCTACCGTTAACGGGACTATGGAGTATAACCATTTGTTAACAAAATAGTCCCCACACTTATAAATAATTTTTAAAAGATAAAAATATTTTTCAAAATAAACGGTGCTACAATTAGCATTTCTAGCAATAACGTTGTCTTTTAAAAATAAAAAGAAACTCTTTTTACTCAATTTAAAAAATAAATTTTGTTAATAAAATCACTCAATGATCAAGTAATATTGATTGAATAGCAATTCTATCAATTAATATTATTTGAATCAGGAGCGTTCATTGTATAGTCATTTGCTAACAGAAACCCTTCAAGAGTGAATTCTTTTTTAGATCAATTCTTTCAAAAATAAATCAAATAAAAAAAATCTTATTTCCAAGAATATCATCAAAATCCAAACTCTCAAACAATCAACAAATCAACTTTTCAGAACTACGTGACTTTGATTTCCCTATTGCAGCTAGGGATACGTAAGAGCAGGAACCGGCCCCGTCAAGCCCAAATAAATATTTTTCTAAATCTTCCCATAATCTAAAAAATAAAAAATGTAGATAAATTTATAAATAAAAACAAAAAGATTTTTTTTAAGGGGTTAAACAAATATTTTCCAAAAGTTAATAAATTTGCACAATTATTTAGAGGTAACCGTCTCAGGACGGATGATGTAGGGTGCTAATACCTTCCCTACACATAATCAACTCCCGAATCCAAATCTGGTTCCAAAGACATTTTTTTTTTCTAAAAGGGTTTTTCCGATATTTTCCCTCAAAAATAAATATTGGTGGCGATTCCATGTAAAACGATTTTTCTCCGTCTCGTCGTGACCCCGGTTCCGACAACAATGACTTGAAAATATAGATCATTTGTGTTACTAATATGTCCTTTCATATAAATAAAATTGGTTGAAAAAGTAATTATAATATAATTTTAATAGTTATAAATATCATTTATAAAATTTAAATGAAAAATAAATTAAATAGGAACTTAAAATATTATGATTTTAAACATTAGAATTTAGGAAAAAATAAACCAATATTTATAATATATTTTTTGACATTTTTAATTATAATTAACTAAATTAATACATACACATCATTTAACTTACCAAAATAATTTCAATAACTTTTATATTTTTAGATAACACTTAATTAATAAAAATATTCAATTTGCTTAATATTACCAATAGATTCAAATTAATTATTTGGATAAGACAAAATAACATAATAACAAAATAACAAATACATTGGTTTCAAACAAAATAACAAAACCCTTTAAAGATATTTATTCTTAAAAGAGAATGGTATATTCAATAAATTCACTCAAAGTAATAACTATTGATATATTCTATTAAAACCATCAAAGGATTGGCAATATTTATTATTAAACACGATGAATTATGCAAAAGACATGCATTAAAAGTGTTGCTTTTAATAAATTGTATGATATATTTCATCAATATATAATTCATTTTATTGTGTTTTGTACTAAAAAATTACTAATACTTTTACTTGTTGCTGAAGGTGAATGGATAATTTTGTTTTTCATTAAATAGTTCTTATATAACTATTCGAGTTTATTTTAAGGAAAAATATGTATTTACTGATTTACAATGTAACTTATAATAGTTTTGTTGAAGATATATTAATTTAAGTTAAAGGGAGAAATTTTACATTACATGATACTATTGATTTGGATTTTTATTTTTTTTTCAACCAATATTTATTGAAAGTAATTGGGGAAACCGGTTTAATATTACTATATTAATCATTAATAAAATAAATGTTGAATTTCATGATTATGAATTTAAATTACTGTTTTGTTCCCTGTCATAAACAGTGCGAATCAATTTTTGGAATTGATTTTAAAGCACTTTTATCCAATATTTTTTGTAAATTATGTATCATTCATTTCTTATCATTAATTCTATAAATCTATTCAATTTAACTTTGTCCATAAACCAGACAGACCTTATATTTTTAAATTTAAATTATGTGTACCATAATTCATCCTAGACAAATCCATAAAAAGAAATGATAAATAAAGTATTAGAAAGAATCAAGTTTTTTTTAAAATAAAACTAAAAGATCACAATCATTATTCTTTTAATCAATTCTATTTAATGAAGATACAATCTCAAGACGAGCATAGAAGCGAATGTGCTAGCTCTCTGTTTTTGGCTCTTTCAATTAAGGTATTAATCCTCTAGTAGTTTACATATTTCCTTGTCCACCGTGTTTTGGGGGCTCAAACTTTTCTTTCTATGGTGGACGTACATTTTCTGGAGAACACTATGAAATCTAATATTTAACAAGGAATGAATATTCATGGTTGAAATATCTGCCACTTGAGTCTTAAAAAAAAGGCCTAGATAGATTAATATATAACAAACTACGCGCATTTCATCATTTCACTTATTATCTCGTGACAAGATAATTATTGGTACGGATTTTGCATCCATTATTATATAGAATATTTATTGATGAGTTAATAATTGTTTAGATGTATTTTGCTTTTCACACAAATAATCCAAAGGAGTACTAGTTGTCAATGAAAAATGTCAGGGTGGCCAAGTGCTTCCGTCCATCATGGTGTTGCAGACAATCTTTGTGTTTATGCAATGACAAATGTTTGACACCATACATGTCAAACAAATTAAGGAAAAAGGGAAATATACATTCAAGGTCAATTTCAAAGGAATTTATCACAATACCTTGGCAGGCAGGGCTATACTAGTTAGTTTAGTTTCATCAGAATGTACTAGTGATTAAATATCAGTTTGAATCTTAGGAGGAGGTGATTAAATAGATGGTTGGTCGGTCCATATTGAAAATGATACATATATATGGGGCGCCTTCCAGAATTTGGTACAATAGTTAATTTTTTAAAATTCAAACAGAGTAAGTCAATATATCTCTTTTATATTTATATTTTATTTTAAAGAAAGGTGAAGTTTGTAGGCCTAAATTGTGTCATGCTTTAGTTTATCTTGTTTGAGCTGTACATCATGTCAGGCAGCACACTCACATCAGGGGAGAATTTATATTTTCTCTAGAAAAATCAACACATATATATATATATCAAATAATCTTATAGTTAAGATTAATTAACTTCTCTCAACTATCATAAATTAATTACTTGATACATCTGCGGGTGTGTCTGTTATAGTTATATTGGTAACCAAATCTTGTTAGAATATTAATTACTTACTGTAAATGCTCTATTATCATAATGAATTATTATTATTATTATTATTAGGCTGTCACTTAATTTCCAGCTTCCATCTCTCGCACACGCAAACGCAAACGCGCACACATATATACTTGTGAGTTTGAGATCGAATAAGCACAGGATTAGGAATGCGCGGTTTGTCATTTTGTTTCGAAAATTCTTCGTTTATTTGATTTTTTGTGGAAAATTATTCTGTCTAAAATTTGTATGCATATATGAAGTGAACAGTCTCGATCCCATATATAGTGCAAGTCAAGAGATATATGGTTGTCAAATACTTTTCTTTTAGACTTAATATTAGAAAAGACAAATTAGTGTCAAAACTAACGAAATTAGTCGGTCCCTTACTTGTGATGAATATTATTCACCTTTGCAAGTTGACACCATTCTAACTAATTTCGTATCATTTTCAGAGGCTTTTCCTTTGCTTCCGAGATTTAATTTTTTATATATATCTCTTGATTATCTACACAGAAACAGAGAGAGAAAAGGGAGTGGGGGCGTGGGCGGTTTGGGGATTGATGAGAAAAGTAGTCTGAACCTCAGATCAGGCTCGGCTCAGCTGGATGATGCATATTTCTCATTCAAATACGACACGTTTTGGCTTTTACACGACAACAAATTGCAAACGTACGTGTACGTGTAGCTAAATTTGGATGGATATATCTTGCAACGATTAAAATATGTGGTTGGCTTTTCTGGAAATATCACCACTAATCCAGCGTCATGACGGGACTAATTAAATGATATACGATCCATGTGCAATTTTCATTCTAATAAATGCAAAAAGTTTCCCACCATTTTTTTCTTGTGTCTCATATCCAAAGTTCGGTGACCAAAGGATTTTTATTTTAATTATATTATTATTATTCATATATATGAGAAATATATATTATTATGTATAGTATTTAATTGATTTATGTAATTATAATAATACTTATTTTAATAAATAAAAAATCTTGTTAATTAAAACTGTTATTGGTCTGACTCACGTACGCTTGTGCTGGGAAATTAACAGCACCGATCGAGTGAGTGAATGAACATGTACACAGAGAGAGAGATATAATATGTACTAAAGAAAAATTGAAAATGATATGAAGGGATTTAAAGAGAAAAAGAAAGTGAGTTGTTATTGTCAAGAGCAGAGAGAAGAGAGTGGTCACGGGTTTCTCTTGACGCTTTCACAGATATATAGATATTACATCATTTTACATGCCCATGGCCATGCTAGCTATATATGCTATACTTTAATTAAACATGCTGTACGAGTCCATATATTGAGCTAGCATCCCACATATCTATGTATGTATGTATCTGCCAGCCCAGCCAGCAAGCAAATTCAATCCCAATTAATCTTCTCGTGGCTTTTACGATGGACTATTTACAAGTGGTCCATATCACTTCCTTTATATAGTACGTTTATACATACATAATTTTAACTTATACTACAAATATCTATCTATTGTAGCTTAATATATATTGCGTAGTATATATTGATTTAAATTTGGATGAAGAAATTAAATTAAAAGCTTCAAATCACACGGCAGTGATGAACTCGTGCGGTGGTTGAGAGTGTGGGTGCCCAGTAGAGTAGTGTACTTATCAAAGCTTTTGACATGAGAGAAATTTGTCACTGTTACAAAAAAATATATTATTATTTTTTTCAAACTTGCAATATTAAAAGAGAAGGAAGATGACATCTTAACTCTCAACTCTCACGTATCATCAGGATCATGACTATTTATTTATTTATAATAATATATGTAATAGTAAAAATATATATATCATGATGATTCACTAATATTTTAACGTCATGCGCACCTTAATTAACTTCAACCTTGATATCCCTAGCTAGCTAGCTAGCTACCAATTTCTTGATATATAACATCTGGACGCAATGATATTCTGCTCTATCCAAGTGTTTTATAACCACACCACATACTGATCGATCGAATTCATAGGGAGAAAATTTTTAATACTCTTCTTCGCACGTACTTTTTCTACAAAATAACTTTTTTTTATTTTGATTTTTTAATTATTTCTCTTAAAAAACTCTAATAAAAACAAATAAACCTATGAAGAATTTAATGGGGAGAATCTATTCTAAAAAACAAATTATTTGTTGTATGACAGCATGTAATAATTAACTTATTGTGTTGACCGAAACTAAGTCCTTCCTCCGTTCAAGCTTTTACAGTATATATCACTCATAATTCATAGAAGTAGTACTATTATTTATTTATATTTCAATATATTGTTATTATTTAATTTTCAATCAAAATAAAAAGTAAAAGAAATAATCTCTCAAGTTATTAATAAGTATCAACATAAAATCTCTTTAATAAATTATTTTTTTATTTATCTAAGTTTAATTAATATAACATTTAATCATTCATGATTTTCGGAAATTGTAAGGAGAATTTAAATAATCCAACCTTAGGTGATTTTTTTAAATTAAGATATCCCATAAGCATACCGTGAGACTGATTTTTTGGGTTTAAATATTTCTTTGTAAGTGTGTAATGATAATAGTAAAGAGATTTCAAGCCAAGACCTAATTCAAATGAGCACTTTGGATCAAATATGATAGTTAGATAAAACTGAATCTGAAATAACAATTTTACAATCTGAACTTCTCTTATATATATATAGCAACATCCTTATATTTGAAAAGAAAATATTCTTGATTTGGTAAATTAAATACAAAGTACAATTATTGTAGTATTTCAAGCATGTATTTTTCTTTGAAAAGCGAAACTATATATTCATGTTTCAAATATATTCCGTTGATATTTTAACTATATAGGTTAGTGAGAATTTCAATTAAGTCAAACAAGATATGTAAATTTTGCTAAAGCATGGATTTGACTCCTCTGATTAAATTAGCGTCCATTTTAAAAAACAACGTGAGATTAAAAAAATAAAAAATTGAGATTATGATTAATTATATGTACATATATATCATAATACTAAAATTTTAGTTAATTGTCAAATTTTCAATCAGGAATCATAATATCACATCTAATTTTATAAAATATATCTCTTACTTTAAAGGAATCAAATACTAACTTATTTAACATCCAATTTCTTAGACTTTATTTATAAAAAGGAAACCAAAACCTAACATGAAAATGACAATTTTTTCTATAGCGACTCGCGCGATTAATTGCTGCCTATCTACCTATATCCAATTAATGAAAAATCGCCGTTATGAGACATGATGTATAAGGTGGGCGTTTAGATCTGGTCAAAGAAAAGAATTAAATAGTTTGTCTTGAAAAAAATGCTTTTTGCTAACCATATATATATGATTTCATTATTTTCTGTATTTCGCTTTTTAAAATGCCCAAAATTTATATTCTTAAAAAAGAAACCAGATTCATTGATAAGGCAGCATTAAATTTGATTTTGTCAAAATTTCAAAATTAAGTCTATTATTTGAATTCTCTAATAAATTAATATGTTTAAATTTGAGAGATAAGTTAATTAACGAAGGTGCGCAAGTTAAATTGAACACTACTTAATATAAATAAATAATTATTGACCATCTCTATATCAGATAGTTAAATTTTAACGCGAAGTTAAACCATATGTGAGAATTCTTAGTTAACCTAATTAAGAGCAAACCCAATGAGAATATACAGTATAAGTCTTCTAGCGAGCTATAGCTAGGTAATTAATCCTTTATGCGTTGCCAAGCTTTTCATCGATCCTACTATTAACCTATATATCGATCCTAATTATATTGGTGACCACATAACAACAAGCAGGCACCAGCTAATTACATCAAAATTTCTTCATCCTTGGAGCCGTTATAGCATGCATTGTAAGAAGATATTTGGTGTCAAATTGTCAACCCCAGCTTTTCTGCTATTTGTTTTATTCTCACAACTAGCTTGCACATACTTCTATATAACCATCACGTCTAAGACTTTTTTGAGTAAAGTTTAAGAGAGATTATGAGAAGACAAAAGTGAGATGGAAATTCTATATGGCTCTTAGTTCGTTCGTTTGTTTTTTTTATTTATTTTAATTGGCACATTTATTTATTTATTTATAAAATTATTAGTTTGTTTTTTATTTTTTATTTTATGTAAGGAAAATTTTTAAAATGAGATTTTGCTATTTCTTTCTATTTTAAAATATAAATATAGATCAAATTCACAACTTTATAATTATTAATAAAAAATAAATTAAAATTAAATCATCGACTCTCTTACATTTCAAATTTTCTAACCCCTAGTCCTATCACATATTTTGTATCCATAAAAAATATCAAGGCATGTGATTTGATATAATTATTATGGTTTATGTAAATTTATTATATCATAATTACCTGTTTTTAATGTGGACATTAATATTTTAAGAATTTAATTAATATACATTGTCATTGTGTAAAGAATTTTACACAGACATCCAATAATATGATGTCACATCATTTAATGAATATGACACCTCATATGTTATTAAATTCAATAATGATGTGGCAACACATCATTGGATGTATGTGTAAAACTTATTTACACTGACAGTGTATATATATTAAACTCATATTTTAAATATACAAATGTTTGGATAAATCTTTTAATTAGATTAATTTATTAAAATTAAAAATAAGATATATGTATAATATTTTAACTTTAAAATAGAATGCATAATGTTCCTCAAAACTTATAAATTAAATGACATGGATATGTATAATATAATTACCAGCAATTAATCCTATGCTATGAAATGTTGTGCTCAGATTTGTGATGAAAGATTAATTTCTTGAAGCCTTTGGTGCGCCAATCCACTTTGACTTCCGGATACTGCAATAGGATGTGAGTTATAGAGAAATAATATTTATACAATAATTTATACAACATACTTTTTCTTTATATTTTGTCTCCATCATATTACTTATTACTTAACCTATCATATCTTATATTTTTTTTTTCTCTTTATCTCTCTCCATGTTATACATAACACATGTTGTATGAAAAACATTTTTTAGAGATATATATCCTCACAATAAGGAAAAAAAACAGCATGGAAAAAAATTGAATCTCACCTTAAATAAAGCAAGTCTGATTTGCTCCTAAAAAAACCATGGCTTGATATAAAATTTAATTTTACACTAATGGTATGTTTAATTCACTCTAAAACGTTTTAAAAGTGTGTTTGATTTACTCCGAAATGTTTTAAACGTATATCCAAACAACACAATTTTTAATAGCGATGATCCACGTCCACAAATGTAATTTTAAAGAAAAATAAAACACACACTATATACATGTGGGGATATGCACCCTCATTGAGTAGGCGCGTTGTGTAACACAATGTAGAGTAACTTTTTGCAATCCGTGCGTTTCTTGATTTCTTACAATTAAGGATGTTAATATTATCCTTTAATTTAATAATTATTTAAAATTGTAAATAATGAACATTAGTTTGATTTCTATTTAATTGGTCACTTAGACACAAAAAATACATATAGATTATATAAGAAATTATTACTTTTATTTTCAATGAAAATATATTTTAACTTTTTGTTTTCTCTTTATCCTCTTGTTAGTACTACTGTGTCCTTATTAATTTTTAATAGTGAATCATTTCTCGACATAAGTATAAAATAGAAAAAATATAATTATTATTTCATTAAGTTATAAGTAGATAATTAAATAAAAAAATATTCTCCAAAAATTTACAATTAAATAAAAACAAAAATAATATGAAAACTTAAGATACGTGGCACAATATGAGTAGGATTACGTCTTTCAAATATTATCTTATAAATAAATTTGAAGTGAGTGATATTTTATTTATAACACACAAACACACAAGATTTTTTTGTCAATGATGAAATTGTTACAAAGATAATTTATCCCTTTTCATGGATTAACTTTAAACTTCCATGATTAATTATCACAGAGTCGACCCACTTTTATTATTCTTTTTTTTTTTAAATGGTTTCATCGTATGACCAGTGAAACTTACAACATTCATGTGGTGCACGTGAACTTCTATTGTACGGGACTGAAAAAAAAATCAACGCAGTAACGAACTCAACAATTTGCATGCAATATAAAAAAGTCCAAGTAGTATAACAACATATATATAATTTGAAGGTGTTTTTAAATATAAAAAGAAAAGGAACGGTGTTGGCCATATATAACAGAGAATTCACCATTGGCTTTTCTGAACATATATATAGCTAGTAGTATTAGCTCCAGCTGCTAAAATTGGTTTTAGTTAAAACAGTAGTTAATTTTAGACCTGATAGCATAATCTATTGGAAAGAGACAGAAAGAGGGAGGTGGAGGATTAGAGGTAGCACACGAGTGTTTCATTTTTTTTATAATTGATTTTTTGTGGGGTAAAACAGACACGAGTGTTTTAGGTAAGATATGGATTCGTGTTAGAAAAATTTTCAATATTTTTGGGTGAATTTTTTTATTTTATTTTTATTTTTACAATAACTATAAGGTTATTATGTATGGAAGAAAGGTCCAAGAGCACCCACCGCTTTTGGGCTGTAGCCACCCTGTCGCGTTGTGAAAAAGTCATTATCTCATCTTAAAAACACCTTAGCGAATACCCTCTCGCCATGTAGGGCCTGAAAGCTATGTAGATGTTTCTATTAACTCCCCCACCCCCGTTTCTTCTCTCTCAGTCTAATTAAACTCGTCCCGTTTTAATTTCTAGAGTGAGAAAGAGAAAATTATTTGAAATTAAAAAAATAACATATAATATAATTTACTGAATTTCTTAATTTGCTTATAGATTTTAACCATCGTCTATCTCTATCTTGGCCTAACACAAGTGTACCATAGAAATACTACTTTTTAAGTATAAAGAGGAGAGAGTTGAATTGGAATCTGATTAACTACTTGTTAGTTACAAAAAGGCACATGGCAATTGCAGCAACAAACTCATCATCACCCACCATGAGCCTCAGCCATAGCCACAGTCATGACGATGCTACTACCACCACTTCCGCTACCAACGAAAACAACAATAAGCTTGCAGATGATCACGAGAACGACACCGTTATGCCCGGGTTTCGATTCCACCCAACTGAAGAAGAGCTGGTGGAGTTCTACCTTCGCCGTAAGGTGGAGGGCAAGCGTTTCAATGTTGAGCTCATCACTTTCCTTGATCTTTATCGCTATGACCCTTGGGAGCTTCCTGGTATATATATATATAAATTATTTATTCATTTATTTATTAAAGCTTCCCTTTCCTTCAAGGAATTCTGGAAAGAAACCCAATTCCCCGTCGCCCCGGCCCCCAGTCTTCTTTTGCCATATTATTCCTTTAATTTAATTTTATATATAACCTCACGCACGCAATCCAATGAAAATATATACTACTCTTCTCACTTTTTTGTTGCTTCATATATATCTCACACATGTGCAGTTTGGTTATTTAATTATTTGAATTGAAAGTGTTTGTGGAATCAACCAATCGTTTCTACTTTCTATTTGGCAGCTTTGGCGGCTATAGGGGAGAAGGAATGGTATTTTATGTGCCTCGAGATAGAAAGTATCGGAACGGGGATCGTCCAAATCGTGTGACTACGTCTGGGTATTGGAAGGCGACAGGAGCGGATAGGATGATCCGAACCGAAAACTTCCGCTCAATTGGTCTCAAGAAAACCCTAGTTTTCTATTCTGGGAAAGCTCCTAAAGGCATCCGAACCAGTTGGATTATGAATGAGTATCGCTTGCCACAACATGAAACTGAACGATATCAAAAGGTATTAATTAATTGTTACTCTTAAGTCTTAATTTATGGATCAATTCATCCTTTAATTTCTCCTTCTTAATTATATTAATTCTTTCATGATATATAGGAGGAGGGATGAAACCACTGCAGCCAGCCGAGTCTAATTATATTGGTTTATTTCCTATAAAAATCAACCCTAGTTAGTTTTAAAGCTATCATAGAGTTGGTTAGAATATGCTTGCTAGGTAGCGATGGTTCATTTGGAAATCTCAGATCCAGAGTTAGTTAGTTAGGTAGGCAGGCATAGCACACCAAAACACTAAGCGGGCACGCATATAGTCAAGAGAGTGGAGAGCAATTAATACGTGATAGAAAAGAGGGAAGAGACTTGGCAGAAAATCTTAACAACTAGCACCGCTAGTAATTAATTCACCTTCTCGATCGCACACATTTTTATTTATGATTCCATGCATATGAATTTTAAAATTCTGACCATCATGTCTCATAGATTTAAGATGCTGTGCTGCCATTTATTTGTATATTTAATTTCATGACCAAATTAATTAAATCTCAATTTATTGGATATATCATTCAAAATTTGAATTGAATTGAAGGTTGAGATATCGCTTTGCCGGGTATACAAGAGAGCTGGAGTTGAAGACCATCCCTCCCTCCCTCGCTGTCTCCCAACAAAGCCATCTTCGTCAAGAGACAAGAAGCTGCACAATGAAATGGTAGGATTTGGTGGACAATCAATATCAAAGGCAATCGATCAGATAAACGAAAGTACGGAGGGAAATGCGGATGTGACGACAGCTCTTGCGCTTTCAAAGCACAATGCTTACCGTGCTGCAATGGGACTACCAATGCCAATGGAGGAGGAAGGGTTGATGATCATGCAGCAGCAGCAGCAATCTAAGCAACAACCACATGCTACCAACTCTTTACTCTCCTCCATCTACCCTGCTGCTACTGGTGGCCCATGCCCAGGCCCAGGCCCTTCTTCTTCGGGTTCATCGAATAACAATGTAGCAGCAGTAGCAATGATGGATGATCTGAACAGGCTAGTGAGTTATCAACAGCAGTTCTACAATGTTCAATTTCAAAGCCATCCCAATCATCACTTATCTACTTTGCTGATGCAACCTCCTGCTCCTGCTGCACCTGTACTACCAATGTCTCTCAACTCACTACCAAATCCACTTCCAACTACCTTCTCTGACCGACTGTGGGACTGGAATCTAATTCCTGAGGTAAATCAAGAGCACAACAACATCTCCTTCAAGCAATGACTGCATCTGATCTCTTTTATATTATCATGAATGGATGAATGAACTGCACATACATATAAATATAGATGATAGCTAGCTAGAGACATTTTATCTGTGCTAATTTCAATTATATATCCATATATCGACTGGATCTATGGCTATGCATGCACCTAGCTAGGTTGTTTTATTTCCCTTACTCTAATTAATTATCCCGTATCTTAGATCGATTTCAATAACATATATAAATTGTATGACTCATATGGATCAATCATCTATATGAATATGGTACAATGGTGCAGGTACCACTGTGTTATATATGCTTTTAGTTTTAATTAAACCTCCTCCCCTCCCCTCCTCTCCTCCTAGCTTCATTTTTTTTATGAACATTAACTCATGTCTATGAGAACAACAAGTAAATTAAAATAGATGGAAAGGAAGGGTCATATAAAATGTGTGGACTATAGGTTAAGTTTCACATTCCTTGTCAGTTATTAAAATAGCAACGCAACAGATTAGTTTTGCACACATAATGATCTTCTAGATAATGTTTTATTCAAAACAACCTCATTTTTTAATTAAGTTGAAAAACAGAGAAATAATAGATGTGAGAGTGTGGTTCTAAATTTTGGGGATATATGCTCTCCGCTCTTCACGTATGCATGTAACGACGTCCTGGTTGACGTTGAGACTTCTGGAAATGGAAAATATCTCAATTGGCGCCAAAGCCAATTGTGCATAAATACTACAAACGTGAAGGTATTGATATATAGAAGAAGCATTTTATTTTCTTAATTAAAATTCCTCATAATTCTCTAAGATTGAAAGAACTACACTTATTACAAGCGCCATGAGCAACATTTAAGCTTTAGTTTTTTTTGTCCAAGAAAGAATGTCAAGCTTATGATCTTAAGATAGACACTGACCAGATAGAGTCAATCTCCCCCCCTCCTCCCCAAAATGTCATCAAGCTAGGGTTTTGAAGCTACAACCTTGTTGGGCGTTTAGAGGGAGGTTCAGAAAATGGAGAGATCTCCTTCGATTGATAAAGCGAGAACAGCTGGCACTAAACAATTGTGAGTTATCCATGGTTGTTTAGCATTGAATAATGATTAATATACCCTTAATTAATTTTTCTTACAAGAACTCTTTCTTCACTTCTTTTTCTTTTCATATCTCTTTTTATTTTTTATCACATCACATATTTCATTCATTCCTCGTCTCTCTTTTAATTTTAGGTGTATCCACCTCTCCCACATATACACAATAATTTTTCTTTACCCTTAACCACAATAACAATAGTACGGTTGTAGGGTGGACCAAACAAAATTTAATTTACCTAATTGAGCTTACATTTTTTTTCTTACAAAAACTGAATGAATAGTTTTATTTTTATTACATAGTCTTTATATGACTATTTGAATTTAATTTAAGAGAAATATAGATTTACCTATGCTAATTTTTTGAGGATATATCAATTTAAAAGTTGAAGGGCAAAATTTTACATTATATAGTAATATCAATTTGAGTTTTATTATTTTCAAGTAATATTTCATAAAAACAACGGAAAACTATTTTAATATCAATCATTAATAAAATGAATGTTAAATTTAGTGATTAGGAATTTAAATTACTATATTTCCATATTTCGAAGCACGTGAATCATGGTCGACCGTAGACAAACTCATAACAATAATAACCAGAGATTACCAATGGGCAAGTAGATAGTAATAATACAAATAATTAATATAATGGATGGATAGTTGTATTTCAAAGTTAAATTAAAAAAATCACAAGTTATTAAATGGTATGAAAATCTTATACACACGCATATAAAAGTATTTTTTTATAATTTAAATTAAATTTATACTAATTTATTATATTTAAAACTAGAAAATAAGGATTAGAATAATTTTGGACAATTATTTAATTTCAACTTGTAATAGTAGATTATGTTTTACTATTAAAATCTAGTTACAATATTATTTGATAATAAGTTATAATTAAATAAATTAAAATCATAACAAAAAATAAAGATAATTAGAATAGAAATTAATATAATAAGATTTTGAATCTTAGTAAATTTAAAAATTATAGATTAACATTTATAAAAATTTAAATTGAAAGAAAGAGAATGTTAAAAGGGAGAATCTCACATTAATTCACAAATTATGTGTGGAATTCACCATAAATAAGAAAGATTGAGAAGATTAAAAATTATTGAGATTTGAGAGGGAGTGTTGGGTGAGTGAATGACTCACTTTTTTAAGATGAAATTTCAAATTTATAATACATAGAGTTTATGTATATAATAATTAAACTTATTATTATTAACTTCACATTTTTTACACAAACTGATCAAAGTATTTTTTCTTGATAACATTATTTAATTTTAAGTATATTTTTGCTAACTTAATGTTATTAAATTTAATGATGCAAAAGAATAGTAGAAGTTGATTTTGATCATTAAAGGAAAAAATATGAATCCGGTTTTTAATAAAGAGATAAGCCAACATGATTATTTATTAATTATAATTTACATATTAAATTGAATTAAATATTTAAGTTGTGAATTTAATTACTCGATAAACATAAGGATGAAAAATAGAGCACATGTATATAAATGAAAATTAATTTAATGTGTTAAATATAAGTTAATTAAATTAATTTTTTATTATTTAAATTTAATTATAAGTATTTATATATTATACAGAATTATAAATGTGACGAAAAATTATTTAAAAACTTTTTTGATGATATTTTTTAGTTTTGCAAAAATAATTAATTTTTTTTTCAATCATTTTTCTTTAACGATATTTATAGTATAGAATTTCATCATTTAAATTAAGTATTGTCATTGTTCATTTTCATCAGTAACAAGAATGGTCATATTCATTATCATTTTTAAACAACCATGATTTTTCACACTTGTTTTTTATACACTTTATTTTTTTTTCTATCTATTTCTCCTTAGTTAACATTACATCACCTATTTCACTTTCTGTTTCTTTTTTTTTTCTCTTTTCTACACCTCCTATCTAAAAAAATAATAAAAAAATTGAGTGCTAAAACTTCATTTCCCTTTTTCAAATCAAGTTTTTTTCTCTTACTTATTAATGATATTCATTTCATTTCAAAATAATTATCACATCAAGACTTTGTACAAGGATTAAGAAAGATATTGAATACTTTAAATTTTAGGAAAATTTAAGTTTGTTTCATTGTACTTTTCTCTTATTTTATAGACAAAATTGACAAAAAAATAATACCTTTTAAAATTTTAAGTAAAAAATAATTTAAAATAAATTTAATTTATTTAAAACGGAATGAGTAAATAACATATTAGGCTAATTAAAATAATTTATTTACACATTATTTTCGGTAAGATCATAGTGTGGTACTATGGTGAGAATTCTCCTGATAATTAGTAGCTTAAGGTGGAGGCGCAGGATGGTGTGCCTATAAAGGCATTCAACTAAAAATGAATATGTATTCCAGTAGGTTTTTTGCTGGTTTTTGGTATGGTAAAGAGAAGATACATGAGATCATGCATGGTGCTCCAATTTATAGGCACTCATGTGATGCTTGGTAAACGTTTGGCCCCATTATATTTTGGGTGTTTTCCCATCAACAACTAGTT
The DNA here is from genome assembly GCA_026901365.1 of Sesbania bispinosa. NCBI lineage: Eukaryota > Viridiplantae > Streptophyta > Magnoliopsida > Fabales > Fabaceae > Sesbania > Sesbania bispinosa. The sequence goes on from QLOH01000318.1 coordinate 576,296, forward strand.
GTAGGTATTAGCTAGTGAGGCACAAAACATTCCAGGAATATAGAGGATTTTTATGGGATCTTGTGCCTTTTACCCTATAATAACATGTGGTGTGGTATTAGTATTTTGCAGAGAGAATAACAAATAGAAAACATCTCGATTTCTTATTTTGTTTACTTGCTTTAAAGGATACATGGACCTGACTATATATACTGAGCTGAGAAGTAAAGATAAGGCTTAATAGCCTCTAACAGAAAAACAAAGATAAGGCAAGCAAAGATAAGGCTAACAACCTCTAACAGAGATAAGGTTAACAACCTCTAACAGAATTGTAGCAGCTACTAACAAAAAAACAGAATGAAAAATCTTTTCTAATACCCCCTCTCAAGGTGGGTTGTGGATGTCAATTAAACCCAACTTGGACACATTTTCTTGAAATGATGTGGGATACAAAGACTTGGTAAATATGTCGAAAAGTTGATATTTGGAAGGAACATGTGAAAGAACAATGAGACCCTCAAGAATTCTTGCACGTATAGATGGCAATCCACCTCAATGCGTTTGGTTCTTTCATGAAAAGAGGGATTTTTAGCCAACTGTATAGCAGACTCATTGTCACAAAATGTGGGAAAAGGAAGAGGAATGTTAAGACATAAGTCATCAGCAACATATTTGAGCCACTGTAGTTCACAAGAAACTAAAGCAAGAGCCCTGTATTCTGCCTCTGTAGAGCTTCGAGAAACAATGTTTGTTTCTTAGATTTCCATGAAATCAAGCATTACCGTAAAAAATGCAGTAGCCTGTAATTGATTTTCGAGTGATGCAGCATGTGGCCCAATCTGAATCAGAAAAGGCTTGTATTCTGTGAGAATTGTGAACATGAAAATAGTCCTTTATCAGGTGCATTCTTCATGTATTTAAGAATTCGAAAATTAAAGCAGCTTGTAGATGTGAATTTCGAGGCTTGGACATAAATTGGTTAATTTGTTCCACCAAACTAGCAGAGGGAGAGTGTAGGGTGTTTGGAATTAAGCGGCGGTACAGAGATGGTACTAGTCTAAGTCTTACCAGGTCTAGTGTATGTCTGGATTCATGCTAGGTATGGACATAAACGAGTTGAGTTGAGCCAAGCATGCACGCACACCTTAAACTTATAATTGACTTGTGAAAAAAATAGGTTGCTCAAGTTTAGGATTTATTTAAACAAGTGAAACTTAAAGCTGGGAGCTTGGTTTGTTTACCTCGTTTATAATTTAATTATTATTTTTTATGAAATTTTTCCTTAAATCATTTGTTAATTTTATTAATTTAGTATTTAATAAATATTCTTATAGTAAATGATAATCTAAAAATTAAAATATGTGTTTAATATGTAGTATGTGTAGTTAAAAATTCTAGAGTATTGTATTTTCATAATCTAGTACATAAAAAAATTCACAACTTTTTTACCAATATTAAAAACTCCAAAATTAATTTCAACGTTCTCAACAGAATTGTACATAATTTCCGTAATGTATATAAAATAACAAAGACTAGCTAGTTCAACAAAAAAAAAAAACAAAGACTAGTAAATTTGTATCATCAATTTATCGGTAGAATTTATTATAGAAAATAAAACCCTTGTGAGTGAAAACTTGATTTGGGGAAAAAATCATTGAAAGTAGAAATTTGATTTGGGAAAGAAAAACCTAAGGAGACAAATGAAAAGATAAAATGAGCAAGGAACAAAAAATAATTTGAATACTAATTTTTATCTCTTTTACTTTGTTATTTATTTTAAAAACAAACTTTTAACTTTATATTTTATTTTTAATTTTTACTACCCCATCGTACTTTAATTATTTATATTATACATTATATATATAATAAATGGATTATTAATGAATCCTTAATTTCAAGCTAGTAAAACTTGGTTTTGGTTCATTTAAACATTCAAGTTCAATCATTTTAAGCTTGATTTTTAACAAATGTTCAAAACGACACTTCAAATAGTATTGAAGTAAAAGTGGTAGTGTTTTAGATGAAGTTTAATTTAGGGTGAGGGGAAGTAAAAGTGGTAGTGTTAAAAAGGAGAAGTTCGTTATATCTAAAAAAAAGGTAAAATTCGATGAATTGACGTAATAAATTGACCAAAACATAAAATGATTCAATGTTAGTTTGACTTTGACATTTCCTCGTTTTTTTTGGACGAAAAGTTTGACACTTCCTGATTGATATGAATTATGAATATAAGTTGGGGAGACCAATTATAAGCAATGCTAACCCCTTTTGCCTCAAATTTAATTGAGTGGGCTGTGTTTCATTGTTTGTTCGGTCTATAAGGCCTAGTTCCCCAGCAGGCCACGTCCAATTTCAAATGCCGAAGATCCAAACCCTCTCTATACAATGCCGCTGAGTGCATATATGGGTCCGGCCCGTGTGGAGGTTATATTTAAATTATTAGTTAAATATGTGGTTAATCTTTGACCAATGTTGTTAATTCTTAAAAATATAGTAAAATTTGATTTTGTTCTCTCTCTTTTTTTTCTTTGGTTTTGATACTTTATTTTTTAAAATCACATGCTTTTAATCCCCCTTATTAACTATACTCTGTTAAATCACGTTCGCAATTCCATTAAGGATTTTCTCGAGTAAAAGTTCATAGGATTTTTTTTCAATTTTTTCTAAAAAAAATATCTGTACTAAATTTCTCAAGAATCACCTATTTTTTTATGTAAAAAATTTGTTATAAAACTTCTCTACTTTGCTGTAAAAATCGATAGGAAATTTACCGCAAAATTTAGATTCAGAAACAATATTTCTTTTGAATTTTAAAATCCAAAAGAAATTTTGAAGGAAAATCCATAAAAAATTTTAAGGAAATTGATGCATTATCACTTAGTGGAACATAACTAACAATGATAACTAAAATCATATGATTTAACAAAATGATAAAAAAAAGAGAATCAAAATCAAACTTTGCTATATTTTCGGGGGCAAATATATATTTAGCCCTTAAGGTGCCTTTTAACATGGTGCCATTGAATTTGGGACCATTGATGGACCCTCATTTCTAAATCGTTAGATTTTTCTTTAAAAAATATCAACGATCAAGATTAAATGTTACATAAAATTTTGAAATTTCAAAACCAACCTATAAAATTCCATATTCTTTCTTCACACAAAGCAAAACCAAACTGTGTACCCTTTTCCAGTTTCTCTCTTACTTTGCGTACTACTACGGAAACTTGATGAATCCATATTTTCCTAGCTAAACCCATTCAACTTACGCTTCTTCAAAATCACTAAACCCACTCCATTATGAAACATCACATGGCCGCGCTCTTATTCCTCTCTCGCTTTTCTTTCCCGTGGAAATTTGACCCAAAAATGTTGTAGTTGCACACCAAGTTGCAACTACTGGTTCAAAATTTGTTTAAAGGAGGGTTTCTTGGACAAAGATGGTGGTGAGTGGGAAAGGCGTAGTAGAGTCTTGGATGCGGTCTCATGTGTGAAGAAGGTTAACAGTGGTTAGAGAAATCAATGGGAGTTACACTTGGGTTCTTGTAAGTGTCATTTCAGTTTGAGGAAGGAGAGTTGATGAGTACAAAGAAAGTTGGTTTTGGAAACCTAAGAAGTGATACTGACAAATGTATTAAATGGAGTGTATTTTAGCAAATATTTTTTAGGGTGCATCGATGGTCCCAAACTAAAGGGGACCATGGTAAAAAGGCACCTAGCCCTTAAATGTATTATATGGAACCATAGAGTGACTCATTAACATGTAAAATATTAGTCCACAACAACATGAGTAAAATAATTTATATCTTGTAATTTTGTAGGTAACAAATAATTTAAAATAAATTTAAACTTTAAAAGTCACATTTAGTTTTTAAACGAAATGCGTAAATAACATGCTAGGCTAATTAAATAACTTATTTACACAAATTGTTCTGGGTAAGATCCTAGTTTGGTACTCTGGTGGTAGTTTTCCTGATAATTAGCTAGAGTTGGAGGTGCAAGGTGGTGTATCTATAGAGACACCCAACCTAAAATTGAGTATGTATTTCAGTAGGCTTTTACAATTTTGGTATGGTAAAGAGAAGATACATGAGACCTTGCATGGTGCTCCTGTTTATAGGCTCGACGTTGGCCCCCATATATTTGGTGGGTGTTTTTCTATCAACAACTAGTTGTAGATCTTAGTGAGGCATGAGCGTCTTAGGAATATAAAGAATTTGTATGGAATATTGTGCCTTTACCCTATAATGACATGTGGTGTGGAGAGTGTAGGGTGCTTGGTATTAGGCGACAGTACAAAGATTGCACTTGTCTAAGTCTTGTCGGAATGTCGATCAGGTCTAGTGTATGTTTGGATCCGTGTTGGGTATGGACGTAACGAGTCTAATTGAGTCAAACACTTCCAATTAGATCTGGCTTGTGAAAATGATTGATTGCTCAAGTTGAGGTCATTTATTTTTACTCAAACCAAACTTAAAGCTTAAACTTGACTAACTACCTGACTTGTTTAGTTTATTTATAACTTAGTTATTTTTTTTAAGAAAAAAAAATCTTAAAACATTTTTTAAGTTTTCATTTTAGTATTTAATAAGTAATTTGATATTAAATGATAATCTAAAAATTGAAATATGTGTTTAATATATGATATGTGTGATTCAAATATTCTAAAGTATTATATTTTCATAATCCAAAATATATATAAAAATTTCAAAACTTTCTGACTAATATAAAAAAAATCCAAAACAAATTCAAGGCGCTCAAAAATTCTACATAATTTCCATAATAAATATATAAATAACAAAGATTAGTAAAAATTTTATCATCAATTTATCGATGGAATAGTTTACTATATAGAAAATGAAACCCTAGTGAGTGAAAACTTGATTTAGGGGAAAAAATTATTGGAAGTGAAAATTTAATTTGGGAGAGAAAAAACCTAAGGAAGCAGAGGAAAAGATAAAATGAGTAAGGAACAAAAAATATTTTGAACACTATTTTTTTTCTTTTACTTTAATATTTATTTTAAAAACTAACTTATAACTCTACATTTTTTTTATTTTTACTAACTCAACTTTGCTTTAATTATTTATTAATTTGATATATATATAATAATAATAATAATAAATATAAACGAGATATTCATGATTCCTTAATTTCAAGCTAATAAAACTTGGGTTCGACTCATTTAAATATGTGAGTTTAATATTTTAACCTTGATTTTAACTAAAACATGTTCAAAATGAAACTTAAAATAGTATTGGAGTAAAAGTGGAAGTGTTAAAATAGGAGAAATTCTTTATATCTAAATAAGGGTAAAATTCGATGAATTGACCTAAATAATCTGATAAAAAAAAAATGATCCAATGTTAGTTTGACCTTTTTTGATTGATACGAAATGAAAATGTATGTGCGCATGCGCGTGCTTTTATGGGGCTGATATTGCACATTTAAAATGTCCATGGGTGTTCTTTATTCATAGCTCCAGTAGAGTTGGCTGGTCAAAGAAAGTGGTTAAGAAAGGAGCATATCAATTGTAATAACAAGGCTGACCAATTGGGTGGAGGGAGGGGTTTACTTGTTTCATTTTATGGTTTTATTTATTTATCCTATGTAATTTTAGTAAGCATGCTATGTTTTATATTGTTTATTAGTTGAAGTATTGTAGAATCACTCCTATATTTCTTGTCCCATGTAAGTGGTGTTAGGCTGCCCTTTAGAGTTTTAATCTAATTTACTTTGACAAAAAAATGAATATAAGTTAGGGAGACCAACTACAAGCAAGGCCACCCCTTTTGCCTCAAATTTAATTAAGTTGGCTGTGTTTAATTGTTTGCTCATTCTTTTTTTTTTGGTCAAATTGTTGCTCAGTCTATAAGGTCCAGTTCCCAGCAGGCCACACCCAAAATCCCAAACCAGATTGTATAGATACCTTCCTTCTATTCAATGCCGCCGAGTGTATATATATGGGTCCAGCCCATGTGGAGGTTATAATTAATATTATATATGAGTTAAATATATTTTTAATCTCTAAAAGTATAGTAAAAATTAATTTTGACTCTTTATTTATTTTCCTTTACTTTTATTATTTATTTTTTAAAATTATATTCTTTTAGTTTTTTTCATTAACTATACTTTGTTAAAACACGTTCACAGTTCTATTACGACTTCTTTTGAGTAAAATTAATATGAATTTTCTTGTGATTCTTTTCTTAAAAAATCATCTACAATAAATTTCAAAATAATACCATATTTTACATAAAAAGCTATTTATAAAATTTCTCTATTTTGATGTAGAAAATCCATAATATTTTTGTAAATTTTAGAATTAAAACAAAATATCTTTTGAATTTTAAAATCCCAAAAAAATTTGAAAAAAAATTCATAAAAATAACTATAAGAAATATTATTTTATGTCATTATTTAGCAGAATAACTGATAAAATATAACTAATAATAAAAATTAAAATAATGTGATTTTAAAAAAATAATCAAAACTAAAAAAATGGCTTAAATACATTTTTGTTCCTATTATTTTGTAAATGAGTGATTTTGGTCACCCTAGTTTTAATTGCTCAATTTTTGTCCCTATACTTTTGTAAATGGGTGATTTTGGTCCCCTTAGTTTTAATTGCTCAATTTTAGTTCCTTTTCTTTAAAAATTGAAAAATCTAATCCTACTATTAGCCTCCCAGTAAATATTTAGCAGAGTTTGCTGACATGGATTTTTTGTGACGTGTAAACTATCACATGAAAAAATTATTATTTAATTTTATCTCTTAAATTTTTTAAACGAAAAATCAGAGCTTGCAGATTTCAGTTCGCTTTCGATTTCATTTTAAATTTTATTTCATGCCCGAATGAGATTTCAGTTTGCTTGGTTGATGGCTTGAAGCATACCTGCAATTGTTTTAGTTTTGGGACTTGTATTTGTTTTATTGTTTTTGAGGAAATTGGAGTGTAGTAGTGGAATTTTGTTTTTTGATTTTGTTTTCTCATCGTATTAAATTATGCTGAATCTGATTTCACTTTCTAATTTTTCGTTTAAAAATATTGAGATAAAATTAAATAATAATCTTTGTCATGTGATAGTTTACACGTCACAAAATTAAATTCACGTAAGCAAACTCTGCTAAATATTTAATGGAAGGCTAATGGTAGGATTAAATTTGTTCAATTTTTAAAGAAGACTGACCAAAATTGAGCAATTAAAATTAGAAGGAACAAAATCACCCATTTAAAAAAGTATAAGGACCAAAATGTATTTAAGAAAAAAAAATGAAAAATCAAAATCAAATTTTACTATATTTCTACATCGTATTCAATCCTAGTCCTAGTCCTAGATATATCATATATATGGAACCATACGGCATACGTGTTAAGAGATGACTCATTAGTGTTGTTGTTAACTTAAAGTCAGCTGGCTCCACTTGGAGGGACTCACCTTGACAATTAGCATTCTTTTTTTTCCCCCTAAGTAAACAGAAATATATTAAGAGGGATCGGAGTACCATATAAAGTTCTAATAAAGTAATGCTTAGCTAGGTAGAAAATGAATACAGAACGAGGAATATAAAGGCAGCCACATGACAAGCCCATCAATCAAAATGACTACACCAAACAAAAGAAACCAACACAAATGAATATGCCAATACTGTAAGTGTAAACAAAGCGCAATTTTATAACCCTGACAGTTGGCACTCATTTGTTAACTGCTGTGTCACTTCTTAACATCTTTTTCATTTTCATTTGCACAAAAAAAAGGCTCCACAAGTAACTGCGTTTTCAATGAAGAGAGATTGCGCAGTTTAATCTGTTTATACGTTATATTAGTTGAACGGATGCTGTTACTTTTTCTTGTGAAAAATGCATTCTCGTTGCCCTGTGTTTTCTTTGTGTATCAAACTCTGAACCTTGAATTTAAGTGGTAAATGATTTTGATTCACTTGCAACTATATTTATAAATAAAGGAGCTTTCATTCCTATTACAAATATTGATTTTGTGGCCCAAAGGTAAAGAACAAAGACGTTTTCAAAAATTATAGTAACCAGAAATAAAGTTCGAAAGCAATGTCCTCCTCAGACGTCACCAAATTTGCAAAAATTGAGCCAATAACAAGGATTGAAATTTTCAACAGGAATAGCTCGCAGAAGATTCAAATAAAGACCCAAATTAGTCTTAATGGACATCATAATTATGGTGAAATTATTTAATTAAATTTAATAACGAACGCACACCAATTGAGCTTTGGTCACAAAATTTTTTCACACACACATAATATCCTTTCTTCGTTTCATTCAGTCCTCATTTTTGGAACCATGAAGAATTTCCGACAACTCTGTGGATCGTGTGATATTAATAACTCGTGCGTTGTGGTTACTCTGCTCTGCACCTCTCTCTCTGGTTCTTCAACATGCGTCACTCATATTTTTTTTCCACTGATCTCTTGCTCTAAAATGTTATACATTTTAGTTTAACGAAATAAGTAGAAACAATATCAAAATAGATTGAAATTCAAGCCGTGAAACATGCAGTAAGGGCAAAATGCAGCCTGGAAAAATCGAATCAAGCATTTAGAAGCTAAAAAAAAAGGTGCTGCCATCCTAGTTAGATGAGTTTCCATAAACTTTTCTAGCTAGCAACACACAAGTGATCCGGTGTTGTTTTTTTTATTGTTGATTATTAATTTGAAAGAAAACGTTACATTTTGGATTGTAAAGTTGTAGATTTAATATATAAGGGGGACAAGTGTCTTTTACTTTTATAGAAACTTCTAGTGACTCAACTCACCAAAGAGTCACAATCATTCATCTTTCAACTTATTATGAATCTAGTGATCCATTACCTTATGTGATTGAATGGGAGACTATTCACTCAATCAAAACCATAATTACTTGTAACGAAACGTAGTTTTGAAGGCCGTGTTGTTGAAAGGAGAACACTTTGCGACATAAAAGTAAACCAAGGCGAAATCAGCTGCTATGAATCCACCAAATGGGAAACAATGCTAGGATGTACTAATGAATTTGTAATGGGTAAATACAAGTACATTTAGCTAAGCAAAAATTCCCTATTGGTATATCATTACCAAACTCATTTACCCATTTCTTTATGAATTAGTTAATATTTATTATTTTGATGAATAAAATAAAAAAATAAATAATTAATAAGCACATTTACTCAGATGATCCAGTTTTGATGGGAAAATATATCCCTAAGACAACCTCATACTACTCTTCTTTATATATATAAAAATAAAGATAAAGATTTGCATCAACTTAAATAGGATCTATATATGCATTAAATATCTGTCTATCAAATAATATTTTCTCCATTTTTTTATAAGGCATCTTTTAAAAGTTTTTAATGGCTTTTCTTATAAGCCACTTTATAGTTTCAAGAAAATTTTATTATTATTTTTTTATTTACCCCTGTTAAAAATTTTAATATCTTTCTAACTATCATATAATCGTGTAATTAATTAATGATATTAAATAAAAGTAAAACTATAAAGTTATATTTTTATTTAAAATTTTGATAAAATTAATTAATTTTAACCACTTTTATAAAATTTATGTAATTTGGTTACGCGTGTTTTCTAAAAAAATGAAGCAAATTAAACATATTGGAAATATAACTCTTAAAAACCTTATACATTCACAACTACTCTGTAGTGTATTTAAAAAAAAGACAAGAATTTGGAGAAATACGTGTGTAAATACTATATTAAGTTAATGATGTTATTAATTTTAACAATTAACTTTCAATTAAATGAACTCTGTACAATTCTTTTATAAGAATCTATTAAAATTTTGTTTATGTATTTTTATGAGACTATTTATAAAGTTTTAAAAACATTTTTTAGTTTTTTATATTTTTATTCTTCATAATTAATCAAGGTAATAGTTGATTAATGTGAAAAATCGAATGAATAATGTGATGAATAAAAATGGGAAGTATTAATTTTAGAGTTTAACATTTAAAAAAGAGGTGAATCATTTGGAACTTAATAAATAATGAAAGAGAGGGTGAGGCGTAACCCTTTATTTATTAATTTATATAATTATATAATGTGATGTGATTTGGGTGATACTATAAAATCAGGTGAGTTGCAGCAAGCAAGTTTGTCGGTGGAGAAGAAAGAAGCAGAAGCAGCCATTGCCATTGCAATTGCATTAGTTAATTAATAACTTAATAGTCATAGTTAAGTGCATTGATCCATATTCTATTATTATTATTATTTATATTAGAGATTTTGTTTGTGTAATTGTGATTTGTAAAGAAAGAAAAAAAGAATAAGATGGTGTCTGCGCAGTCGCAAACAATTCTGGTAACGGGCGGGGCTGGGTTCATTGGATCTCACACGGTGGTTCAGCTTCTCAAGCAGGGCTTTAGGGTTTCCATCATCGATAATCTTCACAATTCCGTCATCGAAGCCATCCATAGGATTCGCGATTTGGTCGGTCCTCACCTCTCCAACAACCTCCACTTCTTCCACGCCGATCTCCGCAATAAGAATGATTTGGAGAAGATCTTCTCTAAAATCAGGTAACAATCATTCTTCCCTTTCACTTTCACTACTTGATGTTTGTTTTTCTCTATTTTTATTTCATAAATTACACTCATGCAGGTTTGATGCCGTCATCCACTTCGCCGGTCTCAAAGCCGTCGGAGAAAGTGTTGCAGAGCCCCGCCGATATTATGATAACAATTTGGTCGGTACTATCAATCTTTATCAAGTTATGGCTAAATTCAACTGTAAAAAGGTATCCCCCTCTTTTGCAATCCAATTTCATCACGTTATGGCCTCATTCATTCACTTGATATTAATTAATTATTGTTATTACAACCCAAACAGATGGTTTTCTCATACTGCAGCTGTTTATGGCCAACCTGATCAAATTCCTTGTGTTGAGGACTCCAACTTACACGCCATGAATCCTTATGGACGAACCAAGGTACTTTGTTGTTACTCCACCCAAGGCCATCACTATATTCTGATGCTATATTCTATTATTGAAGACATTAATTTACATTGTAATGTTGAGACACAGCTTTACCTGGAAGAAATTGCCCGAGATATTCAGAGGGCTGAGCCAGAATGGAGGATCATCTTACTCAGATACTTCAATCCGGTTGGGGCCCATGAGAGTGGTCAGATTGGGGAAGATCCAAGGGGCATTCCCAATAACCTCATGCCTTACATTCAGCAAGTAGCTGTTGGCAGATTGCCTGAGCTCAACGTTTATGGTCATGATTATCCCACAAAGATGGCACCGCGGTTGGTAAAAATAAAATCAATTCCACCCCCATTTTTATCTCCCAACCCACTCACATATATATTGATTCTGCTCAATTCATTTATTTCTTCTTATTTGGGTTACATGAATCAGATCAGGGACTATATCCATGTAATGGACTTGGCAGATGGTCACATTGCTGCCCTGCGAAAGCTTTTTGCAACAGAGAACATTGGTAATTAAACCTTCTTTCACACACCGACACTAGAATGAAGGCATTTTACCTTTCATACAACCCCAATAAGATGATTCTAGACAAATGAACTTTTTCTGTGTTTTTATTGTTTATTACATAAATTAAATTCTGTAATTTTATGATCTAGAGCTAACCGGGATAACTTGTTCCATAGGTTGTACTGCCTACAACTTGGGAACTGGCCGCGGCACATCAGTGCTTGAAATGGTTGCAGCATTTGAAAAAGCTTCGGGCAAGGTGATTTTGCATCTTCCTTACACATGTATGTAAATGTAATGACCACGTCTGAAGGTATTCTTTGGCTCTTTCATTTTCCAGAAAATTCCAATAAAATTCTGTCCAAGGAGGCCGGGAGATGCTACTGCTGTTTATGCTTCTACAGAGAAGGCTGAAAAAGAACTTGGTTGGAAGTAAGTATCATCCAATCTTAACAAGTCAGGTTTTGAATTGGTAATTATGGAACCTGAAAGAAAATAAAAAAGTTTGAGAATCTAAAACAGACAGCCTTCCTATGCTTCATTAGGATTATAATTATATCATATATAGATAAGCAGTTGATTCTTGATAGTCCTATTATTATGTATTTTATGATTATGGTTTTTTTTAATAGTGTGCTTTACAACAGGGCAAAATACGGTGTAGAGGAGATGTGTAGGGACCAATGGAATTGGGTAAGCAACAATCCATGGGGGTACCAGGGAAGCGTTAAATTAGCCTGAAAAATGAACTTCGCTGCTCAGTTGCAGAGTTTTACACCATACACACATACCCTGTAGAAGACTTCTTATACCTATCGTCATTTTTTGAGGCCTTCCACCATAGCTTCTTGAGAAATAAAATTTTGATGTTTCTTTGCTTGATACGATTGATTCTTTATAGTGTATTAGCAGAAATAATTGTTTGATTATTATTACTTCTGACACTGTAGAAAGAAGCACTCTTATAAAAGAAAATATGAGAATAAATTTAATGATTTCCCATGAAATAGTGTGAATGTCTCTTCGAAAAGATATGTTTTTTCTGTTTGTTTGTTACAAATGTGCAATCTGGCTGCACAGATAATCTTTTATTATTATTATTGTAGCCTGCGGTAATAATCTTTTATGTTCGACATTAATCCCTCCTCAGATACAAGCTTTATCACGAAACATAACGTCTCAATCCCTTATTTATTTTCATAAACATTATATTTCTCTTAATTTAAAAATAAAAATTGTATAATAAACAGGTTATAATGAAATCAAGGAAAACTATGTTTTATTTTATTTATTCCTAGAGATTGGAAAATCCAAATGTAATCTTTTCCTTTTTCAGTAAATTTTCTTTGTCACTGTTAACCTGATATTTTCTTACCTTCATTTTATTGCTTTTCTTAACCCCTTGTCGCATGTGTTTTTAGCTACTAGGCACCCACGCGGTATGCCTCTCTTTATTTAGTTTATTTATAAAATTAGGGGAAAATGCAATATAGATAGGTTCCTACTTCCTTCTGTGTTTGTCCATTGTATATTGTATTTGGATGAGTTGTCAGAATTCATATCGATGGTGACGCCAATTTTTTCGGTGCCATAACTATGTCCCTGTGACCTCTACTTGTAGTAGATCTCAACGCGTTCTGAATAATACTTAGGTGAACAACGTGTTTTGGAACCATCTTGGTGGGTACTTTTTAACCAGACATAACAATGATTGGACTTAAGTGGTGTTACATATAATCTGATTTTTCAATAAATAAAAACCATGTGATGGCAGCCCTCACATAGGTTGGTTAACTAGTAATTTTATTTTTGGTCAGTTAGGTAAGTAGTATATATGTGTAGTAGATGAACATTTTGGTCTCTAACCTCAATGGCAACGATAGTTTAAACTTTAAACCGATCATTCCTGACAGGAACTGGATTTATATGCTACCCTCGTTTTCCCCTCTGATATGGAACCCCGCGGTGCCTCTCCAGCAGAGTTAAATTCGGAATAGCTATGAAACAGCTACGAATTTTAACTACGGAATATTTCTGTAGTTATTCCGCAGCTATGAAGCAGCTATATTACTTGAGAGAGATGCACGGCTGGAGAGAATCCATATCGGAGGGGGAAAACAAAATATTTTAGTGTTTAAATTTTGATTTGTCTAGTTTATTTTCACTGTCATCATCCTATGATTGTGGACAACGTACAACGAATGTTATAAGAGAGAATTTTTCTTTGATAATATGTTCATGGAATATTTAAAACCAACCATGATAATTATTTAATTTATAGTAATATGTCTTCCCGTAATACTTTATATTTCTAATTGACATTTACTTGACAGTATTTTCATTCAATAACTATTACAATTTCAATGTTTATGGCTTCACGCGTGAATAGCAACGGCAGGGAAATAGGGCAAGCACCTTGCATGAAGGTATATTCACATATCTTCTTCTCACTATAACTAATCATTATTATTATAATATATATATATATATATATATATATTCTCTCATTAGTGCCAAAACTTCCTACTCATTTTTTAAGGGAATATTTGTTAACACCTTTTATTCCCAATCATATTGTCCTAGTCTCCTAGAAAGTACTATATGATTGTTGCATTTTCTTTTTCAAACATCCTAAGAACAAAAGATTAAGAGTTAAATCTTCAACCAATACCACACATCTAATTGTTGGCTACAATGTATCTTATTTGCTGATTGGATTGCATTTATTTACAAGCTTTGTATATCTGGTCACTATACAACTTTCCGATGATGCAATGAACCATTCTGTTACAGAAAGAATATCAACTTATAATTTCTGTTTGTAATTAAATAGTAAATATTTTTGTTATCAAATACATAAAACATTTCTATTATCTCAATGCATGAGATAATATAGTTCAACTAAAACCAACCCAGCATCATATTGTGATCGTAATTGTTATATGTATACAACTCAGCAGCTTTGAAATGGTGCTCATCAATCATTACAACACAGTTCAAGAATTCAGAATCAAGCTTTTGAACAGATAATAAAATTAAAAATTAAATTACCCTAAGCATCTAACTAGATTCTAAAGCTCAATTTTGCTATTATTTGCAGAATGAGGCGATGATTATCCGTTCAATGAAAAGTGAAAATTGTCATTCTTCAACTACAACGCTTCTCTTGTCAGACATGGTCCTTTCAGCCACTCTGCTTACTGAATGGCCACTCTTGCTACTTCCACTGGCATCTTTCTTGGTGACAGAACGTTGCATGATCCGTATGGGAATCCCACCCAAATCAAAGTCCTCCTTCAAGGATTTTGTTAAGAACCTAATGTCTGTATCAGAAAGTTGAGTCTTCCCACGCACAAACGCAACAAATGTCGGTGGCCGGGCCTTGACCTGAGTGAAATATTTGATCTTAGGCTGTGCTGCCTGGTCTTTCCAAGAATGCCTACTCATAACCTGATAAAACCAACGAAAGAGAGTGAGGAGAAAGAGAATTTACTACCAATTGCATGTTTTACTGTTAATGGATGGAATAATTACCTTTTGCAACCAACGGTTAAGACGAGCTGTAGGTAATCTTGAACACCATTTTTCGTATGTATCAATGACCTGATGCAAGACTGCAGTGCGGCCCCTTCCCTCCAATGCTGAAATAAATACAACTGGGATTCCTGTTACCTGTTGACAATTGCCAAATGTAAAGGCTTAATCACAATACAAACAATAAGTGAAGTTTGTGATCCATCCCCTTAAAGTAAAGAAAGAAAGAAATCGATGAGGACTTTATGATAAGTTGATAGCCTCACAGATATATTTTTTTTGTTAGAACCATGACCATCATGCTCAAAGACATAATATTGGCATTCATTTTAAAAATATATCATTTTAAAGCATGATGTGTGTAGCTGTTCAATTTAGCTTATTGTTACAGCAGAGCAAACCTGAGGTATAACTGTCTGAATTTCTTGTGGAACAACCTCCAGAACCTTTTCATAGGATAATGATTTGTGTTTGCCTCTTAGAAGGTCCATCTTGTTCAAATAACAACCAGACCGCGTCCCTCTTCCACTGCCCGTCTGGCAATAACTACTTCAGCATGTTTCATACTTCGTTTGGCATTCAGAATCTGATCAATATAGATTTATCAATAAAGGATTCTAATCAATACAAGATGTAATTATTAATTAGCATAGAGAAATGGGGATGGGAGGAAAATCCTTTCTTATGAATCATGCTTTCATGCTTTTTCAAAAAGAGAATGTCACACATACGTGTACTCATTCATGCGTCAAGTCCATTACAATAGACAGGATAACTTCATCGAAGGGGTAAACCAAAAAACAAGGGAATAAAATAGGACACATGTTTCTCTAATCAGGGAGAACAGACCACCCATGCACTAGGGAGTCTTCAATGGAGAAGTATTTCAAACCACAATCAGCAAAAACTAATTCAACTTTTCTCAACCAATAAATTCATTATTAGAACAATTATATTTTAATTGATTTAAATTTGTGTTCTATTAATAGAAACATGTGAACTAAATTAGAACAATAGACTTCATGTAATTGGCAATTTAGCATGCTAAAAAATTGTTTGATTCTGTCAGAGTTGTGTGCTATTGTCTGAAACGTGCAATATTTGCAGCATACCTCTTCTGCATCTAGTACCAAAGCAATTATATGAGCCCGGAGTAGACTCTTTCTTGATTGCATAATGCTCAAGGATGCCGCTCCTTTCTCCTGTTTTGTCCTCTGCAGCCAGCCAGCAGTATCAACCTGAATGACAGCAAACCATGATAAATTTAAGAAATGTAACCAAAGTTTATATATTAAATGTTCACCTAGAGTTTATTACCCTTACAGCAAACCATATTCAGCAGGCCTATCAAGTACCTTCAACCAAAACAAAAATTTGGATGCTTACAGCCATGCTAAGCATCATGTTCAACAATTAAATACACAATTAATGTGACAAGCATAAGATTTTTTGAGCTGATGATGCTTACCAGACAAATTGTGCCCATACCAACTTATATAAAGGGTATTATGAACTTTAAAGGCAAGTCATGCTGACTTGCATATTGTCAAGGCTACATTGCAGAAAAAGAAACACATGCAAATGCACTTGCAGGCACACACAAAACGAAACAGAAAAGAAATGCATGCAATATCATCTAATTTAAATGTCAGAGTAACAAAGAACTTTTGTGTTTTCCTCTTTCAAGCAGCATTCCTACTTAGATCTATCAGTCTCCAACTCCATGAATACTACGAGAAGTCGAGAGCGGAAAATTTCAGGGAAGCTTACCAGATAAATTGTTCTTCCTTGAAATTCAAATTGGGTTCTAATTGAATCTCTAGTCAGACCAGCTTCAGGACCCACAAGAACACGCTCTTCTTGCAGCAATGCATTGAGTAAGGTTGATTTACCAACATTGGGGCGTCCTACAATCGCTAACTGCAATGGCAGCTTGCTTTTGTCAACCTCAGGGGAACCATCTTCCTCACTGCAGCTATTCTCCTGAGCATCCTCATCTATGATCAGTAACAGTTGAATGCAGAATTAAAACAAGTGATTAGACAGCAACGAAACAGTGAACTTAAATACTTGATGTTAACAAGTGCAAACTTGCATGATCACAAAAAATAATGAACAAATAATTGGTTTAGCAAACCCCTCCTCCGTGGCCCCAAAAAGACAAAAGTTTATCATTGTTTTAGTGCCAATGAGAAAAGGTTTTGTAAATTGGGGTTCCGGTTCACTTACCATTGAAGACACGAAGCATATAGTCCTCTAGTAGAGGTTTAAGAGAGAGATATAAGTCATGCATTCCCAGTCCAGTCTCAGCAGAAATAGCGATAGGATCCCCAAATCCTAAGCGGCACATTTCATTAGCAGCTGAGGCAAGAGAGCCAGTAGCATCAAAGAGTGATTCAGATTTATTCATGGCAACAATGGGTTTGAGTTGAGGTGCATGTTTGCGCAACCATTTTCCAACCTCGAGATCAAGAGGATGAAGTCCAGCTCTAGCATCGGTGAGGAAGGAGCAAAGTGAGAGTTAGCTAAGACATTAGCAGTCATGGAAGCAGTTCTGTGAAGGATGGAACCGGAAGTGGCTTCAGCTTCCAAGCCAGCAGAGTCCAATACTCTGAATCGTAAGTGACCCAATTTGGCAACACCTTCTCGAATGTCTCGGGTGACATGATCATGAGGAGTGTTATACACCAGAGCCTCCCTCCTCCGAATAAGACGGTTAAACAATGCAGACTTCCCTACGTTAGGTCGCCCTAAAATGATGACAGTGGGGAGGCGAGAAATTTGGATTTGAGTGAAGTCAAAATTGACATTATGGAGATGCTTGTTGCTGTTGGTGCAAAAATCCCTGACATCTGCAACTGCAAATGAGGAATTGATATTGGAGATGAAGTTACAGGTGAACCTCCGGGTGCGGGTACGGCAGAAAAGCAAAAAATGAGACATGACATAGACATATCAAGAGGAAGAGGTGTGGCTCTGAAGCATTGTATCAAACAGGTGGCGGTGGTGGCATAATGATAAAAGATATGATAGTTACGGTTGGTTACTTCAAACTATTGGGATTGGGAACTCATTCATTTGAAACCTCAGGCGGAGGAGGGTCACTGCACTGCAGAGTGCCTTACTCACAGACTTTTACTTCACACCGCCGCCACAGCCCCGCCTCCCTAACATAAATATTAAATAGTTTATTTTATTATAATAATAATAATTATCTAAATCTCTAGTATTAATATTAATATATTAGTAATACTTTTCATGACAAATTATCGTTTCAGTTGATGGTTTACTTTTTTGAAATAAATAGAATTTCAAAACAGTTTTTCACATTTCAATTAATTATTTTGAGTAAAATGATAAATTTCATTTAAATTTCTCAACGTTATCTCAATTTTAATGACTTTAAATTATTTTATTTAAAGAATCAAGATAAAAGATACATAAATTAAACTTATAAATAGAAAAAAGTTATTTTAAGAATATAAACTTCGAGGCATTAAATTAATGAATTTGATTTTCAAAAATTAAATTGGGGATAATAATTTTTTTACCTTTTTGAGGAAAAAACAACACCTTGCCAAAGGAGGATTAATTCTTTCCGTAAAACAAAAAAATAGGATTAATAGAAATAAAATAATATATATTAGTTTATATTTTATAATAATATTTTTTTTAGGATAAAAAGAGGAAGGTGTTGACGTCGTGTTATATATAGTAGCAAAACAAAACCCTGTTAATTAATAATTTTCTGCAGACCCCAAACCAGTTGCGTTGCGGTGCGTTTCGTTTCGTTTTCTTCTGAACCTCATCTTTTTAATCCCTACAATGCTCCTTTCCTATTTCAATTTCAATCACTACTCTCCTCCTTGTTTGCTTCGCCATGTTTAATTTGGATAAACTCCAACCAACCTCGTTTTCCCTAATTCTGTTTAGGATTGAAGAGGGATAAAAGTACCAAGAAAAACCCTAGCCAAGCCAAGACCCTATCTCATCGAAAATCAAGAGTGATTAATTTGATTATATTTGTGGATAGGTAAAGATATAACTGAATTTGTTGAGCAGAGAGAGGATGGAAGGAATACCGCACCCAATACCCAGAACTGTTGAGGAGGTTTTCAGCGACTTTAAGGGCAGACGTGCTGGATTGATCAAGGCCCTCACTACAGGTGCTACTCTCTCTACTGCTTCCTTTCTCTTCTCTCTTCTCTCTCTCTCTTTATATATTTATTATTTATTTATGTTTACTCAATCCTTCTTTTGGGTTTTTGTTGTTGCAGACGTTGAAAAGTTTTACCAGCAGTGCGATCCTGGTGTGTTTCTCTCTCTTTCTCTACCTTGTGACTTGTTGCTTTAGTGATTTTGTGGTTTTAATATTTGACACCCATTTGTGTTAACTCTGCTCCGAACTCACACGAGTCCTGAATGATCTTCGCTTGCCTGCTGTTTGTGGGATTCATTTGTTGTTTTATGAACACTTACTTACATACATGCTGCTGCATGTTGAGGATTCAGAATTCATGACCTCTGGCGTGCAGGGAAGGAGATAGGGATATTCTCCTTGGGAGGCCAAAGAAAATAATAGTACATTGTTGGGTGGCCAAGTTAAAGGTTTTTAACAGAAATTGAGAGAAAATGTTTCTAACTTGCATTGAATGAATTGATTATTACAATAGGATCTGAGATACAATTATATAGTAGAAGGAGGAAGAGGAAAAGAGAGGGAAAGCTGTTACAAGTCTAACTGACTAACAGAAAACTAATAGACTGACATTAAGCTAAAGCTAGCTTAACCAATCTTCCGATGTGGGACTTAATAGTTTTCAATTTATAAAAAAATAAAGAGTGAAACTGTAAAAGTATCACAATTTTTCGAGGGGGCCATGGCTCCCCTTAACTTCAATTATGCTACCCTCCATCACTGACTGTGTGTTAGCCTTATGTAGGGGCACTTGAGAGTATGCATGCACTGCAGTGATCTATCATCTATGGGTGGGAGAGAAGACCTGTAATTGTTTGTTTTGTTTCTAGCATGAGTGCCCTTGAATCTTCATTAAACAGATTAGAAATATAATGGGCCGTTATGTTTCATAAATGTTAGCTGTTAAATGTGAGAATCTCTGGTTGATGATAAACTGCAATGTCTATTTTTGTTTCTCTTTCTGTCACTCTGTCCCATTAAATTTCATGTTTTTTTGTCCCTCTGCTTGGCTTTGTTTCTTTAGAAGTTGGTAGGTAAGGAATTAACTGTTAAATAAGGGGAACGGAAAGGAGTAAAATGACTAATCATTAATTTTAATACATCTATGCAAATTTAATTTTTAACATCATCTATGATATTATGATTTAAATTAGAATATTTGAATGTTTATAAAAGTAATTTACATAATTTGTCTCCATAATCACCCAAATAGGAATAACCAAGAAATGTGATTATTTAAAGCATCATATGCATATTGTTATTTGTTAACATTGTTGTTCTTGTTGTAGAGAAGGAGAATTTGTGTCTATATGGATTTCCAAATGAAACATGGGAAGTGAATTTGCCTGTTGAGGAAGTGCCTCCTGAACTTCCTGAGCCAGCATTAGGTATAAACTTTGCTAGGGATGGTATGCAAGAGAAGGACTGGTTATCACTGGTTGCAGTTCACAGTGACTCGTGGCTGCTTGCTGTTGCTTTCTATTTCGGTGCCCGCTTTGGATTTGGTAAGAATGAAAGGTAAGAGTTCCTGTTCTCTATTACACACATGCAAATGTTGTTAATTTTATATACCTTATAAAATTATTTTCTCCTTCTTACTTAGAACTCGTTTCCTCAACTTCTCGCCATCTTTCACTCCAAAAAGAGTTTAGCTTTGCACAGTCCCACTAGTTTTGAATTAAATGTTACAGTAGTTTGTACTGTTTGTAAATTATAATGTTTATTAATTCATGTTTTGTGTGAGTGAACTCCATACACAAACATGAAATGTTGCAATATATGTTATGTTCCTGCTGTGTACTCATGGAAGGCTTAGTAGTAATGATGCTCTTTCTATTAACTACCCCCCGCCCCTCCTGATTAAGAAAGTTATGGATTATGTTTGACTGCTTTAATAATGCAGAATGCAAGAAAAGCCAATTTGGGACATTAACTGTGTGAAGCATATTCTTTCTATCAAACCCCCAGTGGCTCTAGCATGTCTTTCTTTCACTACTGCTAGATGCTGACTGGCCATGTCCCTGCCTTTTTAGAATATAAACATATTCTCCTATCGTGTGCAAAGACTATCTGTATCTTATATCTTTCACAGTCTTAATATTATTTTTTTTCTTTCCTAACACCATACAGATGTCCATTTTGGTTGTTTTAGTGCGTTTTTCAACAGTAAAAATAGTTATTCATAAATTTTGTAATGCTTGTCTACAAGAGCCTCTTTTTTTGCTGTGTGTTGGTGTGGCTTCCTTTTTTATCATCTTTTTACACACTCAGTTTTTAATTTCCATCACTTGCACTCTTTTATCATGGAACTTGGAACTTTATGAGGTTTAAACTTGTTCATCATGAAGTTTGATAACTTTGGCATTTTGTGATATACAGTTGGTTACTATCTAAATTAAACCTGTTTACATCTTTTTCTTGAATGTAAATGTTATGATTCTCCAATCTCTATGTAGTATGCTTTTAGTAAGGTATGCTGTGGAATTTCAAATTTCAGTTTATTGAATATCATCCACCTTTATTTTAATATTGTCTCTTGGAATTAAATAACTCAATTGCTTGATAGTATGACTTGGAGGATTTTCTGAATCATCTTCTATGGGAAAATTTATTAAGGATGGGTCCAAAGGGTGAAGGTGAGGGGTGGGGGCCAGTGCCTCTACTGACTTTCCATTTGGCCTGGCACTGGCAATGACACTGTAACTTTTACTGGTGAATCTTAAGATCCTAGAACAGGAATTTTATGGGTACCTACATCACCACAAGTAAGAGGAATTATTAATGCTTAAAGATTAATGGACAGAGGATGCCTGTGGGAGTTCATGTTGATATGCTATAGCCTAATGCCATGACAGCCTTGGAAATAAAGCATTCTTTATTGGTAGATCTGCTTTAGATGTCTAATTAGTGGTATAACTGATGCATGTCTAGTAAGGCGATGTGTGTGTGTTTTGAATGTTATCAGTGCATTTCACTAACTTGTATCTTCAGATGGAAGTCTTGAAAAGTATTCTGTAGTGGCAGTAAGACTCTCCTAAAGCTAACTGATTTTTTATAGTCTTAAGCTAGAATTTGGTCTTCCATTAGCCAGTGAAAATCATTTACCATGCTTTCACCTTCATCAATTATATATGGCTTTATTTTGTGCTGGAGGGGGAGGGGTTCAAGATTGGGTAGATTGAAGTTTATTTACTTGTATACTTGTGGGGTATATTTGAGTCTCCCATTGGATCTCTTTTTCATGGTACTGCAGTTGACAATGACTTGATTGAGTATTTAAAATGTGTGCAAAATTAATCTGATCAAATACACTACTGAAGGATCGGGGGATAAATGATATCTATTTCACAAAATTTGGGGGTAGGGAGGATGAAGAAAACAAAAATGAAAAAGCCATATTCCCTAAGGAGCCTAAGAAGAAAAAGTATATTGCTAGAAATCTTGAGAATGCTGGGTTAAAAGTTTGTATATGATATTATACTTAGGAGGTTCTTCTAATCTTGGTTCAAATAAATATTGACAGGAAAAGGCTTTTTCAGATGATAAATGATCTGCCGACTATCTTTGAGCTTGTGACAGGAAGTGCTAAGCAATCAAAGGACCAACCAGCTGCTCACAACAATGGTAACAAGTACAAATCAGGTGGAAAGGTATGCAATTTTCAATTTCATGTCCGTAGTTTATGTTTCTATCACTGTACTTGTGTGAAACTCACATAGATCTTCCTGTTTGGGTTCTTCCTTTTGACAGTCCCGCCAGTCTGAGTCTCAGGCCAAGGGAATGAAGATGTCTGCACCACCCAAAGAAGAGGGAGTGGAGAAGAAGAAGAAGAGGATGATGAACAAGGTGCAACCTGTGGAGCTTGCGGGGATAACTATGGCACTGATGAATTCTGGATTGTTGTGATATGTGCGAGAGATGGTTCCATGGTAAATGCGTTAAATTACTCCCGCAAAGGCTGAGCACATCAAGCAGTACAAGTGCCCAAGCTGCAGTAGCAAGAGGGCTAGAGTTTGAAAGCTCTATACCTTTGGACCAATGACCACTTAAAAACAGACAAGATTTAGAATGTTTGATAGCATTTCACAAGTGAAAACATTGTTGCCTGTTCTAGTCAATGCACTTTAATGACTACGCAGACGGAATTTCAAGTTTTGCTACTGTTCATTTCTACTGTCTAATCTTGGGAATTGTGTTTACAAGTAGTAATTTGCAACAAATATATATATATTAATATATAATATATATATATTATGCAGTTTCTTGTCTTACTTTTAATGAATATTTCATTTATGCATGCATTTTTTTATGTGGAAACCAAAGTAGTAAAGCAGCCTCATTTTGATTTGAGTCCAAGATTGAGTAGTCCTCAAAGGGACTTCCAGTGTGGTTGTTTTGCCATTACAAAACACTCAACAAACTCACGATTGGCCCAATGCAACAAGATTTCTGCTCGAGCCAAACACACCTTATTTCGATGTGGTTGTTTTGCGTTCACATGGACGTGCACTAATGGCAAAATC